>VXBC01012287.1:65390-194696 GCA_013399945.1 Ploceus nigricollis
TATTTACTTTCTCTCTAAGTTAAGAAAAAAGTATTCTCCAACACTGCATCAGGGCTGGGGCAGCTCCAGAACCTCCTGGGGGATTCTCTGGGGGCAGGAGCTTCCCAAGGGGAGCAAAGCCCTCCGACAGCACAGGATCTTCCAGGAGCAAACAAGGGCAGAGCAAAGCCGAAATTAACACTTGAAAAAAATTCAATTTCCATTTCCAAGAACTTTCAAAGGGCCTTGTTCCTCCTGCACTTCTCACCTCTCTTCACTGTCACCTTGGGACTAATTTCACTCAACGCTGCCAAGGGTTCACCCGGTTGCGGCGTGGAAAGGAAACACAAATCCATCCTCTCTGTTTGACGATCATCTGATTTTTAAAGCAATCCCCCGGTGCATGTGATTTGTAGGGGAGGATGTGAGTTTGACAGCCACATCCCTCAATATTGCACATAAATTAAAAATACATCATGGACATCTCAAACAAAATCTTGAAACACTTAAGTCTGTTCTTTTGCAACAAGTCCAGCTAACTCCTTTTCAAGTGTCTTCCTACTTAAAACTGATCTTCATTATTTCAGCCAATTGGGAAAAGCCAGAAACTGGGAGGATGATGAATTAAGAAGCACTGGAGCTTCTGGCTGTTTAATTTTTGTTTATGAAACACTGAACTTTCGTTAAATGCGAGCGCTCAGGGCTTGGTCTAATTGCTGCTTTTTTTCATCTTGCCAGGTTATTTGCTTTAATCCTGTCACCACACTGACTTCCAGCACCTCATTATACCTTGTAGAACCAAGTTAACCAACAAAAAGAACTTGGCCAAGGTTTCTTGAACACTCTCTTAAGGCATAAAAATTAAAAATTATAAAAGCAATGATTCAACAAAAAAAAAAGACAACTCTTCATACGACTATTTTGCAATAAAAAGTATTATTCATGGCTACAAGGCTTTTATTGAAAAATAATGTCTTTTTGGATGGCAAAAGTTTCTTGAACCTTGAATGACTGAACACCATTTTTCATTATGTTAATTTAAGTGGTAAAAGGTTTGCCTGACTGACACTAATTGACGGTCCCTCCTGGGGCTTAATTGACGTGAGTTTGTCTTTATAAACCTGCACTGTTAATCAGCTCCTCAGCCACTCTGGAAAATGTTTGCAGCTGAAGAAGTGTCGGTGGGGGTTGCAGACAGACAACATTGATTCTGAGTGAGGGTGCTTTTCAGCACTCTAGTTGTGGTATTTCATTAAACTGATATTTTCTTGATTCCTTTCTAAAGAAGAAAGATCATGCCTTACATTTATTTTCTGCCGGATTTATTTTTGCTGTTGTTTGGGAAGCATTTCATTTAGCTGTTGTGTTTCCTTTGATCTTCTGCAGTAGGCTTAGATAACGAGATGTTAAATACTGGCTGAAAACATCTCGAATTAGCCACGATATCAAGTCATCCACAAGGAAAGTCATCCTTTGCTACACCCATGTTATTCCTGTAGTGATATTGTATTCAGAAAATACAAGTGGGGAAAAAAATTATTATTTTAGTGATAGGACCAATATCCTTTCTTCCTTTTCAGAGCCAGCACTGAATGTTTTCTGAAGTTTCTCTCAACTATTAAATTACACCAGTATTGAATTTCCCCAACAACTCTGTCCCTTGCTATGACATATTCACATTTTGATTTAAAAAGTCCTTTTAAAAACTTCTGTTTTCCATTCAAAATTGGCCTATAGCCACAATTCCTTCTCCTATCCCTTCCACCAGAGCTATTCCAAACTCCTCATTTTTAGTACATTTTTTACTTGCATTGGTTTTGCAATTTTTAAGAAATCCTGAGTGCACACAATGTAAGTCATTACCTATTAATAATGGTACAATTATTGTAAACACTGAAGATAGATGGGGATTCAGATATTCAGATTTCTCATCTATCATACACAAAGTGACTTCGTAGCATTCTCAATAGAAAGCTGGGAGAGTATCAAGGTACCACTTTGATTTACTTTGCTGACAGGATTGTTTGTTCTCTAAAAATATCAGAAAAACGGTTAAAAGAGGTTTTAAAGAATAAAAATAGTGATTTACAAAATATGACCCATTATTTTCCTGCCCATTGCAGATGGCAGGGATGCCTGGCAGAAATGGGAACTGCTCAGTAACAGCATGGTAGGTGACTTACACCAAGGCAGAGGCTACTCTGCATGTTAGGAGGACTCTGAAACAAAGTTTTAGTCTCAAAAGATGTTTGGGATGATAAAGCAAGACAGCTTAGTATTTCCTGAAAATAATTTGGGACAAATATACACTGCAATTCCACATCATAATGTGCTTAGGCACCAGCTATAGACAAGCAGTTAAAAATAACTTTAATTTTGAGTTCTGCAGAACTAACCCACAGGGTATTTTGGGGATGTGACTTTTCCTCTTGCCCTAAGGCCAGTCCCAGCTCTGGGGCCCCAGGTACAGCACAGCCCCCACAAAGCATTCCTGCTCCACTGATCTACAGCCACAGTGCTGCTGTAAAGACATTTCACTAACCCACCCTGCTCACTCCACAACATTGGCTTCCACCACTTGGGTTTTCCAGACAAGCACCTCTATATCACATTTTACTCTTGGGAGTAACACTTTAGAAATATCTTTAAAAGTACTTCACTATTCCCCTTCCAAACTCATCATAATTCACCTGCCATGAAGCACCTTGGAATAATAACTAGATTTTGGAGGGGGGTTGCCCTGTGCTTAAATAATTCTTGCTATAAGGTCATAGAAGGTGTAGACAAGTTGATAATAATGGTAATATTTGGTAAGTTCACAAAAATACTGAACTGCCTCCAATTTTATGACAGCTACCTGAGTGGGAAGCACACAGCAGTAAACATGGCTAAATCCATTTTTATAGACATGTATATAAATTATTGGGATAAACTCATCAAAAGCACAGCAGGTTAACTGGTACACCAAGGGAAAAAAAAATCTGATGATGTCCTAAAAACAGCAATACAAGCATGGCCTTTAAACTGTTAAATTATTTGGACAGGGAAAATTATGTACATAAAGATAAGCATGGCATGCATCCTGAATAATTTATTTCAGTTCAAGTTCTTGTTTCCTAAGAAGTCAAAACTTGTGGGTTCCTTTGAATTTACAAGTCATAATGGGCTGACCCAATTTATATCAGTACATTGCAAGTCTCCAGAACCATTTTTCACATTGTTCACTGAACATCTCTTTGAGGGCTGGATTTTTTAGCTGGCCATATGTGAAAAGATACCATATGCTGTCAGGAAGTTTTTTTAAGTTACTCCAAGGTACAGAAAGATTGGAAAGATTTTAAGACAGGCTTGTGAAAACTTTAAATCATAAACCATTCCACAATGCATAAATCATACAATTGTTCAGATAGCAGCCCTCAGTGCATGACGGTTTACATCTGTTGGGCGAGCAGCTATCAAAGCTATTTCATATTTCTTCAGTTCTATTTGCCTGCTTCATAGTCTGCCCAGCGTTGTTTTCCTCTCCTCTTGCCTGAAATGCAATATATAAAATACACACATATTGTTTGCCGTTACATCAACTCAGTTTTGAGTTTTTGTTGAACAACAAAACGCTGAGAAATAAAGCAAATTTCAGACAGAATAAGGAGAGAGTCACATGCTTCATCCATAAGTTATAGTTACACAGTGAAAGCTGCCATTTCAGGGTTCAATCCCAAGTCATCTATGCTTTTGCTGACAATCCCTCAATATATTTTAGTAATATAACAAGAATTCTTCCTCATAAGCATTCTTCATTCTTACTCTTACCCATGAGATGCTGAAAACCAAGCTCACACCAGCCAACACACACTGTATTTTACAGCAATTAAATATGCTGATAGACTTCAGAATAGGCATGTCTCAGGCAGCCCAGGAGATGATGAGTCCAGCCCTAGAGTTGCACCTTGGCTGTGCTACCTGAGCCAGAACAGACATAAAAATCATTTCATCCAAAAGCTTTGCAGCAAGCAGAAATGCTTGCAGCAGCTGAGGAAGTTGTAACTGAAAACAAAGCTCTACAGTCAACCCTGACAAATTCCTCAAAATGCTTTTTCTAAGCAGTTTACGTAAATTATTTATAGCTGTGGAGGAGTGGCTGTGTGGCAAGTTTGACTGGAATTAGTTCAGGAATTGAAGGTTTTCTCAAGCCCCTTAGAGCTCAAACACCTTCCCCACTCCCCTGATGCTGTTGGGTGTAGGTGTTACACACCAAGACACTGCAAAGCCCTTCCTCCACTTCCAGCTCTGGTACCAGCTCCTGAAGTATCCTCACACCAAGGAGGATCTCTTACAAATCCCAGAGCCTCAAATATTTTCTTTCTTAATATCAAAATACCTGAACACTCCAAAATCCATTTATTCCTATCTTAATAAGGCTGGGTTAAATGAAGGCACCATTCGAAGTCCAGATAAAATCAAAAGTTTAGAAGGATTCAAATGGGAAATGCAACCAGGCTCATTTAATGTGCTCAGTCCAATGTAAGCATAAACCCCCTTTTCTTTTCTGAATTGAGCAGCCAAACTTTAGACTCCTATTTAATCTAAAGTAGGCAGGACCCTAGGTTTAATCCGTATCCATATCCTCAGGATTGCTTTCAAAGGCACAAATTTCATGTTGAGGGGGTATCACCCTCAGCCAGATTTGTCATTTGCTTGGGCATTCAGTCACATCTCATCTCTCCTACTCTTGGATTTGTTCAGAAAGTTATTTTTCCTTCAAAGCTTCACCTATTTGAAAATATAGATTTCACTTTCGGAGTTCATTTTTTATATTTAAATGAGTGGAAAACCAGAAATCCATTGAGCCAGAAAAGGCTCCCTCACCTGTTAAAGCCATTCACAAACCTGAGTGCTGAATGGTTCCAATCAGCCACGGACACAGAAAACTTTGACATGCAAACAGGAAATCATAGTTTAGAAATCTATAAACTTTAAACCCATTTATATAGTTAATGAGCCTTGATTAATGACTTTGGGGAAAATGGATGGTGCATAATCCTAGCCTTGGACATAACAAAATCAAAGAATTTAAATGCTGAAAGAGAGCTGGTATGTGTAATAAAGTTCATGGTGGTAAAATATTAGGAGTTTTGACAGAATTGCAGTGTTTGCTAATTTACATGCTATGAACTACACTAGCAGCTCTGGGGATCTTTTTATGCTAATGGAATCTGGAGTAGACCGAAATGGAATTCCAAATAAACATATATATGTATGGGTCATAATCCAGTAACTGTAGTAAACACATCCTGAATAAAATTACAGAGGAGAACAACAAGAAATCCTTGAGCAAACCCTGGAGTGTTACTTGGGTATTTTACACAAACCAAAAAACCCTTTGTGCATTTGTATATTCATGCAATGGAGGCACCATGCAGCAGTGCAGCCTTCAAGCAGGTACACACATCATCCTTGAGATACAGAATGGATTTATGTAGGAAATTGAGCCCCTTTCCAAAAACTCAAGTGATCAATTCCAGAAGAATTGGTGGCTCAGATTTCAAACAAGCCATTTCACCAAAGAGCTCTAACATTAAGCATTTGCATTGTGTCAAGTCAAGGGGAGTGGGTGCATTTTCAGTATTTTATTTTAATAAATTAAAAATGGAGTTTTATTTTTTTAATAAGTTTTTTTAAGGATAAACTGTTTAATTAAGAANAAGTTAGGGTTCTAGCAGCATATAGCCAGTTATTGTGAGCTGATCCACACTGCTTTTCTAGGCACATGAATTTCTGCTAGAAAAGTTAGTTTATCCACTGGCTGGTCTAATTAATTTACTCTTTCAGCTCTGTAGTTGTCACAGTACAGAAATGAGATGCATGCAAAGAGACTCATTCCAAGTCAGCATTTTCTAGACCATAAAAAGTTGTTCTGACTATCAAAACTCCCCCAAGTCAAACACTTAATGCTCCTATCCAAGTTACTGGTCAAACATCCAGCCTCGGTTCACTGAGCACACCAGTGGCATGCAATTGTAGCCTTGCAGGGGCATTGCAAACCTGTCTTGACATAATCAATAAACCATTCTCCACAAAGAACAAGCAGAGTATTGGAAGAAACATCTGTGTCACCGGGTCAGGCCCACGCTTGCTTTTCCAATTGTAGTGCTGTACACTTCTGTACAAGGACTTATTGCCCCTGAAGCTATGCTGAAGAGAGGCAAATAAAGCCTTACCCAGCAGCTCAGGCTACCAGCATGAGCTTTGCTGATGCTTTGATTAGGCAGAGGCTGATTATAAAGTCAAAGAATGGATTTCCCTGTGTGGTTTCACATGTTGTCCCTATATCTCTTCTGCCAGTTCACCCTCATTTTATTTTCTAAGTCAAACTAGGCAATGCCATTCCTGCTGTACTGTTTGACCCTTCAGAGTTATCACCCATCTTCTTGTGGTTAATCTTTGGGGGGAATTTTAGTGATACTCAGTAGGAACTCTCATACAGTTTGCCACTCAACCTCTCATTTACACACAAGAAATGTGCAATACTTCAACAAATATTGAATAATTTCTGGTTCAAAATAACCCCCTTAAATTTAAAAACTCATGAAGAAACTAGTGCTGACTCTAAGGGTTCAGGACCAAGCTCTTCACCCACATTTACTGTGAAATGTTGGGAGACAAAAGAGTATCCCTGCTAAACACTGCTTTCAAAGTGTTTCACAACACTTTTCTACTGCAGCTTTTAAAATACAAGGACTAACTCTAAACCACATATATTTGTCTTTTTCTTACACTTTTAAAAGTAAAAGCTGCAACAAATTCTGTTTTCTGATGACATTAGGAGATGTCCATATAAAACATTCCCAAGGAAGACTCATCCTTTATGGATTTTTTTTAAGAAAGAGGTCAATCTAAGAGAAGGCAGGAAGCCTGAGAACTACCCCAAATGCACTAATGAAAGAAACAGAAAGTTAAAATTAAACAAGAAGTTAAATTCTGTCTCAGAGTTGCATTTGTTTTCAGCAAGAGTAGCTTATGAATCTTTGAAGTTTAGACCAATGTGGATAATTAGAGTAATTAAGTCTAGGAAGAAGCTCAGACACAAGGAAAAGAATTCATTTCTGACCATTCCATTTCACGGCTGTGCATGTTTGTCCAATCCTCCCCAGCAGATACATTCTGTGCTTTCCTGATCCTGGGTTGATACACAGCCAGCAAGACAGACAAGATAAATAAGTCAAAAACCAACCCCACAAAAGCCAGGAAATATCTCTTTGTATCAGTGACCCAGGCTAGCCTAGAGCAGGTACAAGAAAAGAAAATGGAAAAGGGGTGGAGCAGGAGGGCAGTGAATTCCTGACCCTTCCAGGGGATGCACTGACTGAGGCTAACCCCAGGTCCCCAAGAAACCACATCCTGGTAAAAATGGGCAAAACCACTGTGCAAGGTGGGCATGAATAAAGAAACATTTTTCATTGTCAGTCCACTGACAATGTCAGAAAACCAAGAGAGGAAGAATCAAAGAATCACCTCTTGCAACCTGCAAGTTGACATGATAATATTTTGAAACCAACACCGAATTCCTATTTTAACACTCACTACAATTGACCTTGTATCAGCAACTGTTCCTGTCATCACATTACCAGGAACCTCACTCACTAAAACACCTCCCCTTTTGTGCATTCCTGAAAAAAAGGTCCCATATTAACAAGTTGCTCAAAATTCCTTGGGTTTAGAATTCTTTTATCTAAAAAAGAGTCTGCACAGCCTTTTAATAGAGGCTTTAAAAGAAGAACCCTAAAGAGATGGAAAAAGTAGTTCACAAAACTCACCAATGTTCATCACTGCCATGGGAGGAGACCTCAGATGTTCTGTTTAAGCCTGGAGTTGATTCCTTCTCACAACAAAAGTGTTCACACCTGGGAAAATACTTAGGTTTAGTATCAAGTTGCTGTTGTGCATCTCCAATAATGTTCTGTGTGCACAGTGCCTCCAGTAAATATAATAAAAAGAAGAAATGCACTGTTGTGCTGTGCTATGACCTCAGAAGCACAGCAAGTGGGGTCAAAAGCACAAGAACCTCAGACATGGGGAAATAAATGCAAGCAGATGGAGGAGGAACAGGTCTAAGCATGTCAAGGCAAAGAAAAAAATAGATTAAAAAAATCCAATGTGAATTAAAAAAAACTCAAGGTGCTGCTCCTAGGGAAACTTAGGCTGGGTGTCCAAGGTAGAATTTCAGTGCCTGCTGTTACCTTCTCCAAGGGGCCCCATATCTGGCAAGGTACTGAAGAACCAGAAGAGCTGGAATTAATTAATTTAATTCGAGTCCTAAGTAGTCAGTGTAATGATGCTACAAGAAAGACACATGACCTCTCAATCAAAGCTGGAGAGTTAATCCCCACACTGGAGGGGATCACATGCACTCTTCCCCAGTCTAACCAGCCTATTTTCCCATTTATTTAGATTATTCTGTATTTATGTGTGTATTTAGGTGAGATTTTCACCGTACTAAGCCATAAATGCTGGAGGAAAGAGTTTCTGCCTGTTCATAAACAGTGTACCAGGTGTCAGGGTTGCAACTCAGCTGTCAATGGCCAAGACTGAATTGTGATAATACAGGCAGAATTGCATAAAGGAAGTTCTCCTCACTCTTGAATTAGATTATTGCACCTTTGTCTTATTCAAGGTTTTCTCCTTTATAAAATGGAAAAGAAAGGCTCAGTTCTGACTCCTCTGACAAGTGATAAGGAAAATATGAACATGTTGGACTGGAAAAAAGTGACTCGTAACTCTGGCTCTGTCCCAAAAATCTGTATGATCTAGAGCAGCCCCTGTTCCCCCTTGTGCTTCTAGGGAGCTGACTCCCCTCACACATATCCCAGAACCAGCAGCTATAAATAAAATATACAGCAAGACTGCAAACCTGCCAATAGAGTGTTTGGCAATCAGAGTAATCCCTCATTATATTTAAAACAACAATAAAAAAAAATACAAGAATAAGATCCCAAGGAAAGTGCAAAAAATAGTGACAACTAACCTAAAAACACACCAAACCTCTCTGAATACCATTTTTAACTTCATAGCATAAAGTTCTGTACTTTAAACTGATTTTTTTAAAAAAAGCAATGAGGCATTGGTTCTGCCAGTAACAGCCACAATAAAATGCAGCTTTCTGAAAAATAGAAAAAGCTTATAATATTTTTTTCTTTTTTTTTTTATAGTGTGTCCTTGGAAAATATCACTCAGTAATTATGCCTGTGCTGTTGCATATTTTCTGTGTTGCTCAGGCTCCTTTGTCTGAGCCAGGTGTCTACATGAAGGGAACAGATCCTCAAAAGCAGTTAATACCTCACAGCTTCACTTGATGAAGGCATTATCATCTCTGAGGAAACAGTCTCCCCTGTCTCGTGATTTAACCATCGTTGCATTTACAAAGAAACTAATGCAAATAATTTATGCAGACAAGCTACCAACACCTGCAGAAGGACCTGCCAGTGTGACCAGGAAGGTCGTACTGGTCCTGGAGAATCTCCTCTTTTTTTTTCCCCCCCCCTGCTCCAGCTGGAGGGTCACAGCTGACAAGAAGCAGGCAGAGAGCTTGGAAATAATCCTGTGCCAAATGATCTAAGATGCAGCAGGTCTTTCTAAGGGAGGGACCTGTAACCAGGTGGACCAGCAGAAAAAGAAAACTAGAAATATTCACATTTCACTTGGCAAAGTCTTGTCATACACTAGAGAAATAATTTTGGAGCTCCTTAAAGGATAAAAATGCCTTTTTTAAGGATTAATTGGGAATTTCAAAGGGCTCTTAAAGGGTTTAAGCATTCTTCCAGCACCACAGGGAAAGCAATAATTAGCTTTTCTCAGCCAACCTGTACTTTTGAGTGCTGGAGAATAATGAAGTATTTTTCCATATCCCTACCTCCACAACGTTTATCCTCCTCCCTGTGAGCCAAGCTCAGGCAGCCAGGCTGCAGGTGGCTGTAGGCTTTGCTAATGTTAAGAGAGGTATAGGCACTCCTTTGGGGGGAATTAACTGTGAAATATACAGATCAACTAAGTAATTCTTAACCTTATTCTTTGTCAAACAATTCATTTAAACCACCCTTATTATGTTAATCCACCTAAAGCAAGTTTCATAACAAACAAGCAGCCACAACCATTTTCTCTCCTAAATAAAACCAAAACAGAATATGTAAGTGTATACTGTATACATCATGAAAGCTTTTTTTTTTTTAAAGCATTTTTACCAGCAACATCAGGATCAGTGGGAGGCAACACAGAGCACCAGTGAGATAGTATCTGCAGAGGTTTGCTTGGGTGAATTCATTATTGCTTGGCAAACTGAGCACTTTCCTCAGGAAATATTTTGTCCTTTGGAGTTTTTGATTTAAACATACTTAGTTGATGCAGCTTTTTTCCTAAGTGTCTCTTTCTTAAAAGCGCCTCTGGCAAAAAGCAGAGGATAAAGGCACAGCAGAGCCAAGTAACCCAGGATGCACTTGCAGCCTGTGTGCCCCTGTTATACCCCCAGGAGGCAAGGGCAGGAGGAAGGTGAACACTTGGCTGTATTGTCCTTGGGCAATCACAATTTAGAGGGGGGCACAACCCACCAGGAGGTCTGCACTACCAATTTTCCTCAGTTAAGGCTAAAAATGTGCAATCTTTCCAAGGGAGCCCAACCACCCTCAGTCCGCCCCAGCCACTCACCCACACCTTCCTCACTACCAGGCTTGCTGCAATCACTCCTCCCCCTCCTCTCCTTCACTTTTAAATGCTTTGCTGCCATCAGAGATGCAATTCCTGCCACCTGTCCTACAGGGCAGCCTGGCCCACCCTCACCTCCAAAGGCACATCACGTTAATAAATGCTGTGCCACAGGTGGATGGAGTCTGTCTCAGGCTGCCACTGCCTGCACACCAAGTACAGGCTGGAGAGATGAGGCAGACCAGGTAAAAGCCCTAAATATTTTCCATCATCAACATCAGGTAATGGAAAAATCTTAGATCTCCTCTAAGAATTAAATTCGTGGGAAAAGAATACAACTGTGTGATGTAAGCTACATAAATCCATCTAGGTGAAAGACATGTATTTTGTTCCTTGGATGTTTTTGGTGACACAGTAGACTATGCAGATAGGTATGCAGACTCCAGCACCTCATAGTAGAGGTTCTCAGTTTCCAGAGAGCAATAACTGGATTATCTGGATGAGCTGGATTTATCCCAGCAGCCACATTGTGGTGTCCATCCAACACGCTGAGGGAATTCATCCAGACCGTGTCAGTCCCTGCTGCTTGACAATGCAACATCTGAGCTGGTGCAGTTTCAAAACCAGCATCCACACAGTGAGGGAAACCTCAGTGCTGCAAGGAATTGGAGCTCCTAATAGCAAAGGTCCTCAGGGCCATCTGCTCCCTGCTCATCCAGGACAATTTTAAAGTCAGTTGCCTGTGAGAGCATCCTGCAGGTCACAGTCACAGGGAGTCCCCACTCCTGGTCACTGCCACCACTGACAGGGAGTCCAAAGCTCTGCACAGGGGTTGGGAACCCCCTCATTCAGTTTCTGGACACCTGGCTCTGCAGAGCAGGACTGCATAGTGTAGGTTTGACAAAAAGCAGAGGCAAGAGCAGAAGGGAAAAGAGTTTATGTGATTAAGCTGAGTGTGAACACCAGAGAGGTTGGACCTAAATATCAATATAACCTATTTCCTTCCAAGGATGTATTTCTTGCCCACTGAATGATCAGTTAATCCTCCTTTTTATTCTCCTCCCTTCAGTGAAACTCCCAAGTTATTGCAGGTGTTATCCAGGGACACAATATTCACAGTTCCATTTGCTTATGTTTTACTGCTCCCATTAAAATTTGTACAAAGTTTAGAGACTGAACTTGAATTGTGCCCTTACTGGAAGCAGCTTGAATCCCTCAGTTCTTCACTTTCATGCTACAAAATGAGGAATATCCCCAGAACTCTCTGAATGAGAAATTAATCCCTTGCATCATTTCTTTTCCTTTTATTTTTCCTCTCTTATTTTTCTTTCTCTATGTCCCCAGCCTTGCTTTTTATATGCCTTTCAAACCTCAGCATATGCATATACCTCATTTTGGGGCCCATCTTGACTTGCTAATATCACATGCAATCCATGCCTTCCATCTCACCAAAATGAACGCAGTAAAAGAGCAGAATGCTTTTTTTTCTCAGATGTCATGTAACACAAGATATGCAAACTGTCTCTGATTGGAAAGAAGAGATTATTTTTCCTGTCAAATACATATGTTTTATGTACACTGCTTGTTAGAACAATGTTCAACAAACATTCCATTTTTAAAGGCTAGAATATGCCGAAAATGAGTTTTGCATGCAAAATCTTCGTGTATAAGAAGAAAAATTGGAGTACTACACAGTGCATTTTGTTATCAGGAATGAACATGGGCAGCAAGAAGGTTCTGAGGGAGTGGAGACTGCCAAGTTTGTCTGTAGAATTTTGGGTTTGTCCTTTTTTTATAATGACCTGTGTGGTGGGGAGGGAAAATACACGGCGGCAGTCCCAGCCCTGGTGCCAGCGCTAAGAGGAGGGAGGAGTCGCTGTCGGGACACAGTGGCTCTGTGCAGGCTCTGTGGTATCCATAGGATTTAGCCAATCTGTTCCTGCAGATGCCAGTTTTATGCATGATTTACCTGGCTGGATGCAGCTCCTGCAGCAGCGCTGCCAGCTCCCGGGTTGGAAAGCCGCGCTGCCCCAGCGCTGCCAGGGCTGCTCAGAGCATCCACCCAGCCCTCTGCTGCCCCAGAAAAGGGAGGAGAAGGCTTCCAGGATTTTGGTCTGCTTTGTTTTAGTTGGTGTTTGGGTTTTTTGTTTTTTTGGTTTTTTTCCTGAGATTTTCTGTATAGCTCTGAATGCTTGCAGATTTTTTTTTTTAATTTTCTATTTTTCTTCCAGATGGGCTTCTACTAAAGATTACAAGTAAACCAAGGAAAACACATATGAAAAAAGGCTTTTTCAGCCAGTCAGTGGGACAGCACATGCACTTGTCATCCCTCCATGAAGCATAGGCTATTAAAGATGTAATATTTCCACTATATCTCAGCTGCAATATAACAAGTGACTCCAGGTGAGCGTACGCAGCTGACCTTCCATAAGCATTTCCAATACCCTTCAAAATATCACATTATTTACCAGTTGTGGGAAAGTGTTCTTTAGTAAGCAGCACAAAGCAATCACAGTGGCTTTAGAGATTTTAAAGGTTTCCTAAGGAGCCACAAGTGTCTGTAAGATGCCCTTGGGGCTTCTGTTTTGCACTGTGATTGTGCAGTGTTTTATTTCTGTCATAAAGTGCATACAAAGGGAAAACTAAAGAAGTAAGCTCCTACAGCTGGAAACCAAATTACGAGACTTTCTTATAATAAGGAGAGATTTTCCCCAAAGTGACACAGTGGGACATTAAGTCTTTGAATTTGATCCTACCTAAATGAACAGGAAAAAATTCCATTGACTTTAGTGGTAGAGGATCAAACTCCAAAGGAGCTATTTAAAATATTATGTAGGTGATGTATGAGTGTGGTTCATTAAGAGTTTTTTTATCCCCTCCTCCCCTCTGAAAATGCTGCAGAAATATTATCAAGTTCTGTGATTACAGCGTGTGCTGATATGCCAAAGGTATCTCTAAGAGCAGCGTTTCTGTTGAGGTGTTAACTCAGATGAGCTTTATATTAACAGGAGCTCACAAATAAGGTTTTGTTATCTCTGCTCCTGGCAATTGTCAGGGCACACTGAAGCATTATTAACATTCCTGCAATCAGCAAATGAAACACGACACCTTGGTGCCGACCGCGGGTCGGTACCTTCGGGATCCAGCATTATCCCTAATTTCAGTTCCTAACAGTTTCCTTCTAATCTACCTTTTAGCACGACTTCCAGAAAAGAAGGAATTAATATCGTGACAAAGCAGAGTTTCTGAGAAGGATTCTCTGGCATCTTGAATCCTTTGAAACAGAAAAAAAAAAAAAAGTAATGGTACCTGCACCCCATTACATTGGTGTGGCTCACCTTCAGGAGATTCAGCTTCTATGGCTGATTTTACAGAAGCCAATATTTCCTACTTTGCCACTACATGAACAGCACATGAAAAACCTGGACCTGAGCTCAAATGCAGAGGAAATAGGAATTTTACAATTGTTGAGGATGAAAATGAGTATCGTTTAAATTAATGCAACGAAAAATGTTTGTAATCTATCTGAATTTACCTTTCCTATTTGCACTAAACTGAAGTTGCTTGCAGTCACCTGCCTCAGGGTTATACTCAGAATTATATTTGAAGGAAGGAATTATAACTTGTGAGGTGAAATTTTTCAGTCTCATTCCAGTTAACCCAATGTCTTGAAAGGACTTGGACTTGTCCTGACTCTTCTTTAGCTGTAGGATAGTTCGTGAGCTGCAGAACCAGGGTTTAGCTCCTTGGAATATTTTGGAAAGTCACAACTGTCTCATTATAAGGCCTGATCCAGGAAGTGTTTGTGTTCATCTTCCTATTCACTACAACAGTCTTTAGAAAATGTTGAATAGGAGTCAGAAAGTGATATGAGAGAAATTGTACACTGGATGCCTGACTGTTAAAAGAAGAAACAAAATAAAACTGAGCTAATGGCTTGTCTTGAGAGATTCCTATGGGATAGGATCATCCTCAAATAAAAACTGTTAAGAACAGGCCTTCTAATTTTGTGGTAGTTGCTCAAGCTTTGCTCTTCCCACAAAAAGAACTTTAAGTTTACAAGGTAGGGTATAACATCACAATATGGGATAAACCAGGCAGCTTCAGGACAACAACTGATGAAACGAAATAAACTTTGAAAGGTAAGGAAAAGAAAAAAAAAAAGGCCTTTTAAAAGTAGTGTCCTGGACATCCAAAGAAGATTATGATTTGGTAATTCAGTTTCTTAACAAAATCCTTGCTAATACTCACATTCCTGTAAGTTCTGAAGTGCTGCTTTCATACAGACAGGCAAGTCCAGCCTGCCCTAACCTGAGCTGATCCCTTCCAAACCATTTCAGTAAAACCCAATCAGATCTCTAACAAAAGGAGCTGCAGTGACTGACCCCTGGCAGTGGCTTTATCACTTCCTTCCCTTTTGTGGCTCTCTCTCTGCAGAGGTGAGCTCATCACTGCCAGTCTGGTGCTGGGATCTTGGGTTTTTTGCTCTCCTACCTAACAGAGTTTTAGCTCAGTGTTTTGAATCACTGCTTATGGGATCCTGAGTTATTTTAAAAAGTAACTAAGGGCTGTGGCTGTGCACAGGTTAATGGCTGTGATGCTTTGCTGCTCCCAGGTGGGTGGTCTGGTCTCTGCCTTTCCCATATCTGTGATCCCTCATCCCTCCTGCCAGCTCTGCTCCCCAGCTTCTCTGTGAGCTTGCCCTGTATCACCTTCCAGGAATAACTCTTCTGCTGGGTGCTTTTTCTACCACCATGTGAAATTGGATTAGAATTGTAGAATTGCCCCGTGGAGGTGGCTGCAGGGCAGCAAAGCTGGTATAAAATACACAGATGGAGGATGTAACCAGGAGCAGAGGATGGGAAGATCAGGGTCTCCCCTTTCCAGCAACAATAAGCTCTTCTGTCAGCTCACCACCTCATTCCCACAGACATCTAATGGGTGCTGCAATATCTTTCAGTGCGCTCCTTTCTAAAGTTTGTTTTGTTAGGGTTGGAAAAAACCTGCACAGCAGAGCAGCCTAAAATTGATGTGCTTAGTCTAAAGCTGCCAAGAGAAAGACACAGCACATCCCCAGCAGAGCAGCTCAGGGCTGCCTTCAGCCAGGGCTCCCCACTGGGTGTCATTAATGTCACACACTCCTCTGCAGGACCTCAGCTGGATTCCTTGAGGATTATTATTATTTTTGTTAAAATCACAGACTGAGGCTAGAATGACCCATCTTCCTACTGAGAGACGTGGTCATGGCTCCTTCCTAAAATGCAGAGAGCACCTCCCACTCCTGGTGCTGGTCCATCACTTTAATCACCTGCACCAGCAGATAGCCTGGCCTCCCCTTGGCTGTTACAGCTCTGTGTCCTGTGTTAGGCTTGAATATGAATCTCTGCTCCAGGGGGATGATTACACAGTTTACATGAAACTCTCCAGCATAAATAGCTGCTCTTTGAGGCAAGGACTGCACTCCAAGGACCCTTGCTCCTTAACATCCCAACCACAAGCCTACAAAAGCTTCTTCCACATTTTTTATCCTTTGTCTCAATATATTTTGAATACTTGATGCTGAGGCAGCTTGAGAAAGCGAGAGGTGCCTTCAACTTGCACAGTCTGTGTGCTGGTGCCTGGTTTGTGCTGCACAAATGGCAGCTCCAGGTTTTACCAGGCAAAGTTGGGAATTCAGAATGTTGCTTTCACCTCAGTCATGTGCTCTCCATAAGCTATGAAGAGAAGGGATGTAATACCACCTTCTCTGAAAGCAAACAGGGAATGTGGTTGTGTTTTCATCCTGGATGAAACTCACTTTTCCAGGTAAAATGAGGTCATGACGAGCACGAAGGGCCTTACAGCTCAACTGAGAGTAAAGAATTGTAGAATCATTCAGGTTGGAAAAGACCTCTAAGATCATCGAGTCTGACTTCTGCAGTCAGTCCTGGTGCAAAGGAAGAAAGGGAAAAGGTTGTAAAGTCACACTGCCACACTTTCAGAGGCAGATATCTTGCTGAAATGTCTACAGCAATTTCTGGAAGGCTCTTGCATTAAAACTACTGCATTCAGATGCTTCATTAACAACTCCGGCTTTGATTGCTTGATATGTTTTCTGCTCAGTAATTTAAAGCCATAAATCAATGTTTAAGCTCCTAAAAATGAAGTGATCGTTAAGGAATTAAGAGTATATTACTGTCAGTAATATCTGATCCTTTGAGATGAGATCTTACACCACATAACATTTCTCTAACTATCTCTGTGGAGATTGTGGGGAAGGAACTGACTTTTTTAAAATGCAGATATTAGACTCAGAATTCCAGAAGTGTAAACTGGGAATATTATGTTTACAAGAAGCCTGATAGCCTCAAATCCAAACAGCTTTTACCTAGATTTTTTTTTAAAAAAAACCACAAACATCATCAGTGGAAGTTAGCTGAACTGGACTGCTGATTTTACCCAGAAATAAACAAAAATCCTGGTTTTTTATATATTTAGAAGTAGGAAGAGTAATCAATCAGTCAATAAGATTGGCCTGGACTAGGCAATAGGTTAACCTTTCTGAAAAAGCGTTATTTCAGTTTTAGAGTTGACTTCTTATTAGATCAGACCAGGCTCTGTTTCCAAACAAGAATTCATGTCTAAATTAGATTCTGTATCAACTGTATCAACTGTATAAGTCTGTATAAGTAAGAAAAAAGAAGAAAAAAAAAACCCAACAAAAACTAGCCTGAGAACAGAATTTAAAAGTCAGAATCAAAACTAAGAAACTAAGAGTTTAGACAGCTAAAGGCTGTAAGAGTAATCTAGAAGACTTTCACGTTGTGGGACCATTACTAGCAACTAGCTATTAGGAAATGCTAAACACATAACTCTGTTGGAAGCCTCAGTTCTCTCTGGAGATTAAATGCCAGGCTGAATCAGGTTGGAAAAAAGGCATTCCCATTCCCTCCAGGCTCCCCAGTCTGCAGTGTATTCCCGAGGGTTTAAATCAAAAGTTCAAAAAGTTTAACTCTGCAGAAGTCCCAGCTTCACTGGCAAAGCCAAGCAAAGGTACCATGACTCAACGCCCTGCTCTGGGTGAGCAGGGAGAACGTGCACTTTTCACCTCTGAAAGCATCACAGAGAGGCAGCACTTGCACAGCTGTGGGGTCACAGGATGCAGCAGGTCAGGAGTCAGACAGAATTAACAAGGTGGGATATAAAACAAGCTGTAGCAGACAGTCTGACCATCAAGGAGCTGGAAACTTGTGCTCAAGTCCATGCTGCTTCATTCTATAAGGGAGAAGAAGAGGGGTGTGTGAGGGATTTTGGTCTGTAAATGATATAAAAGCATGGAGTTTGGAGAGTTTTTGCCTTTTTTTTTTTTCTTCACTTTAGATGTCTTATTTAACTATACTGCACTAGCTCTGTCTCTGAAGGGTTTCAAAACTCAGCTGTGCAGCACTGAAGATTTGTCACAAAACTGAAGGTTTGGCTGGGATCTTGTTTTCAGTTATCCTCTGAAATTTTTAGTAAAGTTCAGTTTCATGTACTCATAACAATTTTATTTGTTTCCTGTTGAGTGACAGGCTAGGGATAAAAACATCTTTGAAGAACTGGGATTTATATTGGATTTGAGTGCACGTCATTTTTTTCTTGAGTTCCTTAGGCAGCACCCAAATTTCAGACCATTTTAAGGCAAATTTCTGGTGGTGGTGGCAAGATAAAATTCTAAGGGAACAGCTACATAAAATTATTAGAGAACAACTATTCTTCAGGTAATTTTTGTTATCAATGACAGAGATTTTTCCAGCAGAAATGTGCCTCTACTGTGTGCTGCAATTCTTGTGACTTGGAGCTGCACAAGCCAAAGGCACTGATTTCAGTGCACTGAGCATGGGTGGTAAAGCAGCAGACCCTCATTCGGAAAGAACATTTTAAAATTAATTATCTAATGCTGCAAAATGTGAAAAATAATGGAAATGTAGTTAATTTTTCCATATGTCCTATCGAATCAATCTCTGATCTTGTTAGGCAAGTTAAAATGCACCTGTCTTTGATAAGGGTGAATTACTTCTCCAGGACCAATTCTCCTGGATTTTTGGAATTGGCATTGGATTTTTTTATGCAATGTGTTGCTTGATTTAATTTCTGGCATGATGACTTCTCTCCCTTGGTAGATTTTCAGCTGCTCAAGAGGTAGAAAGATGATGGATTTGGTCTCTCTGAGAAAACCTTCCTCAATGAAGCAAACTGGCAATTCCATCTAATTCCAGACAGAATGAATGAACACCACACAGATAACAAGTTTAAAAAAAAATTAAAATGATTATTCAATGGCATTTAAGTCTTGTGTTAAATTTCATTGGGAAATAAAACATTTGACTGAGAACATATTAACATCACCAGACAGCTTCATGCCCAGACCAGGGTGGAAATAGTTAGACAACTTTCAATTAGGCTGGAGCTTTAAGCTTATCCCACATGTATAAAAGTTTTGTAACAGAAGAAATACTTGCCTTTCATCTTTGTTATTGGCAGAGAAGCTCTTTGGATAAACAGATAAGCTCAAAAGTTGCCCATTTATCTACTAAAGTATTAAATCAAGCTGTGGGCCTACATGGCTGAAGAGGCTGAAACGTTCATCACTTGTCTGTAGGGACATTGAAAATTCTGCACAAAAACTACAAATAACATAAACTAGGGAGTCATTTAAATGCTGACTTTGTCCATTAGGATGTGCAATGTAGAACAACAAGTTTTAATTCCATATCCCATTTTTTTCAGCAGGAGGATTGCTGCAGCATTACACTTCATTATGTATTTAGCAAAATCAGCAAACAATCCAGAACTGAATACTAATGAGGATCACACATGTGTGAAACAGTACAGGAGGAGGCAGAAGGACAGAATTACAAGCTAAAAATCTTTGTAGGAAGAAGTGGCTCTCTAAAGTTTGCCTGTGACCATAAAATCATGGAATGGTTTGGTTGGAAGAGACCTTAAAGAACATCTTGTTCCAACCCCCTGCCATGGGCATGGACACCTTCCACTAGACCGGGCTGCTCCAAGCCCTGTCCAGCCTGGCCTTGAGCACATCCAGGGATGGGGCATCCTGATCCTTGCTCATGCAGACACAGCAGCCATCTCAGCTGCTCATTAGCAGGGTATTTGCTTGAGTAATTATGACAAGAGTTGCCCAGATCTTAAGCCTGTTCTGCTAAATAAAATTGTGCCTTTATTGAGAGGCTGAGAGGCTGGGTTGGCCCAGGGCTGAAAGTGGCACCTCAGTGCTTCCTTTCTGCTTCAGTGAACTTCTTGAAGGTGCTAAAAATTCTATTGAAAACAAGGAATGAGTAGATAAGAGAAGGACTTTTAGGAGGAGCCATGTCTTCCCTTCAGTGGAAGTGATCCAAGATCTCTCTGCTGTCTTCCACCAGCCATACAAGTGTTGCCCACCCACCCATCCCTTTTGCCAATAAAATTTCTCCCATTTTGCATTTTCAGCTGTTTCACAGATAATTTTAGACATCAATGTTTCAGTCTTTGAAAAACAAGATTTAGATACATTGTCCATGGAAAATACTTTCCAGACAGGTAAGAAAAAATAAAGATCAGTAGGTTGAATTATTCTCTGAACTGATCTTTGATCTATGCTGAATAAAACATTAGCCAAAACCAAATGCCAAATTAATTTCTTCCTTCTTCAACTCCATTATCTGTGCAACTGGAATATCAGTCTGCAGCTGATGGTGGCCATATTTTTTCCTAGACGCTTAGGAAATCCTCCAAAGTAAATATTAATAATGTTTGAGCATATCAATCTGTAAAAGCTGATGGAAAATCTTCCTGGCTAAGGTGACTCTGGTCCTTAGTGGCACCCTCAAGTGCTCTCCATCACCCAGGAGAGGCTGCAGCATCAGACACCCTCATGTCAGCAGCTGAGGTCACTCCTGGATTGTCCTGTCTCCCTCTGCACTGCCCTGACACAGTGTGGGATGCTCCAGGTATCCTGGAACAGATTGGTACCTGCTCCTTGGGACCTCTCAGAACCATGAAGATCTTGAGACCTGCATGTGCACTTTGTAGTTAAAAATCTGTGCAGAGGATATTTATTCTCCTTAAGAAAAACGGTATATTAATGTACTTTAAAAAATATAAAGCACAGTTTCCCCTAAGAAGCCACAACTAATTTGTAGGGATTCTGATACAACTGATTAATGCATTACTGTCTGATTATTGAATTGAAAAAGTGCAGCTGTTGCTCTCCAATTTCTGTGCAGTAAAAGCTCCTTAAGTTTTCAAGATATCCAGAGGAATTTCCCTTACTGTGTCTTCATTTTCAATGTATCCTGATCCTGCAATGTGATGTTGAGAGTAAGGTGCAAGGAAGATGCTTTTTCTCTCCTCTGCGATGCTTTCTGAATTCTCTAGGACGGCTGTATCTCGTCTTGCATAACACAGCAGATGGGAGAGAGAACAGAGTGGGGCAGAATCCAGTAACATCCTTTGGATGGTTGGACTGGCAGATTGCAGGAAACTGTGTTGATGGTACCTGCCAAGTCACCAATCAGTCTGAATCAATTAATTGTCAAACTGGCACACAACTCCTAGCAGGAAGCTCCGTGTCTCATTTGGGTTGGTTTTCTTTGCGTTTTTATTTTTATCTATCCAATGTCACTTTTTTTTTGTTTGTTTCAATATCTTTACTCTTTTGAAGGTTCATCTTTTTGTTTACTGACATCTTGAGTATCCATGCTTCTTGTAAGTCTGTAGATAATGCATCAAAGTCAGTACTGCCTGGTTTTGCTGGTGTTTAATGTTTTCTGGATAACAAACTGTTTTTAGGAAGTGAAAGTATTATTCAAGGGAAGATATGTTTAAGATATCAGAAGTTAAAGCATCACTGACAATACTGGAAAAGATGTTTTATTTCTTCATTAGCAACATCCTCTAGCCACTTGAAAGTTCTAGTTTCTATTTTTGTGTGTGCCTTTCTCCAGCAGTAATATTGCTGTTGGCTTCCCATAAATGACCTTGTTTATGTCTTCATATTTATTCATAGCATCAAGCTATGACATAGTATACAAATGTAATATACACATTACTAACAGCATTTAAATTAAATATGGACTGTAGCATAGGCAGCTCTTCTCTGGGATAGTGAGGTCCATCCCCACTACCCTTATTCCTGTTGGTAAAATCTTTCTCAGTCCTATATCTCCCAGGGCAGGGGATGTGCCCAGAATTGCCCCATGCAGCCCTTGTGTGCATCCTCACCACCCAGGAAGCATTGCAGCTGCTCTTTTTCTATACATTATTTTCTTCTGGATTGCTTTTGGAGCAGATTTAGCTCTGCTTCACCTCCCTGCCTGCCTAAATACCTGTAAAGGTACGAGTCTCCAGCTCCAGCCAGCAGCAACGTTTCCCAGCACAGTGGGGACCCCTCACGTCCTCATATTCACTGGCACAAAATCAGGGGGAACTGATAAAAGCTGCTGTGGTGTGGACAGCAGACACCTGTCTGGCTGCACCAGCACTCCCAAACCACCATGTCCCCATTATTTTTGGGTAAAACATAGTGCTGTTCATAAAAGTGTTGGGAACTGCAACATGAGCTTTATGCAAAGAGCTGCTCTTCTATGGACTCACTCGGCAAAAAAAGTTAATTTTTCATAAAAGTAACATTCTGATTTTTGTGGCTGTGGGGAAGACAGGAAATGCTTGTAGGAGTGGGCCCTGGCCTGTGGGAAGCAGGTGTTCCCTCCCAGCCCTGTTGCCATCGACGGTCTCAAGACATCTGTCATTGTGCAGGGAAAGGTGGTCTGAGCTCAGCGGAGGCACAGACGGAATGAGCCGGGCTTGTCCCGCATGGAAAAGAGCTGCAAATGTTTCAGAAGAGAAATCAGTGTTAAATACTGCAGCCTGTGCAGGGCCTGGGAGAATCTTCTTGTCTGAGATGGTCCCAAGGGTTTGACACTGGGTGGAGAGGGCCAGATGCACCCCTCAAGTGGTGATGGACTCTGGGACCTGCCAGAGGAATCCCTCAAGTGGTGATGGACTCTGGGTGACTCTGGGTCCTGCCAGGCACACATCAGCACTGTCAATGCCAGATGTCCTCCGGGATTGGACCTGGTGTCTCCACTTCTCTCAGTCATGTGGGCGAACAACATGGATTTTGTGTCATTCAAGGAAGACAAAGACTGGATGTCTCAGCATCCAATGACAATGATGAGCAGGGCATCTCCTCATATAAATTTAACCCATCAAAATCTCCTGAATCGGCTGCATGAGTTCAGACCAGGCTCTGTATGAGGAGGCCACAGGGGCTGTAACCACATAGCAGAAGCCCTACCAGATAATTTCTGAGTGGAGATCTTGCGTAGACCATGGCCTGCAATATCCATGGTCTCACCCTTCTCCTAGACTGCAAAATATCACTCCTGCTCTTGTCAGAATGCAATGCACTGGGGCAATACTCACCTTGGATCTTGCAAGCCCAAGCATGGGGGAGATAAATTGGCCAAACCCCAAGAATAAGAGCTGAAATGATTTTAAGAAGCACAGATCCTCTGAAGACCAAAGCATAAAGGTGTGTGTGTCTGTTGTAAAGGTGAAACCATTGCACACACAATAAAAGTATTTGAGAGCAAGACTTTTCCCAGAGCCAAACAGCCATGTGCCATCATACAGAATTGTATATAAAATCTTAGTAATTTTTAATGTGCTTTAATCCAGCCTTTATGGTTTCTTTGGATACTTGCCACTCTCTTTCCAAATCAGTGCATTATTGTATAGTAAGTTAAATCTTTTATAAAGTTGCTTCATGTGGCTGAGTTTGAACTGCTGTACAAAGGATTTTTCCACTTATGAACTTGGTGGATGGTGATTCTTTCTCTACAGTTGTCCAATTAATTTTGTTCCTAAATGTGAATGAAAACCAACTTGTATCAGGATAGCTCCTGTTATACTTCAATGTGATTTTGATTACATTATGTTACAGAAGTAGCACTGGCCTTCCTTCAAGTCTAGGTGGGAAGTTAATTGGTTTCAAACTGTTTTAAATATGCTGAAGTTATAGTTGTCAATTATTTTTCTGGAACAATAATAATTTCTCAGATTGAACTCTGCTTTGTTAAAGGGCTTTAAAAGCTGAAATAATGAAATATCTTCCTTTTTTTTCTTGTTTTTCTCTGCTTTCACATTTAGAATCTCTTGGTTCCTGACCCCCACAGCCTGTTAATTTTGATCAGCTTTCATTCTGAATTGAAAGTGGGCTCTCTTCTTTTTTAAAATTAGTATTGTGTTAATGCATTTTACATTGCTTAAAAGTTACTTCAGGAGCTGGTTCTGAAGGAGGCATGGCAATATCATTTAATAAGCTCTCTATTCATGCTTACTTTTAATGTCTTTTTACTGATTTAATCAATAATTTCGAAGCATCATTGCGCCATCTTTGTGGGCATCTCTCATCAAACCAATTACAAATTCTTTTTAATAGATATCCAGGGGTAATGTGTTGTTACAAAGATTTAGCTATGGAAATGCAATAGTGCTGAATACACACAGAATTGCCTCAAAATTTCAGCTGAGACTTACACAAAATTATTACCCACTTCCCAAAAGGAGAGGTAGTTCTGCAAACATTGCCTTAGGTGCGTGCTTGTCACAGCACCACGTTCAGAACACACATCTGGCTACTCCCAGCTACAGCAGTTTTTTACTGTTTTTTGGGAAATATATTGTCACAGAACATTTATCACTTTTGATACATAATTATCTGTAAAATAGGGATTAGGATTTTGTTGGGTAAGGCCCAGCCATATGTGAAATCAGAACAAGGGTCATTACCTTTAATGCCTTTTTATCTCTTTGGATGCTGCAACAATTACTGCCTGGACAGAGGGAGGATGGGGCGTGAGAATGGGCACTCCAAGGTGTTCCAGACATCTGTTTGCCTGGACCAGCATGCAAGAGAAAAAGAAACACTGAGAAATTCAACCAAAAACTAGAAGGTAATCCTCCTGAAGGGCACACAGCAAAACCCACCACCGAAAATGGAGCCTGTGCTGGTGAAGGATGGGATGCTGGTGGAGCAGAGTGATTGGGTTTCCTGATGGAAGAAAGGGGATTTCCTTGCCTGCATATGGCCAGAGCCATTTTTCCAGGGTTTTTTCCAGTTTTTTTCCAGTTTTAGCACTCTGTCTTAATGGCAATTAAGGGTTTAACCAATGGAAATTAAGAGATTTCACACTGAAGCCCAAGGGAGATAGCTTTAGTTTTGGGGGTTTTCACATGAACAGCCGATATTATTTCAGGTGTTTTATGAATATGGGATTCACCTCGGCACATCAGATTATTCCAGCACAAGATCTGTCTAACAACAGTGGCCAATATTGATGTCTGATACTGTCAAACACTTCTTGGCTGTGTCTACAGCAACAGCTCACCCTGACCCTGGGCAACCAGATAACTTCTCTCCTGATGTGCAGGGATTTATGACGCTCAAATATATTTCCATTCTCTCAGCGTAACTGCAGATATTTTACTGGGGTATTTTTCTTTTATTTTCAAATGTAATTTCTCATCATCTTTGAATCTTACTGACCTTTGCTATGATGAGCTGTTAGGCCGAGCTGCTGTCACTGCAGCTCCACCTGTTTACCTAGAAGGATTCATTGAAAATGATGTTTATAAAGCCAGACACACTGCTCTGCAAATCCAGAGCACAGACATCTGCTCCTGCTCCCGGTGACATCAGGGCACTGCTGCTGGTGCTGTACATGGGACAAAGAGGAGATCCTGAGGGTGTGGATTTTAACAGCTCTGGACAGGGTGCAAGGAAGTTGTGATCAAAGCCGTGGAGTGTGAGGTGTGCGAGCGAGAGTTGGGTGTCTGCTGCAGCCTCCCCGAGCAGCTGCTGCAACACGGGCACAGCTGAGGAGAGGGGTGGCAGTAGCTTCAAATATCCTCTGAAGAGCTACCTGCTTCTCCCACCTGCTCCTCTTCCCACTGACCTGCTGGATAAAGCAAACTAAGGATCCAGGGCTCCCCTGCTCTGCCCACAGAAGAAAATTTCCTGGAGCACATGGAGGGGAAAGGGAACTTCGTTTTCTTGTTCTCTGGTGACTTTATCCATGTGGAGAGGCTCCTGTAGAGTGTCACGAAGCCAGGATAAACGTTAGGAAGCTGAATTAATTTATTTCTGGAGGTTCCTTCCAACTGAAAATATTCTTTCCATTCTTCTCCATTCCATTCCATTCCATTCCATTCCATTCCATTCCATTCCATTCCATTCCATTCCATTCCATTCACCAAACACCCCCAAAAGAATGATCTGACAGAAGGCACCTTCTAACATATGGTGTGCTGCACTTGGGGGCTGGGAGGAAGATTGTGCTGGGAGAGCTTTTTTTCTGTTTGGTTGAAAATGTACTTAGTGACTGCAGAGAGCAGGCTGCAAGCCTCAGAAAACAATTCTTTCCGCACATTGAGAGTATGAGCTGCTGCAGCAGGCTCTGCTTGCTCATTCTGTGAACGTGTCCCTGCCCTGATGAGGACAGACCACCTACTGAGAAGTGCAAGTAATTCTCTTTCCACACCAATTCATTTTTTGGCTCCTTCACTAAGATTAATTCCTCCCTTTGTATTTAACAGCATCTCCAACTAGCAAAACAAAACCAGCTTTATGAATAGCAGCAAACAATCTCCAGCCAGGTTGCCAGGTACTGTGGTGGCTTTGCAGGAGAGACATCTGTCTGATGGCAACTTGACCAAGACCAACAGCAGAGCACAGTCATGGTCCCACATGCCAACATCAAGCTGGTGTTGTCAGCCATGGACTAAAGGAGAAGTGAGATTTTTTCAGTTGTGTTACCACTGGTCTGAAATTTCCTATCTGTGTCTGAAAACAGCTCTTTATTTGGCACTTGGCATACAAATGCCCTAGAATTCAGTACAAAGCTTTAAAAGCAAAATAGCCTGTTCTTCTTGCCGCTGAGCCTATGCACAGGCTTTTCTCCAAGGTCTTCTCCCAAAAGATTTTGGGACAAATTTCAGTACCTGTAAGAGTCGCAGCCCGAAAAAAAAAAAATTTAAGTTTCTGGGAAAAAAAAACAAAAAACAAAACAGATAATTAGTCCTGAAACTGGAACGTAGGGCCAAAGTATTCATCTCATGCATCAGAGCACATACCCTCCCCCTGCTTTAAGTCCAAACCCACAATGGATGCATTCCTCATGTAAGGGAGGGTTGAATTCACACGAGAAAAGCTATTTTTGTAAGACTTTGGCTTTTGATGGCAGGATCTGAGATCTAATCTCTGCAATTTGAAGCTGAGCAGCTATGGAGCATATGTTGTGAAATGCAGAACAGAGTTTCTGACCCTCCATTCCAGCATTTTGCAGCCTCCTGCTCCCCGGCATCCTTCCCTGAGCCCTCGGGTCCCAGTTTGTGCACAAAGAGCCAGCTTTTCCCTCCTTTCCATGCCAGCCCCAATCTCACCTCTCTTCCAAATATGGGCTTGGCAGTGTTTCAAGCATTTGGTTGAAGTCTGTGTGTGTTTTAACCAGAACGCTTTTTCTCCGCAATCCCTTTACAGGAACATGCCAGACTGATTTGAAGTGTCTCATACAGGAATTACTTATTTGCCCTTCCACACAGGGACTACAATGCTCTTAAAAGGCACATTTTAACTGGAATAACCAGATCTGTGCCTATACAGGTAAAGTGGTTCAACCTTCTGGTGCTTGCAGTGCTTTTCTCCAGTTTGCTGCATCACTCCTTGCCATGACAGCTCAACTTCTGCTTTGGTCACCTTTAGCACCTTCCATCCCCACTCCAGGGTGGACAGGGCCCATCAAACCTCTGTTATAATCTCCACAAGTCTCTTTAAAATAAATTAAATCCACAGTCCAATCTTGAACTTCCAGCATGCCCTGAAGCTGGCTGAGCATCTCCTCCCATGCTCGGTGTGTTTGTCCTGTGTTTGTCCTTGTTGTACGAGTGGTTCCTGGTGAGACATGACTGTCAGCTTTGCTGGAGACACAGCATAAATGTTTGCACTTGTGAAGCAGTGCACTCACTGGAGGAAATGCTGCTGCACACCAGCCTGTGCTGGGTTAACAGGAAAAGGGAATTTTCTCATCTCTTTGGAGCAGCTCACTCTGCAGTGTGGCGCATGATTTAGCAGCATTTGTGATGTTTCCCTGATTAACTCTCAGAAAGGTTTCTCAGCAACAGATGAAGGGACACCATGAGCACTTTGCCACAGAAGAAACTTCTTTGTGTTGTTGTGTGGTGTCAAGTATTAGGATTTTTACTTTCCCCTTTGTAAGTGCACACAGATGTCTCTGGCATGAAGTCACTTCTCTGTGTATACATTCCTGACATAAGTAACTGGGAAGTTACTTATGTCAGTAAGGGAAGCTTCTGTGGCATGACAGAAGTGAGGGAAATAAGCAATTTCTTAAAATTCTAGCAACTGGATTTGAAACTCACAGTGATCACTTGGTTAAAATACTTCTCAAAGGATGCCAGGTTCAATTTTAGCAATTTATAGGATATATTCTGTAAGCTTTTAGGCAAATCTCAAAGGAAAAGAGTGAGAAAAGCAAGGTAAAACTTTTATTTTTATATTCCTGGACATGGAACAGTTGTATTTACAATTAATTTCCACTGTTACAGAAACTGCCTGTAAATATATGTTTTAGCTCCTCTCTGATACAAGCAGAAAACTTGATATTAGAATGGGAGGGACCCTTACAGATTTTTAATGTGAAACTTAAATAAGACAAAATAGAATAAATGCACCATTTCCATTATTCCCTCCTACATTTCAGCCCATAAAAGCCTATTCCTTTAAAAATTAGGCACAGTGCCTACAGAGAAAAAGTGTCATTAGCAAAAAAGCTTCATGCTTCCACTGAAACACAAAGTATCAGTAGAACTCATCTGTGATTGGAATTAAACTTGTACCAGAAGACTGCAGCACTTGTGCATCCTTCTGGAAAAATAAAGGTGAAACTTCCATGGCAGGTTTGTCTTCTCACTCAAGGAAACTTCTCAGTAGGAGTGCTAGGAGGAAAAAGCTGGTATTTTCCTAAGGGTAGTAAACCAACTAGTTAATCCAAGGAAAATTCAGCTGGATAATTGTAAGCTGTTAAATCCTTAATTAAAGGACGGTACAAAGGTATCTCAGCAGACACACACACACAAAGGTATTGTCCTCTCCTCAGTTCTAATAAAATTGTTGTTTAGATGGATTTATGAATTGACTTCAGGATTAGATGCTTCCCTTAGATGTGTCAACATGGTCTGGGAATAAAATTAACACCACAGCAGAATGCAGATTCCAAAGTGAAAAAGAAGTGCTAAAAAACTGAGAAACAAGGATAAGTGCTTAGCTGAGGGGCTACCCCTCTTAAGAAAGTAAAATCTAACAAAAGAAGTTTGTTTTCCTATGAATTACAACTCAGACACACTCACACAACACAACTTCGTGTGTAATTAATCCCAATTCTAGAGTGAATATTCTGTGTGTGTGGATTGTCGCTGGGGTAAAGGTTTGCAAGACTGAGCTCCCAGCACACATTCCCAGGTCATTACCTTTAAATCAAGTCTTGGCAGTTAAATATTGAATTTCTGGGGTTTGTGAGGAACCCATGGTGAGTATTTGCAAACGTCAGAAGGAGGGATGGGCAGATGGGCCAAGAGGCAGATTTTGGTTCTCGTGCCAGGGAGAGGGAGGAGATAGTGAGGACTGCAATCCCTGCTGCTCCATCCTGCACCCAGAGCTCAGCAATTCACCCAGCTCAGCTCATCCTCTGCTTTTCTTCCTCCCTGGGGGGCTGCCCTCAAAACAAAAACTCTCAGCTCCCCCATTTCCACTTCTCAGCTCTCCATCCTTCACACTGCAAGCAGGCAGCTCTGTGTGCTGAGGAACAGCTTGACAATTGTGTATAGGACCATCCATCATGAATATGAAGACTTGAAGGAATGTTTAATTTTGCTTTCTTTGGGAAACCAGCAGCCCAAGATTCCAGCTGCTTAAAATATGTCAGCAGTGGCTGCAACTGCAGGGCCCTGAGAGGGAATTTGTAGAAGCCACGTGGATTTATACATCTGCTGCTTCTGTGCTGCTAAGCTGGGTCTCCATCTTTTATTGTTGGTACATCCCACCCATATTTATTTGATTTTTACTCTCAAATTTTGTGCAGTACAAACCACAGCCCACCTTACAACAGTAGCAGTCCCACTTCTCTCACAAAGCTATTTTAGAAAATAAAGGGTAGCAGGGTTTCCATGTCCTTTCACCAGATGGCATCAATTAACACACCTTCTAACCCCAAATGTTAATATTTTATAAGACTGAGAGAACATTCACTTATTTTATTCCCCTTCCCACAAGCATACACTTGCAAAAATGTTTTCTAACTTATCTTAATTCATATCTCTTATTTCATAATTACCATTTTACTATTCTTTCTGCCTCTGTCATAGCTTAGTTGTGCTTTTTTGAAATTTAATCAAATAATAATTAAATTCTGAGGGTAACACCTCTGGTTATCTCTTCATAATTAAAGTTTACTTTTTTCTTCAGGAATATTTGAAAGGAAAAGGCAATTGCTTGTAAGAATGCATGCATATCATTTGTGTGTAAGTTTGATGGCTGAAGTGATTTTGGCAGGGAATTCAGAGGAAATAAAATGTATGTATTCAGATACTGTGACTTTGGAATTTTTCTTTTTTTATTTGGATTGGTTAACTGGTTTCAAGAAGTCCCAACTACATGCCAAATGAAACCCAAGAGGCTTGTAAGCTTTCTGTCTTAAACATTGCTTTTGCTGAGCATGGTAGGTGCTACAAATTGCTCTCTTTACCTTCCCTCACAGGCAGACTAAATTCTTTCCAAGATGTGTTCAAGGAAAGCCCATCAATATTTGCTTAATGGGGTGCTGTTTTCTCCCTGAAATCCTAGGAAAAAAAATCCAAATCTCACTTTGCTGGAGAGGAGTGAGATACAGTTAAAGCACTATTAATGCAGAGAGACCTGTGCCTCAGCTACCATTCTGCTCAGACAACAATTTTTCTTTTCTCCAGTCCAGGGTTACTTGGCATCTGAGATTTATAAAGGTAAAAAATAACCCGATACCATAACCCTTTCAATATTTCAGAGTTTACATTGACAAAATTGTTCTTAATATTTTATTGGACTATCTCCTCACTAGACAGCTTGAGGATATTTTCCTCAAAATAAATAATGGTTAAGAAGCTCTAAAACAATAGCTTTTCATTCTAGGGTTATTTACAGTCCCATGATTAAGTCATGAAACTGCAGAATATGCAAAGGGGTGATTATAACATTGTCAGTGTCCAGCAACGTGTCTGACAGGACCTAGCTGGGCCACTGCATCCCCAGCTGTGACAGATGTGGCAGCAAAGACAACACAGTTTGAGTCTATCAGCAATGGAAAACAAGATTTTAAATGTGCTGTCAGAGACGAACAGCGAAAATCATTCTGGTGCTAGAGAAAATGATGAAAGTTTCCCCAAAGCTGAACTCGGAGCAGGGCAGAGGGAACAGTAAATAATCAGTGCTTGTGCTACAGGCAGGGTGATGTGTTTGTTCTTGGTTACGTGGAATAGTTCTGCAAGCAAAATGGGCTGTTAAGTATTGCACATCAGCGTTTCTTACCTTATTAGATTACAAGGTTTTACAGCGCTCTCCCAGAACCTGATAACAGTCCTGACTGCCTCTCCTTACACAAACCTTGACAACCATACAACATTTTACATTTAATTACTTGAGCTGAAACTGTTCCTTGTACAAAGGTTGCTTTCAAATTAATTAATCTGCTTCCTCCATATGTCACAATTCTCTTTTGTATCCCTCATGATCTTTCAGACAAGAACAAAACTCATCCAAGATCCATATGTCTCTATATTTGCTGTTGTTATGCACTTGTACCTGATTTTTTTAAACTTTCATTGAAAAGCTACTGTTAAAACTAAAAAAAAAAAAAAATAAAATAAAAAAGCTTTTCACAATGTCACCTAGTCATAATATACTTTTTTTTTGTTGCTATGTGAGAACTGTTATCACCAGCGTGAACACTAATCTCATTCATATAACAACTGCCTAAGGAAGCTACTGGGCATTTGGACTTTTTAATGCAATCCAAGTGTTGGAATAACTTAAGCCCATGGATAAACAGCAGGAACTCTGCAGGTCACTCTCTAGCTGCCCACAACAACAATATTCAGCAGAAGTTAACACCTAATCTAATTAGTTTCCTTGAGGGAGAAAAATATGAAAAAGGGAGAGCAGTGTCTCTCTGGGTTTATAATGTATATTTTTTAATCCTGTAATTAGCATTGCAGTGGCTTATCCTGGTAGCATGAGATAGTCAGAGTTATCAGCTTTGCTACCCAAATTAGAACTCTTAGTCTCTCCTGATTCAAACTATCTCAAAATAATTATAATAATAATATTTTATCACTGAAAAAAAAAAAGAAGTCAGGAATCTCACCGCTGTCTTGTGTCCTCATGCAGTGAGTTTGAAGACAAAAATGAGCACCTTGTTATTTTCCAGTGGTTCTGAGACAAACCTCTGGCATCCCCATATTTCTCAGTGTAAAACAACAGGAAAAATCCTCTGGATGTGGGAAATTTTTGGGTCTCTTGATGGAGGAAGGGCAGCTGTGACCCAGGAGAGGATGAGCTCTTGAACAACTGCTGCTCCCACCTGAAATGGATTCAGCCATTCCCATTCTGGGAAGGTTTGGGGGTCACTGGATTAGCCAAATTTTCATTAATACAGTCACAAGCATTAGAAAATTGTTCTCCCCAGCTCTTTGCAATCATGGGTTTTGTTATCAGAAAGCTGAAAGAAACTGGATTGTTTCCCCTACCTAAATTTTACTTCTCCTTAGGATAAAGGGAAAGGAAAAGAAAGCATCTATTGCCTGAATATTGCCCTCTGAACTGGAGTCTCGTGGGCATTTTTCATGGTTTAAACTTTGAAAAATAGGAAAAAAAAGACTGGTAACATTAAAGGTTGACTTGGCTGGGTATCATCCTTGTGTGACACAAAAAAGTTAAGAAACCTTAAACAATTTGCTGATCTTGTGCCTTCTGTGTCATCAATTTCCTTTATTTTTAGATCAACTCTTGAGTGCAAGGCTGTATATTGCTGCACCTAGATTTTTTAATGTCCTGGTGAATGATGGGAGTCAGCTGAATTTGGAAAGACTCCTGTTGTGACAACACTTTTGGGCACCAATACATGCGGTCTGAATATTTCTGAATCTGGCACAATCTTTTTCAGGTCTTGGCAAAACCATGGAGCTCCATCTTCAGGGGATGCACTAGAGCATGGGAAGAGCAGAGTTTGTACTAACAGTAACACACTAGCTCATAAATTCAATGACATTGTTAGGATTCCACTGAGAATATTATTAATTTTGTAGATTACAACAACATAATCACACAGGAAGTGCTGCATAAAAAGGAAAAAAAAATATTGCAAACTTCTACTCCAATGCTCCAAGGTGGGTTGTTTTCTTTTTTTCCCTCCCTTTTATTATTTTTCCCATATTAAAGAGAGATGACAAAAAGTCCATGGTTTTCACTTCAGATTTTACCGTGTAATTCTGAGTACACCTTAAACCATGAAGGATAAGGCATGGAATAGCAAGAATTCTCCATGCTGCAGCAGAAAGAAGACAGTGCCAGCATAGTTTTTTTCAAAGCTCTTCTTCACAAGCAACAGCAAACAGAGGAAGATGGAGAAATGAGAGGACGATGGTTTATTACTGGCAAGAGCTCCAAGTCTGGGAAGCCTGACACGTGATTCAAAATGTGACAGTTGAAATATATGAAATTTCAGAGTATTAGGAACATTATTCTGGATGTCTTATTGAAACACACTACACAATCATCTGCCACAAAAGTGGAGTGATTCAATTTTAAGGCAATTTAAAAATCAAATTGAGGACATCTCTCATTTGAAGTGAGTGAGAGTTGGCAGGTCCTTTACAGACGAGAAGAGTTAAGCCCTGCTGCTGCCTGTAAAGTTCTGGATCACAGAGGTGGGAACCACAGAAGGGGAAAAAAAAAAAAACCTTTACAACTTCTATGACTGAGGGGAGAATTGTGCCCTTGAAAACCAGAAGGGAGATCAGAAGAATCATTTGTGTGGGGGTTTTTATCTCCAGATCAGCGGGTTCTGAACAATACAGGTTGTTTATGTAGAAAAAAAAAAAAAATTAAGATCAGGGAACAGAAAAAAAAAGATAATAAACACAAAGGAGTATTTTCTCAAAGAAGTCAATGAAAAATAAGAATTCATTACTGGAGAAGAAACATTAGCAAAGTTCAGCAAATAGCCAATGAACAACAGGAGAAAAACAAAAACACAACAAATTTTGAGGGTAATCCCAAGAAAAGGGTCCAATAATCTTAAACACAGGTGTGATTGAATGGGTTTGTAACTCAGACTGTTAATGGGATTGAGACAAATAATTTGCTACACAGAAAAAACCCTAAGTTTTGCAAAAGTACCTGGTGATCAAATCTATGAATTTATTCAAGTGACTAAACATGTACAAAAGGATGAAAGTGGATTTTTAAAAGCACATGGATATTTCCACATAATCTTGGCCCCAGTTCAAATTTTTGATATGACCTAGGGTCAGACTTGTGAAGTTATTCAACAGCCTAAAATATACACACAAGTACTAATGGGACCTATATAATTGCTTAACTAATTCAGTTACTTGACTTCTGTTAAAAATTTCAATTAATATATTCCACTGGGCTTTGGAAAGGAATTGGAAATGCTGAGAATTTATTCATTAAGAGCTCATCTTCATAATCTGGTGTGTAAGAAAAACAATGTTAAATTCTCTTTGCTGTCATCAGATGTATCTGTTGATCATCTAAATCCGAGCAGTCTGAAGTTATTTTTGTACTCTAGACTATTCACTATGACTTTATCAAACATGCCAAGGCAATTTCATTATTATTTCTCCTGACATAAAATTTGAGCTTTATCTTCAGATGTATCAATATGATTTTGGCTCCATCTGCACTTGCTAAGTAAAATTAATTGGAATCACATTTACCACGATCAAACTAAAATTAAATGAGATTGTTAACTGGAGACATGCGCTTTTTTTATGTTTTAGGTCGAATTAAAACAGAGATATTTTTTCTGCTCTTTCCTGGATGTGATATTTTTTCTGTTAAACTCTTAAATCCAAAGAAATAGAAGGAATTCAGCATAAAGCATGGCTTTTTTTCTTTTCTCTATTACTGGTTAAAAATGCCGTGCAGTTGTTTTCATTTTAAAACCCCAACAGGAGAATGATAAACTTTTCTATTTTTTGCAAAGGATACCATTTTGCAAATACACAGGGAAAATGATTAATAAAAAATGGAGCACAGCACTGATTGAATATTAGTGTATGTTCTCAGTCACTAAGCCAGTCTGGGTGAGATGTGCTTTGTACCCAGAGCATTGTGTGCATTCGGAATGAGATAATCAGTTTAAAACTATCCAAGAACTTCTGAACTGCAGATTAACTTCCATCATCCTCTGCAGAAAGGGAGAGTGATTGCCATCTGCTTGCTGCCAACACAATCCAGGGGAGGAATTCTTTGCCCTTTCTTCTCTATTTACATAGAAATGGCATAGAAAGTTTAATTTATTTCTTGGTGAAGTACCTGAGGCTGTTTTCATCAGATGAGAATGGTTTGGGTTGGAGAGGACAATAAAAATCCTCAAATTCCAACCCCCTGCCATGGGACACCTTCCACTACCCCAGGTTGCTCAGAACCCCATCCAGCCTGGCCTTGGACACTTCCAGGGATCCAGGGGCAGCCACAGCTTCTCTGAATAACCCATGCCAGGCCCTCACCACCCTCACAGGGAAGAATTTCTTCTTCATACCTAATCCTCTGCTCTCTGTCAGTTTGAAGCCTTTGCCCCTTGTCCTGTCACTCCAGGCTCTTGTCCCAAGTCCCTCTCCAGCTCTCTTGGAGCCTCTTTAGGCCCTGGAAAGGGCTCTAAGGTCTCCCAGGAGCCTTCTCTTCTCCAGGCTGGAAAACCCCAGCTCTCCCATCCTGTCTCCAGAGCAGAGGGGCTCCCATCCTTGGAACATTTCCGTGGCTCCCTCTGGAGTCACTCCAGCAGGTCCATGTCCTTTTGATTTCAAGGGTCTCAGAGCTGGAGAATGTTCCTGCGTTAATTATAATTATTTATTTTGTGCCCACTGACAAGACAGGAAGAGGAATACAGATTAACAAAAAATTACGTCAACAATTAATCTGCAAATAATTTCTGCCTGGCATGCTGCTATCTAACCCCTGATGTCCTACATCAAATTCCATTTCTGCTGGCCCCTCTCTAACCTTGAGTTAAAGGTCCATCTCCACCCTTCCTCCTTCCAAGCAAACTTTTCTGTCTGGATGCTTAAGACAGGGGATAACAGTATTATTTTCCACTTTGATTTTTAGACGGCATTCAATTTCTGAAACACTTTCAATTAGTAGAACATGGCAAATGATGTCTAAGGCATCTCTCATTTCTGAAAAGAACACAAGCTTTCATCACTAACTTGTCAATGCTGTACTCTTGATCTGATGCACTTCTCCAAAGCATCACCTTTCTATTTGTTGTCAGGGACCACATATCTGTGACAAACATTTCAAAATGAGTGATAAGGTTAAAACATCTTCTCTGAGTTTGTGTACAAACATTCTGCACATTTTCAAGCCTCCCTCTGCCCAGCTGGCTCTCTGTAGTCATGTTCTTCATTCTTACACCGGTGCTGTGGTTGCTGTGCCTTTAAATGTTGCAGCACCATGAGAAAACCCTAAATCACAGTGCACTGTGAGGGGTGACTTAGTAACCAACAAAACGAGAGCTTTACTGCACCACACAAAAGATCCATGTTTCCTCACATTTAACAAACTGCTGAAAGACCTGCAATTTAGATAGCAGGAACTAAGAAGTTCTGTGCTCTAAGTAGGCAAGAGATAAAGGGCTACGAGGCAGAGGAAGGGAAAAGATAAAGAGCATCACTGTAAGAACAGTTTTTGATACCATCAATCCCATTTAGCCATCTTCTTTTAGCTAAAATGTTTGTTTACACTGTCCTGGGGTTTTATTCCAAATGTCAAAGTGACAGGAATGATATGAAAAACACAGATTAGAAAGCAATTGCTCAAGTGCAGTGTCCTCTGAGACAGAGAGGAGAGTTTCTTTATGAAGCCTTGGACAGAAGGAACATGATAGTGCTTTCATTCTCCACATTTCAAGCCAGTTGACTACAACAGCACTGCTAAAACCCAGGATCTCTCTACCCTACTTGTTCTAAGCAGCAATTGCTGTCTATACCATGCCAACTGTGCCTGTTCCTGGAGTTCCCCTCAATGGAGGAAAGGGAAAATTCCTTCTCTCTGTCTTGAGAGACCATGCCAAGGAGAGACCCTTGACCTTCAGGCTCATGGCGGTGGGTGACCTCACTCCCAGGGTGTCCAGAGTTGTTGCTCCTCGGAGCAGACTGGCAAGGTCTAAATGGTAGAATGCTTGGTTTGCAATCCCATGGGTTGCACATGACTCCTGTGGCCAAGCAGGGATCATGGAAGAAATCAGGATGCATCAACATAGACCCTGTTTGCAACAGAGCAAATAAGCATTTTCATAAATCAAAAGCTTCTACAAAGTGGTGTGATTTTTTTGAGAATGCATTAAAAATGGTACTTCGCCTAGCCATGTGACCTATTTAAATGTATAAAAAATCAGCAGCCAGTTCTTTATTGTCTTAGCACCCAATTTTGCAGCAAACTTACCAGCATAGTCCCACTTGCTTAGAAAAAAACCAACAACACTGATTTCTTTTCTTTTTGAGGTGCTGCTTGGAAAATTTTGTTACAAATAGCTTTCACTGAACATTGAAAGGAAGTTATATGATATATTGCAGGAGGACTCAGCACCTTCTATCCTTGCTCCCTGCAGGAAATGATTAAAATAACCAAAGATGTTGCAATCATTTGGAGAGTTTAGCCAAGGCGTGTCCATACAACCATTTCTACAGGGTTTTATTATATTCTAGGCAGTACCTGAGCTCACTGTGGGCACATCCACACAGCTCAAGAAATAACCTAAGCTCCAGAAAAGGTCACAGAAGCAGGCAAGCACACAGGAAGGGTGGGCAACCATGGGAATCCCAGGGCTTGTCAGTGGGTGAGAATCATGGAATCACTAAGGTTGGGAAACACCTCTAAGATCATAATGTCAAACCATCAGTATAAGCAAACAATTTCTAAGCTATAACTTGTGAAAATGAGGACTCTGGACTGGATTATCAGGAGGTGGATAATGCAGCTGCTTTTTATGTTCTGCATGGAGGCATTAATGGCAGCTCTGAGAGTTGTCTGCGTTTGGGATGTGCCCTGAACCCCTCACACTTCTGGCTGCAGTGCAGTGATTGACTGGGTAAAGGATGTGAGTCCAGCTCAGAGCAAAGGTGAGCAGAGCAGTTTAAACCACTCTTCAGCAGTCATTTAAACCAAACTGGAGTGAATTAGGTCATACAAGTTTACAGTCATACCAGCTACAGCCGAGGAGAGCTTTAAAAAGCTGTCCTTGACACCTCTTAGCTTTTAGTTATTCTTATCTCCTTGTTTCTTTATGACTCTGTCATTCAATCCACCATCCAAGCTGCCTCTTGCTCAGAAACAGCTCAGGCCAATTCCCTTGTTTTTGGGAGAAAAATATGGTGCTTAAAGAACAGAGAAGGTCTGAGGGTTGGACCAGGGGCCTTGGCAGCAAGGGAGGAACAGGACCTTGAAAGAGTGGTCGCACAGCTGGATGTGACTGCAGCTGCTCTTCTTCCTCCTCCACGTGGGTGAGCTATGAGCCTGAGCCAGGGTGGAAAAACACCAACTGTTTGGTCAAAGACACACAGGGGAGCTCCTGGAGTGGAGAAGCAGCTGTGAAGATTTTGGTGCTGTGGTGAAAATTATCAACAGCTCTTGGTAATGATTGAAAGGATTAGATTGACATTTGTCCTTCTAACTTTGGTCTGTCCACTCATTTTTATACAAATTAAACATCACACAATCACCTTAAAAAAAGGCCTGCAACATTATGGGTCGATCTGAAATAGAAATAATAATATTTTGCATATATTCTGCCCCAAATTTAGATTTGTATTTTTAGATTTGGAGTGTGCTCCTGTCAGTGGTGAGGTTGGTGATCCCTGTTTTGCTGGTCACCCCCCCATACTTGTATATAATTCACCACCTCAGAGGTTTGTTTACTCATTTAGTCTGCAAAAATAATACGTAATTGAAAAAAAGAGAAAAACCAACATAATTCTACCCACACACAATATCACAAATGTATCCAGTTTGATTTGGTCTTATCTTGGGCTGTCTTGGGTCAAAGAGAGCAGGTTAGGCCTGGGAATAACAGGGGAGAAGGGCTGGTGTGGTTCCCATGTTCTTCCTGCTCTTGCCTAAGCAGCAGCACAGCACAAATTAGATTAAACCCTGAAGCTCCCATTGCACCCTCACAATGAAATGTTCAAGGAACCAGAGTGGGATCAGTGAGGGTATCACTCAGATATCCTTTTTTAATCAGGCGTTCCTCTCCAGCTTTCAAATCCTGAATGGGAGAATTTGCAGAAGCAGCACAAGAGACACAACCCAGTGTGTGGGTATAATTAAAAAAAGTAGCAGCATAATTAAAATTATAACAGAGGCAGAAAGGTAACCAGTTTTCAAAGGTGATTTGAGAAAGCATCACGGTGAAATGGGATTTTTGCCATTAACTTTACTAAAGCTGGGTTTTCCCTACTAATTTAACATCTTCCTAGGTGTCCTAATTTTTTTATTTTATAGGACCTCTACAGGTTAAAATCAATTAGATCATTGTCATTGTGTGATACTTTCAAAAAAGGCAATAAAGTTGTCTGCTAGAAACATAATATTTTCATTTTAGAGCATAATATTTATTTGATAGCTCAGAGCATCATTTCAGCCTTTGCTTCTACATGAAATAATATGTATGCAACGGAGTGATACAGAACAGTGTGATAAAAAACATTTCCCAAAGTTCAATTGTTCATAATGGCTTATATTGGCTATGCATATGTGCCTGCACAGGGGAAGGTTTATTTCAGGGAAAAAAAAAAAAGAAAAAAAAAAGAAAAAGAAGAAGTGGAAATTTGCAGTATTTGTTACACTTATCAGACTTGAACACCTTTAAGCGGTTTCCCATGAAAGATGTTTCTATGTGACCAAAAGCTCTTAATGGCAGTTTTTTGCTGGAGACCTCCAGCTATCTTTCTATAAAAGACTGAGGCTGTAAAGTCCTTGTCTCTGTGTCTGTTACAGACCAGGCAAACGCAGCTGCAGCGCTGCAGAAGGAGGAGCTGTGCTCGTGGGGCTGGTTTCCTTCAGAAGGGCGATGCTGTGCACCTTGTCTGCCTGTGTTTCCACAACAATCCACTATTGCTTAATAACAATCCATAATGTTCTAAAAATAATAAGCCTAGGTGGTCTGGAAAGCAAGGAAATAGAAAGGCTGTCACATTTTCTCCAGAGGGAATTGATACATTTTGTTGTGCTCTATTCCCCAAAGGGCACAGCAGATGTACAGGTACTAGGCTAGAAATTGTTATAATTACAAAACCTGTATTCAGTTCCTCAGAGAGCTTTGAAATTTCAACATACAGTAGAAACTGGAGCTTTGAAGAGGAAAAAAAATCCATATGTCCAAAGAACAATTGAGTACAGGATGATTTCCTGAATTATTTACTGCAGCAAGTCGATCATTAAGAAATACAACACAACAAACAAAACTTACAAGAAGCACTGTAAATCTAAAGTACATCAAAACCAAAATTTCTGGCCCACAAAGGATTTTTTAAAGGATATACAACTTTTGTTTTGCACTTTCTGCAGAGTGGTTATATAAGAATCTATACAGACCAATATCACTCTTCTTCTCACCTCATCTCTGTTGCCTGTGAATTGCAGCTACTTGTTTTCTGTGAGGGGAAAAGCCTTTATTAACATAGGAAAATGAATTGAATTATTTATGTTCCTATGCAGCTAAAAAACAAAAAACAAAAAGCTTACTGTCTTACTCTATATTTGGAAATGGTCAATCATTGGTGATGGCAATAGAGGAGAAAAGGTTCTCAGGTCCTTGCTTATTTCATTCAATCATAGATTCATGAAATGGTCTGGTTTGCTGTGGCTTTAACACTCATCTAATCCAAACTCCTTCCCATGGGCAGGGACACCTTCCACTATCCACCCTGTGGCAACACCTCCCCTCCTTCACAAGGAAGAATTTCCTCATAATATCCAATCTACCCCAGCCCAATTTCAGAGTGGCTCCATTCCCCCTTGTCCTGTCACTCCAGGCCCTTGTCCAAAGTCCCTCTCCAGCTCTCCTGTAGCCCCTTACAAGAACCCACAGTAGCTGTTCTGTTTGGTCCCATGCCATTCTCTTAAGGCCACAAACCCATGGGTAAATCCTCTGGTTTCATGGGCACCTCCAAAACTTACTGACATCAGTATGAGGCTCACAGGCCTTCATCAGTACTTCTGGGATGCTCACATGTTCCTTCTAAATCAAGATATATAATTTATGGATATCCTCTGGAGATGAGAACATTTCATGTAGATCTGTCCCAATTATTTGACAATCTGCATTGTTCAAATTTCATCCCTTCATAGTATCACTGGAAATTCATATGAAAATTGAAATGCTCTGTAAGATGGTTTCAAATTTCTCCTGGGAATCTGGCAAAAGCAGAGTTTCCTTGGGTTTACCATTTTAACCCCCTGCTGTATTTACCTGAGGCCAATTTTCTGCAGGGGAGTGCAGAAATCTCACAGGCAAAAAGGGAGAAGCCTAAAGTGTCTGTGCCTGGAGCATTTGGTGACTGGCATAGCACCAAATTATTAATCCCGTGATAGCAGCTATAAATCAGATCCTGTATGGCTGCCCTTCTTTTAATTGCTGAGCCCTTTCTGCTAGTCACTGTCTCTGCTTTTTCTTAAACTCTTACCTTTAGGAGACTATGCTTAGGTAGGAATAGTGAGGCAGGGCAAAGAAGGAGAGAGCAGAAGGAGGAGGATAAGGCAGGATGAGGGCAGAAGGCCCAAGGTAAATGTTCAGAATATTCAGAATATCATCCAAGCTCAGGCAGCCCCCACAGTGAGGTGACATGACCTCCAGAACAGGTACCTCCAAACAGGATGGAGCAGGAACTGTGATTTTCCCATTTTTCATTCTGATTTCTAAACTGTTCTCAAATCATGTGCGGGTTACAAATAACAGCCTAATCCAAATTGTTACTAAAATTGTTTGATAAATAATCTTTTATACCAGGAAAGCTTCAGTCTCGTTGAAAACATGAAAGCTATTATACAATGGATTTTTGACAGGCTCACGAGAGCCCACTCTGATAAATCTATAGGGAAATCACTCTTAACAGCATTCTTACATATACAATAAATTGTGCTAGCATGGCTCTTAAGGAGAAGCATTTGAAAGAAAAGTATTTGAGGGTTAAAAAAACCCCACCAAACACAAACAAACAACTGAAAAATAACACTCAGAGAATATCCTGACACTTACATTTCTCACAATTAAGCTCCAAGCAAGGGATTTCTCTCTACTTTGAAGGAAACTTCTGTAGAACCTTTTCAAATTTTGCAAGCCATAAGAGGATGTACTAGAATTGCAACGCACTGTGTTTCATCTGGCATAGCTCTTCAATCTCTTCAATAATTTCTGGTGCCACAAAATGTCTTCATGTAACATAGCAACAGTTTCAGCAACTGTGCAGATTTAGAATCATCAAAAACATTTTAGTTTGGTCTAAATTGCATGGCTCCCTTCCTTCTTCTATACATTGCATAATGTATAGGTGTATCATTTGTAAATAGCTGTCTGTAGTCCCACAGTAAATAAATAAAAAAAAAAAAAAAAAGAAGAAAAGATGTGAACAGATACTGCATCTGATGCTGGAAATCCCTACAAAGCATCTGAAACGTCTTGGAAAGGAAAAAATACTGACATAGGGGCAAATTCCCTTTTCCTTCTGGGTACATAATGACAACACATTCTTGACCAAAATAATCAGATGAGAATAAATAAAGTGGAAATTATAAAATGAAGAAAAAAATCTCAGGCTTGTGGAACGTGTGCTTTCTTATACAATGTATTGTGCTTATAAAGACCTTTCAAATAGATACTCAGTGTACAAGTTTGTGTTTCCAACAGGGCATGGGCACACTGATTGAGTTCAGAGAACACTGTGGGGAGTGCCAGAGCCTGGGACATGATGGTTCACAGGCAGGAGCTTCCACACAGAGCACAATTTCCTCACATCAAAAAAACACTGCAATAGGATTTTAAGTATACTTTTAAGGTTACATATTTAAATAAGGAAATGTGCAGGATTAACTGGCTAAGGGTTTGGTGTTTTCTCTTTATCTGTTTGAGAAAGGATGATATAATGATCTATCTTTAATTTGTGGAGTGGTATAGCTGTGCTCAGGGTCAGTTGATGGTCAGTGAGGGGAGCCGAGTGCTGTAGTTACACTTCAGTGTATATAAACACTTATCTGTGTCTGGGTGTGTATAAAATGTATGTGAGCAAATGCAGCCTGAACATGGAAACTCTACCCTGAAAGGAAATTTCTTTCTCACTTCTCTCTCTAATGTGCAAGTAGGTTCCAAAATTACAGCTGCAGGGAATTCTCCTTCTCAGCAGAAGCTCCCCAGTCAGAGCAGGGGAAAGGAGCAGCTACACAGTGGGATGGGGCCCTTGGTGGGATGATGCATTAAATGTCTCCTGATCACACAGAGATGAAATCAAGACTTCTAGAACACAAAATGAAGACCATGCTGCTCTGAAAACACTGAAGAATATTATTAAAAACCAAAAACCCCTCCCATAGTTCAGCTGACTGACCTGAAATTTCCAATGAGCACATTCAATATACAATAGCCAAGCATGTCTAAGTAGGTGGCACTGAGATGCCACCAGGCTCTGCTCCCACCCCAGAGGTGGGAACTGTTCTTGCCTCTGTGCTGAGCTGAGATGCACCTCATAACCCTGCACGTGGATTTGAGCTGATGTACACCATTCCAGTGGGCAGCAAAAGCAGAAGGAGCTGCTGCACGGCCCAAACCAGCTTCTGCCAATGAGCATGGATCACTACCTTGTTGTTTTTACAATTTCCCTCTTTTCTTGGAGCAGATGTGGAAGACAGAGGTCTCACACTTCAGCAGCCACGGTCCAGAACATGAGCTGATGGTAACCAGGTGTTCAATTATCTCATTCTGAATATGCAGTTTCTGGAAAGATCTAATTTTCCCTCTCAGACAGTGCATCCTAAAAAATAATGGTGAAGTGGAACATGGATGTGAATGTTACAAGAGCTGCAAACTAAAAATTTACTGGTGGTGCCTGACTTCATCTTTAGCAAACAGCACACTGGAAGAGTAGGAGAAAGTGCAATCTAAAAATCTCATTTAAAAACAAATATATGTTCTTTCCCTTAATTAAGTTCATTAGTTCTTGCAATTAATCTAATTGTAACTGGGATTTCAAACAAATAGTTGCTAGCAATATTAGCACATATAGTAACATTTGTCACAGCAGGAGGTCATGAGAACTTAAGGGCATTTTCCAGCCTCTTCCCTGAGCACCATTTTGGCAAGGAATAATTATGCAGAGTGAAAGCTGATGAATTGTTCAGATATCAGTGAAGCCTTCATGTCTTTTCACCAGATGTAAAGTGTAATCAGAATTTTTCAGAAGTACTTCTGAATGTCATTTTTACAGTTTTATTGGCAGCTTTTTAGAATCCATTTCCTGCCATACATGGAAGCACAAAGAGGCAGAATTGTAAAAACGCTGCACTTCTTTTCCTCCTTTTTCTTCAGCAGGGAGAAGATAGTGACAAGAAAGGGAAGACAGAATTGGTATCAGATGTGCAGCACTGTGGGAATTTTGGTTGCCCTGTAAGCTGGCTGTAGGTTTTTTCCATGGCCTGATAGTGCCAGGCCGCCTGTAATCTCAACTTTTGTAATTAAAATGTCTTTAGTCAGAAGTACCTGCGTATTTCTATGCTCACTGACTGAAAATTTCCCTTCATCGGCCTCCCCTACCTCATGCACGCTGCGCTCAGCACCTGGAACCTGTGGTGTACAGCAGCTCCCTATCCTGCAGAAAGGAAATATTTGGATTGCAGTTGGGGCTTGCAGTGGCAAAGCAGAGCTGATGGTGGTGTGTGGGGAAGTGCAGCTGTGCCAAGGCAGCAGCACACGGAGCAGGGGAAAGGCTCAGCAGAAGGTTGCCCAGTTGTTTTTGTGGACAATCCACACACCTGGCCAAACCTTGGAGAAGCCCATGGCCAATCACCAACCAACAATCATTACTGGATCTTTAATTAAAGTGCATCAGTTCTGATTGCTGATATTGCACAGTTAATTTGGTGCTGGTGGATCAGCTGTAGGGACTGTTGTCATGGGCGACATTTGGGAGTCCACAGTGCCAGATCATAAAAAGATTGGCAGCACACAGCAATATTGAGAATCTTACACCTGTAAAGCTGTCAAATCATAGATAATGTATGTACTCATTGTCTCAAAAAGCAAATAAAGAGAAAGGTTAATCAACAAGAAAGGATTTTGCCTGCTTGACTTCTCCAAATTGAAAAGTAAGATTCATATTGGCAAGATCTTTATCAACTGAAGGCTGTTTTCTGAAATCAGCAAGGACATTTTTGCTTCTCAGGCTTCCTTTCACTGCTACACTGGAAGAATGAGCTCAGTCTTTGCTTTTCTGTTTTGCTCCTTAGTGAGCATTTTCACATCATGAAATGGCCCCTTTCCTTTCAGACTGTACACAGGGGACAACAGGGTGTTGTTTCAGATCGGAATTTTGTGGGGGGACAAAACTCAAAGCTCCTACCATTCTCAGTGTGGCACAGTAAGGTATAATGGACCCACATTCCTGAAACATCAAGGCAGAAAGTGTTGCCCAAAGGACAAAAAGTGCAGGTAGATGATGTGACACATTATGACCAGCCAACAAAGGCACCTTTGGAAAACATTTGGGTGAAATAAGGACAGGAATCTTTTATTTGTTTTTTGCTTTGATGACATTACCTAAGCAACAAGGACGTATTAGAAACTATGGTTTTGATCTTGTTGGGAGTTAATGGGAAGGTAACTGAGAGCTGGTGATTGTGGGATGACTATTGTGGGTGCTGTTCTCCAAGGAGGTCTTTCACACAAAACTAAAAAATTTGTCAAATCATCCTACGAATAACCCCAGGAGCAGTGCACCTGAACACACTGACATATTTGTTGGGTAGGAACTGTCCAAAGAGTTTGCCTTTGGTGCAGTTAATTAGCCCAGTAAGAGCTTGCAGAGTTAGAGATGAAATGATGCTCTGCAGTTTTTGCTCAATGATCTGCACAATGTGGTTGCACTGGGAAATTATGCTTGAGCTTGGAAACAAATCAGTCTAACCCAGCTGTCTGCCTGTGCGTCGTGCATTCAATGCAAGCTCCACAAGCTCTTTGTCATGACTACTCACTTCTGAGTCTGCTAAACTGCCTTCCCCTTCCTTGTCTCATTTTTGGATGGATCTACCATTCCCTGAACCTTCTTATTTACCTTGTTTGTTTTTTCTCACACAGGCTTGGCATCCCTGCAGTGATAAAGTTGCTAATAAAGATACAGAATTTCAATACCAATGTGTCAGAAAAAAATGTGCCTAATTATTATCCAAATATTAGTAGCCACACCAACAGCACTGCTTTTATGACAAAGTAGAATGGGGTTCCTAAATCTGCTTTCAGATTACCTTCAGGCTGCTGAGATATTTTCCAGTGTGCTTAGCCTTGGTTCCAGACTTCTGTCCTGGTGTTTATGGCCAATGGGTAAAATGGAGAATGAGAGGATGAACAGGAAAACTGAATAATTTGGCATAAATTCCTGCAAGTTATAGTGAACCTGGGAGATTCCCTAGAGCAAAAGGCCTAAGACACAGGGGTTTTGTACCAGCTGACAATCAAGATAGGCAATGCTGTTACCAGCACTGTATGCAGGTTTATTTCTATTCCTGTAATTTCAAGTAGGTCTTAAGTAGATGGCAAGTATCTGTCATGTTTGCTGTCTGCACAGCTGTGAATTTCATCAAGTCCAATGCAGTTCTTAGGCATTTAAGGAAGGAGCTTCTAAACCAACAAAGTAAAAGCTGAATTCTATTCAGAAATACAGCAAAAACAACTTCTGAGGGTATCATCTATCTCCAAATCTACTTTTCTTGGCTTTGTGTGATACAGAGCACCTTGACCTTCTCCCACACACCCAAAAGAAAGGATATTTTGCTTTCAAGAAACCTTTCAACTTTTTTTTGACATCCCCAAGGTGCCTAAACAACAGAGTCAAGTTGTCCAACCTTGAAGTCAACTTAGCCAGCCTTGATTTTTCCAGACTCACATACCAATATGAAAAGAAATACTGGCTCAAAGTCAATAGGCTTATGCATGCACTCAGGAAGATTTAAGTCAGTGTCGAACACAAGTACTTGATTTCAGGTTTAGCTGAGTACAATCAAAACTCTTGTCAGATAAAAGTCTTTAATTAGATTTATTTTTTTCCCCATGCTATTTCTACGGTAACATTTATATTATCCATGAGAGCTGGTAATATCATTCTCCTTGCAGCATATTTACACTCCAACAAGCTCCTGTGTCAGTAAATGCACCCAGACAGAGCCCATCAGTTGCCACCATCCCACCGCCAAGAGCCAAAACAAAAGAAAAAGGGCAAAGCTGTTAGTATATTTTTTCCAACAAACTGAAGAAAAAGAGTCAATCATGAGAACAAATGATTGCCACTCCATGAGAGATAGGAAGATTGCAGCTGCAGAATGTAAAAGAATTTCATTGACCTGTTATTGGTTCGAAAAGATAAAGGGCTTTCTCTAGAAGTGCTTTAAAAATACACACACACACACACACACACACACACACACACACACAGAAGGGTAACAAAAGCTAAAAAAGTTCAGTTGCAAGAATTTATATCAGCAGAGCTGTGATCTCTTGATGTGACCAGGAACAGGTTGTACTTGTCTCATAGCTGGTCGAGGAGTTTCTGAATGTCTGGGAAAAGAAGAGTAAGCCCTGTTAATTAAAGCTGGGACTGGGAGAAACGAATCAGTAAGAAATAAAGCAAGAGAGGTAATCAATGAGGAAGGAGGATTTTGCTGGTAGGCTGCAATTAGACTTCGAGGAAAAGGACACAGAGCAATTGATCATCCAGTAGCTCCCTGGCTATCCAGAAATATTTTCCTCTATTCACTCTGAGGGCACAAGTGTGGTAAATGTGGCAATCCTGCAGTCAAAGTTTTGAAACAGAAAGAAGTTGACACAGATAATTGCATTGAAGGGGGAAAAAAATCAAACATTGAAAACACCAACATGTATTGATAGTCACAGCATCTTTCTATTGGATATTGGGAAAGAGAAAAAATGGAATAATGGACAGAGATAAATGTTGAATTTTCTAGTATGAAAATAACAAAGAAGAATTGTGGGAAAAGGTTTCTCCTCAGCAAGATTGGTAGGACCAGGAAGCCTTTTTGATGAAAATAAAAGAATAGACAAATAAGTAAAACAAGGCGTAGAAAAGCCCTAGATTTCTTTTTCTGCAGAAACCCTGAGGCAGCCTGTAGATGATGTGGTTGCCTGCCTGTGAGGCTTTTGTGGGTGGAGATCAGCTGAAATGAGATGAACCACTGTGAAAATCTAGTTGGAATGGTTGTGCACCCAAATCTCATTACATGATGTGAGTTCACATGTTAATATTGAAGTCTGTTCTGGCCCCTCCAGGGGGCAGGCCACCACTGTGCTAATGTCAAATTAGATGGGGTGGTCTTGCAAACTCGTAACTAATTATCAACTCAGTTTATTAACAACTAAACCAAGCCCTAAATTTTTATAGAAAGTGGATTAACCTAATTTTCAACTTCATCAGCCCAGTATACCTGCTGGATTATTCTTCACATAGGCTCTGGATTTTTAACTTTTGTTTTCTTGTGGGTTTTTTTTTCAAATCATTCAACACCATATGACAAGTGACCCCAAAAGGTAAACCACTGGGGCCACAGATCAGACCAGGGGAGGATATTACAGGACATAAAAGGAAAGAAGAAGCTGTAAATTCCTAACACACTGACTTCCTTCTTTACCTTCGCCACTGGGGCTCCTGGGATATATTGCTCCCATTGAGGAAGTCACCTCTGAAACTGAAACCCAGAAAGGGCAAGTGCTGTGTTCTCCTTGCAATTTGTTTTCAGAGAGGAATTTCTTTGTTTTCTGTTCTAGCAGGGCAGCTACAGCAGTTCATTCTGCTTTTCTTTCTTCTTGAAATTAATGTTGTGAGCAAATGCAAAAAGTCACACCTAAAATATTTCTCCATCTGTAAAAATGGGAATAATAACATTTCTTTCACAGGGATGTTGTACATCCCAGTTATAGGCTTGGCACTCTCTGAGGCATCTCCTCTCTCTCAGTGTGGCTTGCTCAGCCCTCAGCTCCCTTCTTACATGTTTGCACAGGAGCTGATCCTCAGCAACTTCTCAGATGCCTTGATTTTGTTTAAAGCTGGTAGCCTAAAGCTGCTGTCTATCCTCCAAATTTCTTATCTATACTCGTATACATCTTGAGTTTTACTCTGATACAGACTTCAGAAGAATCCATTAAAATATCAAATGTGTTGGATGATTATTTAAGGGCTTTTTGTAGTAATATGCTCTAAAATTAAGACTTTAAAATAATTGTCAATGGCACCTGGGGACAGATTTCAGTGGTGGCTTGGCAGAGTTCATGGCTGGACTCGATGAACTTAGAGGTCTTTACCAAGCTAAATAATTCTGTGATTCGAGTCATTGTGCAGCCTCTGGGTGCTGCTAAGTAAAATCCCAGGGCTGTCCAAGGGGGAGAATGTTCACACCGTGCTCCTTCAGCTCAAGGGCCCACAGAGAGCCAGTGCCCTGTGTCCTGTGCTCTCTGCATGCTGAATTCAGAACTTGGCCACTCTCCCTGAAACTTTATAGAAATTACTTGAAACAGATTTCTTTTTTTTTTCTTTTTCTTCTACTTCCTTCAAGCTGATGTGAATTTGGATAATTTTTTTTGCATGTTGCATTCTTCCTTTCCAACATGAAATGTGACATCTGTTGACAGCTGGGTGATATTTTCTTGACAGGAATGGTTTTTTTTGGGGGGAAGAGGAATCAAATTTGGTGACATGAAACATTTAACAAATTTACTTTGCTTTCTCTAAGGATCTTGTGCTGAACAAATTTCATAAAAGCAGTTCAGTTTGTGTTGACTTTACAGCAATAAAATAATATCATGACATCTTAGTGAGCCTTTCTGTTGTGTAATGGAAGTGCATGTGGGCAAAAGATATTTAATAAAAAAATGTTTTAAAGACACTAAACCTAGATTAAAAAAAACAAAACAAACAAAAAAAAAAAAAAAAAAAAAAAAAAAAAAAAAAAAAAAAAAAAAACAAAAAACAAACCACCAAAAAAACCCAAACCTGTCTCTTACAGCGTTCTTCTCAATAGAGAATGTTTTCCTAATAGCATTTTAATGCCGGAATATTCTCCACCATTGCAGACCAGAGGAATTGCAATTCATATTGAAGATAATTGTCTTTAAAAATTAGTGGGAGAAGGGATGTCAGTGTCATCTTTTTTCCCTATTTAACAAGCATGTTGCAGCTTTTGCTGGGCAGGACAGGAGTGCTCCCTTCCCTGTCTGTGCTTTGTGCCCCCCACTGGAAATGGCACCCAGTGCACGAGGGTAGGGACACAGCTTTCCTATTTTATAGACGTCCTTCTTACCAAGGGATGCTGTCTCTGCCGTCCTGCAGTGGTTGAAATCACAACCCCAGTAGGAAATAGAGATGCTTTGGTGTAAAACCAGACTAAGGAAGGGAAGAATTCAATGCCCATCTCTGAAGAGTTCCCGATAACATGATTTTGCCTGTAGCAATGGTTTACTTTTGAGGTCACCTTTCTACAAAATGTACTTTCAACAACTCTGTGCTGTTTTCCAAATATTTGGAATATATTTGCAGCAGTTCAGGGGAGTCAGGACTCTGAGAAAGCAAATGAGACACCCTCATCATCTTTGAACATCGCAGTTTAAATATCCTTTTTCCTACCCAGTTGTATATCTACGTGCACTTTAAATGGAATACATTTTTCACTGAACTTCAGTATTTTTCAAAATTAGATATTAGCTCCAGTTTCACGTGGCAGTGTGAGCAATATGAGTGGTAGTGGCACCAGCCCACCTGTCCCTTCCAGAGGGTCCCAGTGCTGTGCTAAGCCCCAGCTGCATCCCTTCTCCCACCCTTGTCCAGAATTCCCAAATTGCTGTTTCCAGCACGTCTTTGCTTTGGTGGTTCCTCCCCCTTAAAAATGTAAGCACCTTGGTGAATGTCAGACCAACCGTGACAGGATGAAAACCCTCAACAAAAAGATGATGATTACAGACTCATTAGGCCAACCTGTAGTGAAAGTGCTGTGACCAAATGTTCAGCACTTAGGGTGCCATAAATTTTCCTAAATGGGAAAGCAGTGTTTTAAGTAGGCTCACACTTATTCTAGGTCAGGGTCATTAGGGAAGGATTCTCTCCTGCTGTAACTCATGTGGCAGAAACAGAGGTTGTATATTTTGGGGTTGCTTCATTTTTACTTTTAAAAGATGGTCTCAAGCCAAAAAGCCTGAATGTGAACTCAAGCTTTGAATCCAGGTTTGGTGCTATCAAAGTTGCCTCTAAGAGCCAAGGGCAGTGGAACAAAGGAAATGTTCCTTTTGGATTTGAATTTCAAACTTCCATCTGAAAGATCTGGAGCCTTGATTTTTGATTCATCTGAAGATGCACAGTATCTATACACAGGAGAATAATTTTGGTTTGCACCTCTTTGCTATGTGGGGAGCTTAAGTAGTTTTATGTTAATTTTTTTCCCTTGTTTTCAAGGTCAGGATTCTGAAAAACTTGGTCTAGTGGAAGATGTCCCTGCCCATGACAGGGGGGTTGAAATGAGATGGTCTTTAAGGTCCCTTCCAACCCAGGCCATTCTATGATTCATAAAGAAAGAGAAGTGTAGTGTTTTCACAGCTGCAATTAATATTAAATATGCTACATATATAATTGATGGCAATGAGGACTGTGTAAATGAAGCCTGGGGTTTATGTTTCTTGGAGGGGTTTGTGTCTTTCATCCAAAACTGATTATTTGTTTTGCCCTGACTTTACTGCACCGCATTAAACTCACTGGCTCTGAACCCACTGCCCTGTGCCTTTGTGGGGATGAGTAGTACAACCTCCATGGAGGAAAGAGAAACCTGGTGAGAGGAACAGTGTTATTGATGTCTGTCCTGTACTAAGAGAAAATGATGCCCTCTTCACCTTCCACTGGGTCCTCCAGAACTGCTGGACATCACTCAGATATTTCCCTGTAGGAACATCCAAATGGAAATCTTGGCCTCCTACAAGAAGCTAGAGGTAATAAAAAACTGGTTAGTCTTTGGGTACCGTTCTGCTATGATTAATAGTGGAAATAGTGAAAACCTTTTTTTGTAATAGTCCTCGGAGTTGCTAAGGTTGGCCCAAGTGTACCTGAATGTTAACTTTGGACCATTTTTTCCTGTGTACTGCAGCTTTTTGTCAGCTGTATCAGGAGTTACTGTTCAGCTCTGGTCACCAGAGGGATAGGCAAAACAAGCTGAACAATAATAGAGATATTTGTGCAATTTCAACCACTCTTGCCTTTGCTTCTTGAGTGACAAGTGGCAGGAAGCCAACTTTTCAGTGAGTGTTTGGAAAGAAGGGACGAGCTCATTGTACTCCTGTTCAAAGCATGCCCGTGGGTGAGGGAATGGAACAATTCACCACTGCTGGAAGGCTGAGAGGGGACACGATCCCCTCCCTCAATACAGCATGGAGCTTAACACTGGGAATGAGGAGGAGCTGCTGAACTTAATCACAACACAAGAGGGAAACAAACAGAATAAATGCTCATTAATAAATGGAGCTGAAAATCAGAAGGGTTTTAACTATTACAGGAGTGAAGTTATGAAAACATGTTTAGATATAAGTCCACATATCAGCAGAATCTTATTCCTAGGGATGCCTCCACTGTATTTATCTGACTTCTTTCATTCCTTTCTTTAAAATGAAAAAATGAATCACAGAAGTGCACTATTGACATAATGTCAGTCCCACGAGCTTGCCATGTTCTGTTGAGAAATAACTACAGCTCCACACTTATCCACCTCAATGTTACTCTTAGATTTGCACATTTGCTCTCTTTTTCTTTTTTCCTTTACTTATCTTCCTGCTGCAATATCTTTCAAAGATTAAATAAATTGCTATTCAAAAGGCAACACTACAATTCTATTTATACTCCCAGGCTCTTCACCAAAACTCAATACTACAATGTAGTTTCTAAAAGTGAAAGAATTTGCCTTTTTTTTGTAAAATATGTTAATATAGAAAGGCTTTTGAAGGAGAAGGAACTTGAAAGACTCTCTAATGCTCTATTATTATCTAGTCCGTAAAAAGGGTACCACAGCAGAATACCTTGCTGACTGTGCATATGACTACCTATTTTTTTTTTTTTTTTACTTTAGGACATATAAGGAAAAATGAATTACACTATCAGTCATTTCACAAAATGGTTCTGGGGAAAGATTAAGCTTCACCTGTGCATTTCCCTGAAGCACAGTCATTTATGTATATACATGAAGCAAAATACATCTCTACAATACTGGGCCATTATATAGAACTGTTTTCCACTAAATAAATATTCAGCAAATGGGCAATTTTGCACCTTTGCTGTTTTGCTTCTTGTACTTGAAGGATTATTTTAGTTACTCTTTTTCATACCCAGTGAAATATCACCTGACTGAAGGACCTGGGAGCTCCTGCACGTATTTCAGCTGGGAATATTGAACAGGAGTCCAGTGTCTTGCCATGATTTCTGGATCTGTTTCAGTGAGCACACAAGTGAAAAACAGCATCTGCCACCCCACTAGGTGCTGTTGGATTCCTTAGGGCTGTACCCCTCTACCTGCTGGGCATCTCTGGGGCTACAGGAACACAAGGGGGATGGACCATAGGGATGAGTAATAGTGCCAGACCTCACAGATATTGCCACGATATTCCCTTCTGCCTCTGTTAACAAACATAATATCTCTTACATACTTTAATCACTGGGGGTTTTTTCTTTAATGAACCATATTAAAAAAAAATTGTACTTACACACATACACAGTGATATCTGCTGATATTAATCAGACAAGATATTGCATATGCTCCGAGCCATGGAAATTTCTTAGTCTCCAAAGGCAGTTACAGATGTTGTGATTGTTATTAAAGGAAAAGAAAAAAGAAAACAAGAACTTCAAACTGTCAAGACTTCGCAAAGAGGTTTCTGAAGGTATCTGGAGGCCTCTGGGAGGCAATGGGGAGCACAGCTTCCGCAGGGTGCTCCTCAGAGGAAAAACACAGTGCTCTCTCCACCCAGCACTGCGCCACGCTCATGTGGCAGTGAGTGGTACCGAGTGGTACTGAGGCTACACAAACCAGTATTCCCAGGAATTGCAACTGTTGATCTACTTTGAAACAAAGGCTGCAAACATGCTTAGGAATCTTTTGTGAAGACTTTTCTCAGAAGGCTTTAGCACAACACAGCTCCAGACAGATCCTCTCTAGACATGTTTAGTATCCAAGACTGAAGGAAGGCAGAGCTTTGCTCTGCAGGTGTGGAAGCTCTCAGTTCAGTCGAAGAGAGAACGGAGAGAATTCTCTCAGGCTTCGGCCTGGGAAAGTTAGGAGAAAGAATTCAAACAATTATTATCTCTCTTTCTGTTCATGTTGTTTATAGATATGTTCTACCACAGCGTGCTATTCATAGGCACCAATAGTGTGAGACCAACCATATTTCACCTTAGTGAGTCCCATTATAAATAGACGCACTGCTTTCATTAAACGTTCTTTCACGCCTTCTGAACCTTGTGGAGACTTTTTGTCCCATCCCTGACTCAACAGCATCATGCAGGCAGTGCTCCTAGTGCCACATTTTGAGCCTCAGTGTGGGGCAGGGGAGGCATAAAATAAACCAGGGGAAAAATCATCCCTTTTCAATTTTTTTTTTTATTTTAAGAAAACTGCACACTGCCAGAAATGAAAGCGTGAGAAACATCTGTGTTTTTTCATTTTTCTAGAACTGTTATTCTTTGAGTGCTGTCTGATGCATATCGCACACTTTTTTTAATAGTTTGCACCTTTTCAATTGAAAGATATTTCTTCTAGCATTTTCAAGCACTGCTTACTTTTCCTGCCATTGTAAGTTTTTTTTTAAGTTTACAGGAGGAAGAGCAGTAACTATAAGATTTTTGAGGTGACTAGATAAACTAAATCACAAAAAGAACCTGTAACAAGGTATTAGAGCAGGGAGAAGCATCAGACAGGTGTATCATCCCCTGTCAGCTTTCACATCCCGAGAAGTCAATGAAAGCAGAGGAGTGACGGGAAAAATTATGTTCTATAAATTAAAATGCTTAGTAAACTCTGACTAAGCATCTTGAATGTCTCATGAAATAAGAGGTCACTGAAGGATTGTTCTTGCTTCTCTCAATAGGATCCCACCAAACACAAACACCTGTCTTGTGCTGGTGGGATGATATATCTATTCCTCCATTACAACTTCTACACTTTTGTTTTGCACCTCTGTCAAACACTGAACACAGTATCTTTACTCATTACCTTATAAATCTGCAGTAACCTAGGAGTCATGAAATTGTCAACGTGTATTTGTGGAATAGGTCTATTTTATCAGGGCTTTTTTCTTCTGCATCGTTTAGTGCTTGTAGACTGATACCTATTGAAATTCAGAAACGTTTTCTGTAAATATATGTTTATCCTGCTGTTATTTAAATATATGAGACTGTACTCTATGTGTGGCTCCTGATACTTACATGCAAATTTCTTTTAAAAAGATGACGAAGCCAATTTAAACTGAAAGTAAAGAAAACAGTTCTTTGCTGAGACTTGCATGCCAAATTTGGGCCAGAAAGGATTTTAATACAGAACTCTTAGACTCACAAACCCTCAGAAACAGTATTTATAATGGAAATTTTGACAGCACCTTCAGTACAGCAGTAAAAATAACACCACCATAATGAAAAAGAAATGATGATAAACAGAATATATTATAAAGTAGGGTCTAACAAATTCATAGCCTTTAGTTTTGTCAGCAAGCTGGCGACAAGCAGTGAAATACAAAACAAACCTTAGCTTTTAAACGAGAACAGCCTGAACAACAAAAGGGTTTCTGTAAAATAGATGAAGAAAATACAGTACCACCCTTACTGCATAAAGAACTATTTTCATTAGGAACCTTAATTCACAAATTAACACTAAGAGCACTTAGAATGGAAGAAGTGAAAAATGTAGCGTATTTTCTTCAAAAAGACATTCCTATTACATTTGCCAGGCAGGTTTGCTAATGCCTTTTGTTTAAATATTCATATGTGGGCTTTTGAGCCTGATTCTTGTGAAGAGAGACAGAGCCTGAGAGCTCCTGCTGAAGCAGCTCCAAGATGTGATCCATGGCACAATGGGGGGGCAGACACGGGGGATGTCCTGTCCTCCCTCCTGTGGCATCCCAGTGCCTGCTCATGCCTGAGCACACCTACCCACACATTTAAGTGCCCACAGGCTACTCAGGAGCCTGGCCTCTGCTAAAACTTCCAAACCAAATACTGGGAACCATCCCCTTCCCATATTTTTTAACCACATCTCTGTATTATGGCTTCCAAAGGTAGTGGCAGAAGAAGGGTTGCAGTGGTGTAACGTTGCGGTATTGGGGATAGAGATCTTCCCACACCAAAATAACATCTCCATGTGAAGGCAAGGTGGAAACACTCACATAGAAATAAATGTGGCTTTTGTATCAATTTTTATTGGCATGAATACAGCTATTAGCTTGCATAGTGAGTCTGTGTAATAATATGTTAAACATGGGATCAGGCATTCTTGTATTGATGGAAAAAACTGTATGTAGTGGAAACATACACCTACAATAGAACTTGGGTTTTGTAAAAATGTGGAAGGTAAAAGATATAGTCTAGGCACTGCTTTGTTCCCACATTTCATCTGCCTAATGTAATGCAGTATTTGAAAAATGAAGTGTAAGACAAAAATTTCAGACCACAGATGCCCTCCCTCTCCACTTGGAGTTGGGGGTTGGGACTGTGTGATCTTTTAGGTCCCTTCCAAACCAAGCCATTTTATTCCAGGTAAAACAGATACTCCTGAGTTTGCAACATATCTCATTTTTCTTTCAAGAGAAATATCAAGGTTAATCCATTAGGAAATATGCATTGCTTCTTCTTGCTCCCAGAACCTCACTACAAGGCATTGCCATTAATGGACTAATATGAGCTGAGTTCTTCAAAGTGAAGAAATTGGTGGCCTCCTATATAATTTTGTAAATACAAAGTGAGAAATTTTATTGGTTTTATTTTTAACTTTACTTCACTCTTCACTTCACTCTTCACTTCAGCACTATCTTTTATGTCAATTTATATAATGCTTCTCTCTAGCATGTTGGCAATATATTTAGTAATCAAGATGCTATCTTTAACCTCTCTATTAATTTTCTCCTGGCAGTGTCCTCTTCACACTCCCAGCTGTGTCCATCAGGTTATCTGAATTTCATGCATGATCCACGCTATGTGGAATATCTCTGCACTTGTCCCTCAGCCTGTAAGTCCTCATAACCTTGGCAAGGTGTTCCTAGCACTTCAAAGTGCTGCATCATCTGTCCTATCCATGGATTAAAATTAAACCATCTGCATTGCTATTCTTGGCCAAGACATGACAGCGCCAAGGATGAGGCCTGAGGGCAGCGATGCTGGGCCAAGGTCACCTCCAGACTCCTGGGGACCACAGCTGGTCAGGGGACAGCAATGAGCCCCTGTCCCTTAGGTTCAGTCCCTCTGACTCTTGGCGCCTCTTCCCATGACACTGGGACCAGCTTGGGCAAAGCAGTAACCTCTGCAGAGATCTTACAACAAACAACATGATAAACAGCAAAAACTGGGCTTTTAAACATCACGTTATGTGCTAACCCACTCAGCAGCTGACAAATGCAACTTCCATTCATTAGGATGTGCCTGGGGAACAACAGGCTCTTCTCCTTTTAGCTGCTGATGATTTCCTTTGGCATTAACCACATTACCCACACATTATGTTCTATCTCTAATTTTCTATTAACTTATAACACTTTCTGGCCTCAGATGACCTAACCTGAATTCACTCTTCACTTGAGTGAAGATTTGACTGAACATTTCTTGTCTGGGAGCACTGTGGGTGACACCATCAGTCAATCAGTTTCTAGCTCTTCTGATAAAATCTTGCAGATATTTTCCACCCAGCATGTCTTGTATGCATAGGCTTTATAAATATCCAAACAGCTAGAAATTAACCCAGACTTTTTTTCATCATGAATTTCAGCTTGTGCAGCCCTCTCCTCTTTGGCTTTATGAGTCTTGAGCAGAATACTGTTCGTAATCTCCTTTCTCATCTTACTCCTCCTGCTTTCTCTCCTGTGTCAAACATAAACTTCTTGTTTCCTCCTCCAAAGCCATGTTGTATCCCCATCTCTAACCGGATCATACCACTGAACTCCATTTTTAAAGGATTCATTTTTCAAGTTGGCACTTTGATGTTTTCTCCCATACTATCACTCCCTCTTTGCAGGAGCTTCCCATAAACATGAGAAAAAATAACTACTCCTCCTCCAGAATGTCCCTCAAACCTCTCTTTTTGTGAAGTGACTGTTTTTCATTGGCTATGGCCACACTGAGATATACTACACACCGCGTTAATCAATATCACCTCATTGCTTTCTCGTATTCACCATTCTTTTTTATTTATTTCTACATTCTTGCCTGTCTTACTTTGAGATTAGAAAATCATCTTTATGTCCTGCATGTTCACCTTATTTAGATAGCTGCCCACCCCTATGATGAGGTCTCATAGGCAATATAGTGACACTAAAAATAAAGAGTTATAGGCTTATAAAGACGTCTGCGAATCGGAAGCACTCTCCTAAAGGGAGCAGAGTGGAAATTTACTGGTGAACATTAAATCTCAACTGTTCTCTAATTTTAAAAAGATGGTACACCCAGACTCAGATGGAGATGTACTGGTGAGCAGCATGTGGTTTTTCATTAAGTATAGAGATATACTTTGAGTTATAGCTATGACTTGACTCATGTTTTATAGGAGAAAAACATAGACCCTCGATAGGATTCATCTCTAGGTAAATATTCCTGTCTCTGTGAGCCCAACATTTCTCCCAACACGGGGTCATACTTTAGTGCTTATTTCTGGAAGCAGACAAGGAAGCAAATTCCCAAAATGCTTTTCTTCCCTCTTCTTCAGGACAAATGTTTCCTGGTTGAATACTACGTATAATGTAGCATATGTACTTGAATATGGAAGAGTAAGTAATACAAGGCTCCCCACCTTTTACCAGTCACTGTCTGCAACCATTAGGATGAAAAATTGTAGTTGTTTTCCCATCTTACATTGCTCTGCATAATAACTAATACAGGATAGGCATGGCAGGAGACACAGGATGCATCACTGTAATACATTTTAGAGACAAAACTTTACACTGTGCTATTGACTAAAATGCCCCTGTTAAATTGGTGATGATACCACCTCCTTTTTATCGTAAGGACAAAAAAGTGGTAAGTTTGGATATTTTTTAATTCTTCCTTGCATGTAGAGATGATGGAATGAAATAGAAAATCATGCAAACAAAACCTTCATCAGTCAGTCCTGGAGGCCAGCCAGGGACCAGATAATTTGGACAAGACCATGATGGGCTGGATGAAGGAATGGGAACAAGGTACTGCTTCCAGGCTTTGTAAAATGGCTGTAGACAGTCTGTCCCTTTTTAAAATGTCTTTTTTTATTTTTTTTTTTTATTTCAGACTGAAAACACAACCTAATGTTTTTTGCCTAGTTCATTGGAAAACAAGGTCTTGAGAAGAAGAATGAGAAAACCCGTGTTTGCTCTAATGCTGCTATGTTATTGAGCCATAATATTATGGCACAAAAAATACACCACTTAAGAATCTGCTTTTTAAGAGCTGCCAGGATTTTTAACCTCATCTCAAAATGCATGAGAGACCTCTTAAAATGTATGGCCTTAGTACATTGCAAATCTATTCATTTAGCAGTTGTATCGGACATATTTCTTTGTCAGCCACCCATTTAAGACGGGATCATCTTAAAAGGCACTGACATAAATTGTTGCGCAGAAGATCGATCAGTTTAAAAGGTTTTTCCTTTTAACAGATCAGATATCTATTATATCTCACCATTTGGCATATGGAATTTCCATTGAATAATTTCAGTGTTTAATCACTTCTTTAAACACGTATTCATTTTAAAAGATTCCTCCCAGATTCCATGATCATGACTTACTGAAATGAGTTTTATGCTCGCATGTTGTATCAAGCAGATGTGACCAAATGGCCGGGACATTCTTCCTAAAAAACCAATTTAATTACCTGGGAGAGGCCTTTGGTGCAAAGGTAGGGGTTATTCAGCTGAGGCAAGGAAAAGCAGTTTTACAAGGTAGGTCACAAATTATCAAGATTTTGCAAATTATTCCTGAGCATACAGGTGAGCATTACACACCTCTAGAAGTCGTGGCAGGGCAGTTGGTGGGATCCCATCCTCCCCATGTTAATCACTGAATCAATTCCTGCAGATGTGCAAAGGAGTGCACATGGACTGTTGCTCTCTTTACTGCTCTGAAAATCACACTTCTTGACAGATATGTAATTGCTATTGTTTCTTGAAATTAGTTCATAAGAGGGATGCTGAAAACAGCAATCTGGTAAATAACTTTAATTGAATTCTAAGGGCAAAATGCTGCCAATCATTACTCCCATTGGTAACACCTTTCTCTACAATCATTCCATTGATTTGGCTGAGATTACTGTTGAGGTTTACATCAGGTGCCACACAAATAAACGACAGAGCAGAACTTCCCCTGAGCACTGAAACATGGCACCAGTGTTTCCTTCTCTTCCTCTCCTTCCATTCCATCTTGCTCAGGCTGAGGGACTCCATCCCTTATCCCACACCACCAGTGCTTATTCTGTAGGGATATCAGAGAGGCTGGATGTGCTACTGCTGAGCATCCATAACACTCATTTTGTTTCCTTCTTCTCTGGGGACAGCCTGGAGACCAGAGCAAGTTCTCATATCCAGTGGCCATGATCCATTTCTCCTCTGGAAGATGAGCATCCAATTTCCAAGTAGCCATCCAACTACAATGCCACTTGGATATTGTAAATAGTGGATAATAGAAGCATAAAGTTTCAGCAATAGATTTCGTTTATACTGTTTCTTCTGTATGAATTCCAACTATTTATTTTTTCTCCTTGACCTGATAAAAGAATTATTTGACAGCTCCACAAACTTCAGACTCACTGAGAATTAAACAAACTAACTGCAGTAGAACTATGATCTCATCAGCCTCCCACACATTTACTTTTGTGTTGTCCTCATTTATATTGCATGCCTAATTAGTCAGGGGACATGACAATTACAAAATTAAACTACCAATAGAATTTCTTGAGTTCTTAAAGCTTTGAAAAAAAGAAACAGAATCAAAAAGAAAGGATTATGAATCACAAAGTTGCTGGAAATTGTATAACTGCAGTCCTTCCTATTTAGAAATCATCCAGTAATCTTTTCAAGCCCACCAATGAATTTTTAGCCTAAGTCTCAAAGCAAATCTAGATTTATACTGCTGCTGAGGGATTTTTTTTTATTATTTATAGTTTGTTTTCTCACAAAAGCCATATATAGAAATAAAAAAAAGCATTTCCATCCTTATTCCTCTTTTTTAGCATGCTTCCATAATCTGAACATTAACAAGAAGATGTCACATTTTAGATGAGTTAGACAGATTCAGAGAGTTTTGAAGGCAAGAATATCTCCATATGAATGGAATTTCAAACCCAAACTCAGACATTATGCTGTAATTCCCTCTGAAGATTCACATACCACATATTTAATAACAACCTGAACCGACTCCATGTTTCTAAAACTAGACAATGTTTAGTATTCCAATAGCTACTTACAGAGGAGCTGTGCTCTCCACATGCAATGCAGCGATGTTCTCATTCCCCTGAACCTCTTTTCTCTGCTAGGACTGTGCTCTTCTTTGAGCTTCTTGTTGACTGATACAAATTCCTTTTGAATGTTTGTTGATTGCATTTGACACAAAGGTCTGCTGGGGACAAAAGCTGCATAACTCAATGAAGATTCATTTTCTAAAGCCATCGACCTCCCAAGTGACAGCAGGGACACTTGTGCTAAAATTATTGTTTTCTTCATCCTTGCAAATTCCTCTTTATATCTCTGACCTTTTCCAGTTTGTGTGCATACAATTGTGTATGTACCAAATCCATCTGGAGAGTAGGAAGGAACAAGAGTCTTTTCATTCTTTTGTTGTGTTTTCTGGACCCTCAGCACAGTCCTTCAGACAATGTCCTTCACAAGAGATCTCTTTAGGAACCAATGAGATTCCTATACTATATTGTGTTCTCCTCACAGTCAGGACAACACTAACTAGCAACTACAAGGGGAGTAGAAGTCCTCCCAGCTCAGAACTTTCTCAGGGTCTCCTGGACCCCCTAGGCAGGCAGGAAGTTGTTTTTTTTTTAGGCATCCTGAAAAATCCTGTCCAGGGGCTCCATTACTCCAGAAGATCCATGTCAGAAGTCACAGAGAGCAGCTATATTTGTTCTGCATAGGTCAGACAGTCTGTGCACTAAAACTGATAACAAACAGTCATTTTTGTTTGCTCTGTGTCCAGTGAGAGTGGATGAATTGACAACCAGCCCACCCACAAAACTATCTGCTTTGCATACCTTCAGTAGATGTATTTTCTCTCTCCTTGTACATTTCCAGCTTCTCTCCTGCTGGATTTTAACAGAATTTGTAGAAGCCTCTATTTCAGTTGTGTTCCAAGTGGCTCTTGGCTGAGGGAAGTTTGCTGTTTCTGGGTCTTGCTGTGTCTCCATGAGTCCCTGAGGTAGGTGCACACTTTGTGAGCTCAGGGTGACTGTTCTCTCACGTGGAGAACTGCAGGTACTGTCAATAAACCCCACAACTCAGACTGTCCCAATGCCACACCATTGAATACACTCTTCTCTTCTGCACCTACTCCAGGCCAACACATGTTCAAATAACCAGTTTATGTCACCCCTGGTGGATTTTCCTGGGGAGCCTCAATTTTCTCACTGGTCTCAGGACGTTCTTATTACACATCACATAGCCATATTTCTTCCCATTGCTTCCAGGGTTATATTGTTTTTTACTATCCAGTACAACTACAATTTGAGGAAAAATAATTACAAGCAATGCATCCAAATGCCTAGCAAACTTTTTTCCTACATTGCACTTATTGCATTGTTTTTGTCAGCCTTTGCATATTTTTTTCATATTACTTTATGGAATATATATTCTTGACATGAGATCTATCAGTGTGTCTGGCTCTTCAGCAAAAGTTCTAGTCATAAGCACAGAAAACAACATGCTGAAATATTTTCCAAACATTCTCCTTCTGATTTTCTATTGAGTGCCACTCACAAAAAAAATTAGAAAGAAGTGAAAGCAATCTATCAGGAAAATGGAACAAATGCAGTTGAAGGAAAAAGATCTGTGTTTGGGGACATTTGTATCAGACTACTGGGGCTTTAGTTTTGTGCCCAGGCAGAGTACATGCCCTAATAAAGCAAATAAAGCAGTGGGATTTTGAATTAGTTCCTTCAGGTTACAATTTTTATTGGCAGGTGCAATGAGTTATGTGGCACTTGTTATGTCCTAATGATGAACAGCACTTTCATGTACATAAACAAGGTGATTGCGCAAACAGAGGCATGGCACACATTGGGAATTTAGAATATAGCATTAAAATTTCATCTCTAACAACACCAAACCTACGTCATAAGACACTTTTCCAAAAAAAAAAAAAAAAAGCATTAGTAGGATGTCCTATAGCCCCTCTGTGAAGAAGCCAAAAGCAGGTAATAGTTCCTAATCACAGAGAAGGAAAAATCTCTTGAATAATCAAAGGAGATTTGTGCCTACTTAGTATTTCAGAATTGTCTCTAACTTGGGGAAAGCACTAAGAGTCCCTCAGGAAAATCTGGCATACTGTAATGCAAAGGCAAGATAAAGATTAATACATGTTTTCAAATATATATAAGAACAACTGCTGGTAGAATAAGAATTCAAACATTTCCTGTATTATGCTTGAAGGCATTCAAGCTGCCAGCCAATAGGTATAACGAGAAACTTCCCATTTTGCTATTATATTGTTGTGCTGTATAGGGTTTTTCTCTGAAGCATCTGGTATGGGTTATTGTCAAAATCCTACTTTGAGCATCGCTCCAGCCTAACATGAGAATGTCTGTGCTCCTGAAACTGGGACATTCTAATTATCTTTCAACAATACAGTGCTGTGCTACCAAACCCACTTTAATCTATAATAATAATAGAAAAGAATCATAAGCCAAAAGACTGTTTACAAGTTGACACAAATGACCCAATCTTTACGAAGAGCCATGGTGGAAAAAGTGTGAAAAATGTACTTCACAGAAGCATCCTTGGCAGAAGACGTGAATTCAGTGAAAAGGTTTAAAACATTTCAACGAAAGCCTGAATTGGATGACAGAGCTGCAAGAAGTTTATCTTGTACCAAAAGAGGGAATAGAAAAGATCTCGGAAAAATACAGCACATATCTGCTCTGTTACCAAACAGGCTTTAAAATAACAAACAGAATAAACAGGCAAAAGGCAAGAAAATGCCTAAACACAACAAACTAACCTCTGCAGGGTTCTTCACGGCTTTATTCCCTCGTATATGACCTGTGATTTGCATGTATATCAATATTTTTCTAGCAGTTGCACGGGTCCATTAGCCAGATGCCATTCTTCATAACAAAACCATTATAAATATATGGCCTCAAAGTGCTTTTGGCCTGAGTCCAGCAGATCCCATCTTTCAGCAAGCCATTTCAATATAGGGAAAAGAGAAAGAAAGAAGGAAAATCTCTTTTCAAGCGTGTCATACCTCCAAATCTAATAATGAGTAGTGAGACAGATCAGGCAGGTTTCTGTATTGTCCAAAAGTTACAAATTAAACCTAGGAGAGGCTGTTTAATGAAGTCTGAGTGCAGCACAGTAGGAAACCATGATATTGCCCTCAATGCTGCTGCGCTGACAGCATTTCGTTTCCTTTAGGGAAAGAGAAGTGAGGTTTGAAATTCCACATTCAAGAGAGGAAATGCCCTGCCAAGTAGAAGAACACAAATAGAAATAACTATTTTATAAAGTTTCCTTAATGATATTTTTTTTCATTATTTTATCAAAGTAAGAGAAGTGAGAACAATTGTCACATCGCTCTGAAGTAAACTGTGCTTACTAGTGCTTAAAGAAAAGCCAACATGGTTCACCAATACTTTGTCTCTGAAAATTGACCTTTCTTAGCAAAATAAAGGGTGTGAAAACCCTCTGCTACTTTAAAAGACATCTGACAACCTGACCCCAGCTATGGACAATGTTCATTTTTACATTTTAGCCATCAGATGTTAACATTCTAGCATAAGCAGAGTGGCACTCTAATTGTGAGTTTATTAAAGTAAAACATAATTTTATGGGTTTCATTTGATTGCTTGGGTTCTTTTTTTCTTACCAAATGAGGTACAATATGAAATCAAGGAATTCCAGTAATGTTAATGGAATCATGAATAATTGGCTGGGATTTTCCTCATGCTGGGGGTGTCAGATGCAGTTTGGATTAAGGCAGAGAAGAGATGTAAAGACACTTGGCAGTACATATCTACCCTGTAATACAAGGATAAACAGATGCAAATAAGCAATTAAATATGTGAGAAGATTAAAAATCATGGACCCCTACCCTTAGTGCCTCAAAAATAAGCCTTACAAAAATTTGTAACTTCAGAGAATGGTCTCACCCTTCAAATAGTTTGGAAATTCCCTAAATAATTTCTATTTCCCTGGCCCCTATGTTTGTTCTTCCTCCCCTCAGAAAAGCTGAAAAAAGACCTAAGCACATAGAAAAATAAAACAAACCACAAAACTGAATATAACAGATTAAAAAAAAATAATTTGAGGGACTGAAATTTATCTTATATAGTTAGAGCAAAGCACAAACTCCATGATTGAGCCCAGCAACAAAGGGGAGGCATCAGGGAGGGCTTAGCTAGCTCCAGGCAAGGCAAAGCCACTTCAGCCAGAGGTCTCAGAGTAATGAGAGACCCCACAAAAGCAATCATGGGGAGGGAACAAGGATGTGAGCCTGTGGTAAAAAAGACTTTGCCTGCATGTGTAACGTGAAACCAAAGGAATAAACAAGTTGTGTCTAAACACTGCAAAAGCTCTTGGCTCTGCAGAAGTTCTGAAGCAATCTGTGGTTGCAAAAATGTGTGGAGAGCAAGGGAGATCCAGGACTAAGTCACTTCTCCTGCTGCTGGGCCACACGTGTGTGGCTTGAATCTGTCAAAATGATGCATCAGTGTGGCTTTATGTGGGTGTCAGTCAGTCACTGATGCATTGGATCCTGTTGGGTCTGAGCTTAATGAGATCTGAGCTTAATCTGATCTCCTGAAGTCCCTTCTCTGGCCCAAGCATTGTGGTACTGGGTTTTATGCAATGCATGAAGCCTTTTGTAAAGCTGCCCTCCAGCAAACCCAAAAGAGCAGCAAATATTGGAGTACTGTGTGCTGGCATAAAGGCTCCAAACTGTTGAGCACCAAATCCCCACCCCTGCTGAGAGAAAAGGTTCAGAGGTTCAGGTAAAGGCCTATTTTGAGTGTCTGAGCTGCCAGGTTTGGGTTATCACAGCGAGGCACTAATGTATTAGGCAGCGAGGAAAATGATAGGTATTCATTTCAGTTCATGATTTTTCAATTTTTAATTTGGTTTTAAAGATTTCTCATCAGCAGCATATTTCCTAGTTTTTCCACTGTCTGAACCTGTCAGACAGCTCTGAACCAAAGCCAGACCGCATACACTGCCTCGAATTAATGAAAAAGGTGAAATGAGAAAGTTCTATCTCCACTAAACTAAATAAGAAAGCTCTGTTGCAAGTATGCCAAACACATGAATAGAACCCAGGCAAGGTGAAGCCACTCCTAACAGTTCTGAAAGCACTTATTTTACAAAAAGAGTACTGTAACTCAAAAAAACATTTCAAACTTAGCAAGAAAATAATGCTTTGGGGCCCTTGTCCCCTGCTCTATTGTGGCATTAGGGACATTGGGAAATTCTATTAGTGACTGTAAGTTCAGGCATGGTGACTCAGCTGTGCTGCACCAGCTGAGTGAGTCTTTAGGCCAGCTCAAGATAAAGCTTAGTTCAAGAGAGGTTTATGTTTTCCTTTAGAAACTTGTGAGAACATGATACTTGGATTGAGACACTCATCTCAAGAAACAGCTCTTGCTTTTCAAATCTGCAGGAGTTATTTGGGTAGCGTGTACTCTCTGGTCCTTCATATTTAATGGCCATAATGCCTCCATTGTGTGGTTGTCATTAAATATAACACTGCCCTCCAACCTTTGGATTACCACTAGAAGCTGCCATGAACAATTTATATGCCAATCTTGATTCTCAGAAGAAACTCAGGCAGAAGCTTCTCCTTTTAAAACGTTCAAATGTGCTTTGTATCAAAAGAAAAGAAAAAGAAATATATTTGTGAAGTACTTACCATCGATTACAAACATCTGTGGTAAAATTAAGTAGTGGAAGGCTCTTTTACATCCAGAAACTTTAAAGAATTACCAAAAGTTGAAATCTGTCAGATATTTTAAGTAGATTTATAACAGAATACTGTATCTATGGCTTTAGCATCTCATATGTACAAAGCTAAACTGACAGAATTAAAGCTATTCATGCTGGAAAATCCCACAGTGCAGTTATCAGACTCCAGGAATAATATGCATAAATGAAAGAATTCTTATGATCAGGAGGGAATTAAAGAAAAAAGGGCTGATTCTCAGTGTTGGTGTGTTGTTAGCAAACATGGGTCCTGTGCACCTTTCCAGACCAGAACCTAAAAGCATGAGGTGCTACAAGTGCCTTTGGAAATCAGATAAAGGTATTCTATATTTCATTATTGTGCATGAACCACTTGCTTTATGCAGGATTTTGACAGTGGGAAGTGTTATGCATAATTTTAAATAATTAGCCTTATTTTTAAGCCCTTAAAACTGCTTTTGTACTGCTTGAAAGGGTTTTGTCTTGTTTTTAGTCTTTATCCTCCCACCCATCTAGCAAACTGCTTTTAATCCATTATTCTAAAGAACAATATAGCAATATCTTCTTCTGTTTATATGACCAAGAATGGCTCTCCTAAGCATTTTGAGTTCTTGTAGAGGCTGCACATCATATTCAACACCAGGAGAACTGAGATGGACACTGATGCATGTACATTAAATATTGTGCTCTGCTTGCAGGATCCCTTTCAAATTAGGGGACCACAAGATGGTCCCCATGGGCCCATGCTTTGAGACAGGATTGCATATGGGCATGAGAATAAAGTAGTTAGAAGAGCCAAAATGCCACTGTGCTCTGCATATTTTATGTGCTTTAATTGTATTATATTGATTTGAGTCCATTATAGCCTGGTTTGTTACTCTAATAAATTACATTGTTCTTTGAAACAATGATGGCTTAAGATTGAAATATTATATTAAAACTTATATCTGACTGGCAGGCTTCAAATGTGATATTTACCACTGGCTATGGAGAAAGTAATCCTTGAAAGGCTTTCACTCTTTAAATAAAACCTCCCAGTCAGAATGTACAAGTTTAAAACTGGTCCTCAAGTATTGGTTAAGAGTGGGAGGAGAACAGCAGAGGGAACAGGCATTCTTCAGGCTGACATTTGCAAACAGGACATGTAAGCAAAAGAAAATAAATACCTTTTCATTTAGATTTGAGGAACAGAAGAGTTTTAGCTTTTAAACTCCAAATAAAGCTTTATTATGATGCCTTTCTGTTTATATTTTAAGTTGAGGCTTTGGAAGATTTAATTCGTGAAAGAAAAACAACTTTCCAAAAATGTATCTGTATTAAGCATTTAATGTTTAATTGATTGCATGCTTTGTGTGGCAATTCCGATGAAATCTAAACCTGAAAGAGCTCAGCATATAAAGATGAATTATTTTTATGACTGGGCTTGATTTTTTTTTTTAAAGCACAATAAGAAAGAACAATTTTTACAGTAAATACCAAGCCAAGACTGAGAAAGTAGGGTTTTTTTTTTTAAAAAAAAGCCTGCTAGGCACCATACATTTCATATATCCTATGTGTTTTTCTGGAAGTACAAAGTTTTTTTTTAAGTGAAATAAAAGGGAAACGGGGCATTGTTGGAATGGAAAACTGTAAACAGGAGCTCAGAGTAGATTAAAAAAAGAAATTTCATGACAACATACACATTTAAAAGATGAAGGTGAGTCATCACCAGGAGATGAATACTTATTTTTTAAACCCTATGGGAGTTGTCTTTGATGAGCAGCAGCACAGTCACTGCAGGTAGGTGCATTTTGACAGGCAAAGAGCTGCACTGCACTAATTCACTCTGTCAGAAATTCCCACCACAGCACAGAGGTGATTTTGTGGGATTTAGCTCCTGGGGTGCAGCAAGTCTGGAGATGGGACTCTGCAGCAGTAGATGTTCAGTGGCAGAAGAGCAAGCTGCCACTGAATAAGGAATTTTTGTGCTTACAGCCCAGACAAACTACTGAACATCGCCCTCAGACATGCAGGATTTTAAACTTTATGTAAACTTATTGTTAAAAAATGAACCTCATTTAAAATATCCATAGACATCTTTTAAAAACACCATGAAGAGATGTAAGCAACAGAAACTGAATTTTGGCAGTGGTTCAAACCTGGTTATATTTTGGTGCTTATTATTTTTATATATACTAGCTACTTTTTTTGATTACTTCTTTTGCCTTCTGGTGAGGCTGACAAACAAGTGTATCACCTGATGGCAGGTGTAAAAGCAGCTCCACATGGGTTACTTGCTCCAGCTTTGGACTGAAGCAGGACAGAGGCTGAGGAGCTAACTCCCTGTGCCATGCAGACAGGAGGAGCTGATTCCCGTAGTCCCTCCCAGTCCCTCTCCCCATCGAGGTTTCCAGACAGCCCAGGACTGTGTCACTGCTGGAGTTACCACTGGGACTGACATTACAGAATTGGCCATTCATCATCTTTGACACCGGGGCTATTTCAGAAAGTACTGCTTTGGCACATTCAGGAATAATCATATCAAAGTTGGGGCTGCGCTTTGCTTTAGAGGGAGGTCATGCAGACAATAATAATGCATCACAGGTTTTTGTTCTGGTACAATGCTACCTATGCTTTATATATGGGTTGTGGTACTCCTCTGAAACCTTTCAGGGTCAGGTGTCAGGGCTGCTTGCCTTCAGAGACAGCCTGCATGCAGAGGGCAGGCAAAAAAAAGAGAAAAAATGGGGAGCAATGCAAAAGAAAACAAGAAGAAATTTTTTTTTAAATGTCAGGTGGAAAAACATAGGATTCTTATACAAAATTATGTGTTTTAACATATTCAAAAGAATTCACAAGGAAAGTCAATGTTGACTTGTAAAAATCTCAAACTTATAGATCAATATGCAAACTGCCATTGTGCATTCAAAACAACATATTATGTTTCATTTATAAAGGCACATGTCATAGTCACAGGAATAGACACTACAAAACGGTCTGATTTACACAAAGTAGAACATACACACACCAAATTATAAACACAAACCTGAATGTTTTCCATGCAATCAGAAGGCCTGTCTGTACACCTTTCATACTAATAGCAAAATTATGCTTCCAGTAGGCATAAGATTGGCTCATAATGGCCTAATCCCACTGATGTTCCTTACCTTGGCATAGTCTGACGTCAGCCTTATGAATAATTCCATGGGTGTCAGGAAAGATGCAGCTGTTAAAATGCTAAGCCAGGCCTGATCATTACATTAGCCTGAAAACAGTGACTTAAAAATGTGAGTTCTCAGAACTGACGTCTGATACTAAACCTTTCAGATCAATTTTCTCAAGATCCTCCTCACCAAAACTTAAAATTAGCATTTTTTTTTCTCTTTTTCTTTTCTCATTCTTTTCCCTCTTGAAAAACTCAGTTTCCATCAGCAACCATAGCTCCTAAAGGAAGTTTGTTTAAGGGGAATATCAACTGAGACAAGAGTTACAATAAATAAGCAAGAATCAGCAATATGGAGTTTTCATGAGATCTCTTCATTTATCGAGGGCTGTGATAAGGAGATACAAACTCTTCAGTGCCACACAAATGACAATATTTTATCTTTACATATTAGTGCGAAGTTAACTTGGAGCTCAAGAAACCTTACCCATCTAGCTATATTGTCCTGATCACAAAGAACATGCACTTGACAAGCAAACCAGCAGAACTGAGATGGTTTCAGCCCTTGCTTTCAGTGTGCATTATAAACAAACACCAAAACCCACAGTTAATTACATCTACTTCTGCCTGCTTCAGAGGATATAAAAATATGTATATGCTTCTTAGGAAAAGCATTAGGACTTTGACCTACTGGCAGTTTGCACTGAAAATAAAGGATAAAACATTCAAAGACCAGTTTTCCTCACACTAAGGTAACAGCAACATAAAAAGTATGGGTTATTATTTATATTTTTACCGTCCTTATAATGATGATGAAAATAGGCCATTAAAATAGTTCCAGGAAAAAAACCCTGAGAAATATCCTTATGCATTGTATTTTTACTGGAGATTAGGCATTGAACATTTCATCATCACTGTCCTTGATTTCTTATAAGCAAAGCACTTCTAGGAGTTAAACTGCCAACAAAAACCCAATAACTGCACTCACTTTCACTGCTTTCAGATTTTGTCAAGGAGTTTTTCACCGTACAGACATAAAGTTATAATTTAATATTTTAACTGCAACCAAAATAGTCCTTTTTCTGGTACACGAAGCTTCCCTGGAAAACACAGAGTGGTAGCTGATAACGAGGATAATTCAATGTTTTAGGCACTAAGAATGCTGAAAGAGGAATTACAAAGGTGCAGGTCTTACTCACAGTGCCAAGCAGAACTGAAGAGGGAGGACAGGCTGAGGGTGAGGATGAGGAAGGAGGAAGGGATGCAGGAGTGCAGATGAAAATCCCTCTTCCAATATGCATGTTCCTCCAGGACCCTAAAGAAAAAAAAAAGAAAAAGGATAATAATTTCTGTTTAAGAAAATCAGCACCAAAATTCCACATAAGATACTATGACAGTTTGAGGTCCCAGTGAAACTGAGCATGATTTAGTTTCCCAGTTAGAAAAACTGTCAGAATCATGACTCTGCTTGAAGAAAATCATGAAGTTTGAAACTGTGGGGTTATAACCAACAAAAAAAATGTAGCACACCTCAGTCATTAACTAAAAGCCAACTTCATCCTCAAAAGGCTTTTTTTTCCCTGTTTCTGGTGTCAGGAAGCAAACTCCCTCCCTTGTTCCCTGGCTCCACTTCCAGCTATCAAAGGTTAGCCTGCGCCCATCTGTTCATGACACTTTTAGCACCTTATGTTGCTTTGACAAAATTAAAAGTTTTTAATTGTTTCTTCTTACTTGTTTGTTTTTTACACCATTTTTGCCATTTCAGTGCAAAATTTGAGGGTAATTATCCTCCGATGAAAGAGAGGTGAAAGTCAAACCTGTTCTCATGTTTTAAGATTTTACTCCCAGGTGGTGACCATGGGATCACAGCTGATGTGTGGGCACCTGAGACTACTTTAGACATTAAATGTTCAGTGATAGTATTTGGCAGGGTTTAGATTTCCAGTTGAAGTTACACATTCCAGAGCTTGCTAGAACCACATAAACCAAAATCTAACTAAATTGATTCAGGTATTATGTAAAAATCCTCTGAAATACTAAAGCCCTCCTAAAGTACTAAAAAATGTACTATGTAAATTTTCCTCTAAAGCAAGTGAGATAATATTTTTTCTCTGTCTTTACTTAAAGAACAACCCAAAGCAAGCCCCAGGTTTTCACTTTTGAAAATAAGCCCATATCTTGAATGGAAACTCTGAGGAAAATGTTAATTAACACTTAAGAAGACAAGGAGTCCCTGTCTTTCTTCCCAGTAGCTATTAAGAAAGGCAAAGGAAAGCTTTTGGAACATAAAGGATGCAAGCCCCATCACTTTCACTACAAGTTTCCTTGGAACAAAAATGAAAGCTTTATGTTTGATGAGCATCAGAAGCTTCAATTTCTATGTGGTGTAATTTAAGTCTCATGTCAAACAAACAAAAAAGAGGAATTTTGGCATAAAATCCTCCAGTAATTTACTGCAACACTTGTAACTTACTCAGAAAGTACCTGGTAGGGAACCAGTGACTTTGCTGAAACTGGAAGAAATGAGTACATCTATTTAATAGCAATGAGAGAGCTTCATTTGGATGAAATGTTAATACTTTGGTCAAGCATTGCTGTATACAAGATAGAATTTTAGAGATAGATTCGCTGCCTCACACATTTCCCCAGACTTACCATAAAGCACCAGAAAAATTGCATCTATTGCCTGGAATTACACTGTTTTATCCATGATATTACACTCACAAAAACTAGAATATAATTTGTCATTTCTTGCCCTTACACTAATTGAACTGGCACAGCTCTATTAAAATGAGTCTAATCTAATAACAGCGTTTCAATGGATAGGAAAGATATCTGCTTGTTTTTCTTAAAAGACAAGAAGGGGGAAAAAGATATTTTTGGGTTGGCTAAGCATCTATTCCCAACACATAATAAGGTTGTTATCAACCAGAAAAGCCTATTAAGATAAAAAATGAATACTGAAAGCTTTCTAATTAAACACTTTCCACTTACATGATACTGAAAAAATAGAGTGGGAGATGCTGGTCCTGATACTGTATTAGTCATTGGATCACTCATATCATGATGTTGTAATCAGCTCTCGGGATGAATAGCCCAGGTGCTCAAGCTGTGCTGCGATTTGTAATTGGAAACATCTTTGGATAATAGTTGTCTCATGAGTTGTTTTCTCCTCTTGTCATATTTTTTTTAATGTGATGTGACTTATAATTGAGTTTTCTATTAGCTGTCATGCAGTTGTGGTTTTTTTTAAAACTTTAAGTCTGCTCCTGCCAAGCTGCTCTGTGCAGGTTCATCCTGGGCTGGAGTGGGATGTGTGCATGGGCATGGGGCAGCACAGGTCCTGTCCCTCTGAGGCAGCAGGCAGGATTAGGCCTGCAAGATTTCCTTCTTTGAGGGAAGATTATCATTTTGCTATCTACCCACAAGGATCCCCACTATGGGGGGTATATTCTGATATTAGTATTAAATTATTCTAACAGGGACAATGCTAAACCAACAACAGCAGACAGATTCCCTTCTTCAGACAGATACCTTCTGTAACATCTCACTAAACTGTTACATAGGAGACAACTCAATAAGTCCTCTTTACTTGCAATATGCCAAAATGCTACTAATAAGCATAACTTTTGCCACACCTTCAAATAAGTTCATAGTTCTACATAACTGGTTAGTTAAAAGTGTAGTAATGACTTTTATTGTTAGGAGACTTCCAAGAAAGTGGGAGGATTTGGTAGCCAGCCTTGAGAAATACAAATTAAATTTGGTCTGAGTAGAAGGTTAAAAATCATATCATCTCAGCTACATTAAAAACACTGACATGTTATAGATTACAAGCAGAAGCCCATAGTATTCAAATTTATATAATTTATTTCTTTCATATTTTTAATTAGGTACTTCAGATCTGCCACATACTGTTCATGGGCTCTACCAAGACACAGCACAAGTCTATACAACCAATAATTTTGAAACACAGAAATCATTATTATCTTTAATGTTTTCAAGTGCAAGCTGTTCCTAATATATATTCTTCTATGTAATCTGGTCAAAAGGTTTTAAATTATGCAATAAATGTATAGCAGTACCAGTATGGACATGAGAGCTCTGGATGCAGTACTTTCACAGAGGTGAAGCAGATTAAAAAGTTGGGTATAAATATATAGTTCCTCTATTAAATGTAAGAAAGACAGATAATTTTAAAGGGCTTAATGATGTGTACTGGAACATCCCTGCTAGGGGAGCACATGGCAGCCTGTGCATAGCAGATCAAACCTCCTGCAGCACTGGCCCCAAGGAAAGTGTGGTTTAGAGAATTTCCATTTATGAAGATTTCTCCAATTCCCTTTCTGGGGATGATAATTTTTTCTGTTGTAGGAACAGCCTGCACTCAGTGGCTGTTTATTCTCTTGGTTTTCCCCAATGGCCAGTGGTAATTCCCCAAGTACACATAACAAGGATGAACGGAAATTTGGGCTCTTTTTCTGACACAAGGAGTGGAATTGCCTGTTGTAATTTTGTATTATGATGATTACTGAAAATATTTTGAAATTTTAGGCAGGGGACTGTTGTTGACCCAGAAGGAGCAGTGTGTCTCTGGCAGTGCTGCTGTCTGTGTCACCAGCCTTCCTTGGCTGATCTGCTGCAGGGTGATATGTAAAAATTCAAGCCAGGTTTTAATTGCACTCTCCTTTGGAGGAGATGATTGTGGGCTGTTAAATCCAAGCCCCATGGCTTCCTCACCCCGTTTTGCTGGCCTGGCTCCTTTTGTGCCCTCCCCTCTCTGTTTGGTTACACACAGAAATACATCAAATATCCCCTTATGCTGTACAGTGGCAGAGGCTGCCCAAAAAATTATCCTTGCCAGCCAAACAACTTCTGTGAGGCAATGCAGCTAATTCTTGTTCTGAATTCTACCATCATCACACACAAGGTCACTCTCTTCACCCCTGTGAGTCGACCACCAAGATGGGAACTAAAAACACGTTGAGGTGGCCCAAAATTTTAGATTTAAATTGCAAATGTGCAAGGAAAGTGCCAGCTCAGTTCCTTAATTGTTGGTAAAATATACAGAAACCTAAAATGCTTCCATCAGATGCAAATTCTGCAGTGTTTGACTGTGCAGAAGCTTCCTTCCCTGGGAGTTTGGGAACTTAGTTAACGATGCAACCACGTGGTCATTTATTCTAATTAATGTGAATATATTTGCATTTGCAGATCTAGCAGCTTTTGCAAGCCAAGAAACAGCCCACAGTGGTTTTACAGGGTGCACACAGATGTGCTGGTGCAGCACAGGACACATTGGTCAATGCAGAACGTGGCAGATACCCAGTGCTGGAGGACCCAGACTGTGCTCAGTAGATGTTTTCCAACATCTTTGACTCATGAGAGGCTGAACTTACTGTGCAACAGTAATGGAAACCTTTTGTTCCAACAGAGACAGTTATCAGAAACTTGGCTAAATTATTCACATTAAAAAAACAAACAAAAAATAAAGCATGTAGATGAGCCTCCTTGGACCTGCATAAATTAGAGCTGGCCCATTTCTCTATGCTTTGTTCCCAATTGCTGTTGCTTTCTTCTACAGGCAAGATTTTATTTGGGAAGCCACAAGTTCTTAGTTAAAACAGGTTTAACTATTTAGCATCAGATTCACCCACCTACATAAAACCCTCCAACTGTTGAAGTTGTTAAAGGGACACTGTCTATTTCAAAACTGCACATCTATTTAAAAATGTTTTACCTTCTGTTGTTAGAAGTGATCCCTAAGGTTGGATACTTGAAAGGCAATAGAGAGAATGTATCTCCTTGGGTATTTTAAGTATCAACTTTTTCACTGTTTTTCTCCCTAATTGCCCAGGCCAATGACATGCACTGATGCCCCCAGGGGGAACTTGGGCTGTAGTGTAACTTCTCCAGCTCTAAATAGATTTTTTTTACCTAAGTGACTGCCTGTCCAGGTGATGCTCTTTTGTAGTTTAAATAAAGGATAAACTATAAAGCAAACTTTCCACAGCATCAGCCTAATCCCTCATGGGACACCACAGGCTTTGAATTCTGCCCTTCAACAACAACTCCACATCTACTAATTCTTACCAAAAATTAATTCTCACAAGGACCGACCAGCACTGGAAGAGATTTCAGTGGCTTCAGAGACACAGAAAAGACAAAGAGAGAAAAGTAGGAATAAATGAAGAAATAAGAAGATTTAAGGGCACATGAGATAAAGCAAAGGGAGACTAATACTGTGAAGCAGCAAGGGAGACGTTTTGTGGAAAAAGGAATGCAAATCTGCTGTTAAAGACAGTATTATATTTTATATGCAGAGGGAGGCTTAGTTTGAAGTGGCATAAGGTAGCAATGATTTTTATGGTATTTCCATGCTTCTAAGTGTTTGATTTTGCTAACTTAACTTTCTTTTAGTGTATTTTTAATGTAATATAGAGATTTGGGATGTTTTATTTTTTGTGATTGTAATGCATTATTCTGACTGACTCAACCTTTAATTCGATTTCCTCTTCATAGTTCAGATTAGAGAACTTAAATAGAGCAGCATGATGTAAGTGAACTTCCTCTCCTTTAACTGCAAAATGGGAGATTTTGGCTAAGTTAGTTTTCACACAGCTTTATCTCTGGTAATAAATAGAAAGAAGAGGTAAGAAATGCTGAGGGGACACTGGCAGGCAGTGAGGAACACCTCACACCAACAGTGCCTTGGGCTTCCCAGGCAGCAAAGAGAGAAGCAGCCACTGGAGAAACCAAGAGAAACTCCTGAGATGAGCTCACTCAGTGGCTCATCTCCATATTTTTGCATACTGATATGTGCTAAAGGGCACACGTGCTTCTCAAGACAGCATGAAGTTGCAGCCTGGAGGAGCAGAACTGGCTCCCAATGCATTTTAGATGCTGTGTAAATTACCTACATCAAGCCCCGTTGTCCCCATGTGATCCTTTGCAGGTTCTAAATAAGCAAACCAATGTGTCTCAGCAGTTGCATTTTTGGAATCATTGTGCTCCTAAGCTGTAAAAGAAGGTAGGATGTGTATTCAGAAAAGAGGAAAAGGGAGCCTTTGGTTACTTTTTTGTCTTTCTAGGATGTTCTGAATGCCAGCAGGGCAAGGGAGATGGTTCTGTCCCTCTGTTCTGCTCTTGTGACACTCCACCTGTATCCAGCTCTGGGCCCCCTGCACAGGAGGGACATGGAGCTGTTGGAATGAGTCTGGAGGAGGCCACAAAGACGCTCTGAGGGCTGGAGCCCCTCTGCTCCAGAGACAGGCTGGGAGAGCTGGGGATGTTCATCCTGGAGAAGAGAAGGCTCTGGGGAGCTCTTAGAGCCCCTTCAAATGCCTGAAGCGGTAGAAGGACTTTGGACAAAAGCATGAAGTGACAGAACAAGGGGAAATGGCTTCAATCTGAGCAAGGGCAGGGTTAGATGGGATGTTGGGAAGAAATTCTTGACTGTGAGAGTGATAAGACATTGGAACTGTTTGTCCAAGGAAGCTGTGGGTGCCTCACTCTGGAAGTGTTCAAGGCCAGGGCTTGGATCAGCCTGGGACAGTGGAAGGTGTCCCTGCCCATGGCAGGAGATTGGAAGGGGATGATCTTTAAAGTCCCTTGGAACTCAAACCATTCTATGATTCTCTGATTTTGCCTTTCTATAGTTTTATATTTTTAGTCATTATACATTGTAATAATGAAGACTCATGTTCTCTTCCACCTCCTAAAGTTAATTAAAGAATATATGAATAAAGTAATATTGACTGGGATAGACAGGAGGATTAATGCCTTTTTAGGGAGACAAGAGAAAGGAATAGACAGACATAAACATGTAAATGTGCTAAAGCTCCATTCACAATCACAATTCATTATATGTCAGCAAAACTGCCTGAATAAATGCAAACATTTAATCCTCAGAGAAAGTAGAATTACTTTCTTTGTAAATAACTGCAGAATAGTGTTATCAGACACCTGATATTTCTCTTCAGGATCAGTGTAAGGGACACTCATTCAGATTTCACTATCGCAGTGCACAGGACAGGAGAATTTTTATCAATATCATTATGTTTTTCTAAAAGACCTGGTTTTAAAGGTGAATTATGCATACTGGAAATTCAGGGAAAAGGAAGGCTGAGTGTCTGTGTGAATGACTTTTGCTCATATTCCATCATAAGCAAGAATATTAATGAATCTTCTGAATAAAGGAAAGAAGTTCTGCATTAGCTGACACTCATTTTTCCAAAAGATATAACTGCTTTACTTAATGCCTGATCTAAAGCCCTGGGAAATTTTTCTCACTTCATTGTACTCCCATCTTCTCTATGGAAGACATACTTGGTCAAACAGTTAACAATTAATTAAGTAAATTAAGTACTTTGGCCCCAACTTCTTTCCAGTAAGACTTGAGTAATAATAATGATATCAGTGTGTGACATATGTGCAATGAAGTCAGCATTTGACATAATATTTCTGAAGAAACTTTCAGTGAAGTATGTACCATTAATGATGATAAAACTTAGAGAAAAAGCTTAAAAATTGCGTCCTCTTACTTAGCAGATCTGCTCCTGATGATCTCAGGGAGGCTGTCAGAAATACGCTTGACTCCAAAACATATGTGCCTCATATAGAGCTGCAGAAAGGCAGGAAATAAATAAAAGGTCTTAATACCATTTTTTCATGGTATATTTTCCTAGTGACTTTAGTGAGAATGAGACAGGTTTATGAGGATAGAAAAGCAACAGACTTGTAATCCCTTAAATATGGTAGAGTTTTAGTGCAAAGGGAAAACAGAATCAAACAGAAAAAAATCCACAGTAGTCTCCCAGCACAACTGGAGTGACAGCCTTTTCAGTTGAAAGAGAAAGAAAGGGATGGAGAAAAGTATTTCCTGTGCTATAATATGAATGAGAAGCATTCTAAATGGTCCAGAGGAATTTGGAAAGTATCCTGTTGCTTTTGTTGCTGCTATTTGCTCTATAAGTAAGATTTGTTTATTTGAAAATTAAAATAGATTAAGTTAATTTGAACATTTTCCCCTGTTGTGGCTTTATGATGTTCACTGCTTTATTGGTGAAAAAAGAAGCTGAACCTGCTCTGGAGGTTTGCTTAAGAGCCATTAGTGTGCAGTAATTTACAGCTACTCAGAACCATGCATTGAGCTCCTAATTGATTGCTAATGTTGATGCGCTTGATTGGATGTCAAGTTATGTGTAAAATTTATTGAAAATAATTCTGTTTCTTCCCTCTCTCTAACACCACAGACAGTAAATTGAAATAGATATGCAGATAGCTACATCTATTTCCTCAGGCCTGAATTTTACAAAACCTCCCACCAAATAAGACCTTTTCAGACTGTACAATCAGGATAGCCTAAAACCCCTTACTAAAAATAAGGAAAATAGAATATTCCCATGTCCTTTTTCCCCTCCAGCATTTTGCACAAAGACATAAAAAACGTTGCTAGCACCCAGAGCCAGAGCTACTACTCCCACATTTCAAATGAGCAGCTTTAACCTCACGACCTTTGATATCAGCTGGAACATTAACCATGATACTTCTTCCTCTGCGGGCTGCTCAAAGTCCCCACGGCCTTTTAAACTGGGAGTTGCAGGTGCTGAATTGCCCGTGAGGGATGAAAGAGTGACAGGTCTGAACTCTGCCATCCTCTCAGGAGGCAGGGGATGGCACCCCAGAGAAAAGAGCAACCTGGAGAACAGCAGTGCTGCAGATGGCACTGTGTGCAGCTCTCAATGGGATGTAGCAGGATTTTTGTGTCCTGGGTTTGCCTGTGCTTCAGGCCATGCCAAAAAGGGTAAGCTGAGCAAAAAGTTTTCCTAACCCTAAAGGAAATTACAGCTATTAATTCATATATATATATAGATAAATGTGTATTTATCTATATATATATCTAGACTCAGCAGCTGGAAGTCTAGATCAGGATCAAAATACGCAAATGTTTACGTGTTCCCTAACTGGTAGAGGGAAAAAAGAAGCTATCTAGAAACATTTTAGAACAGTATTTGTTTCAAGCATTCGGAGCATTGAAACAGCACTGCTACCCCTCTAATAAAGGAATGGTTTGGTAAGGCTGGAATTTGTGCTCCTTTGCATGCATGGCTGAAGAAGGGAAAAGGAGCTGGGGTCTGGAGCACAAGTCTGAAGGGTCTAGGGGGGGCTCAGCCTGGAGAAAAGGAGGCTCAAGGGGGACCTTCTTGCTCCATAAAATTTTTTGGGAGAAGGGTGTCGCCAGGTGGGGGTCCGTCTCTTCTCTCAAGTCACAAGGAACAGGACAAGAAGAAATGGCCTCAAATTGCACCAGGGGAGACTTAGATTGGATATTGAGAAAACTGCTTCATTGAAAGTGTTGTCAAGCCCTGGCACAGCTGCCCAGGGCAGTGGCAGAGTCACCATCTACAGAGGGATTTAAAAGTCATGTAGATGTGGCACTTGGGGAGATGGTTTGTGGTGGTCTTGGCAGTGCTGGGGGAATGGTTGGGCTCAATGATCTTAAAGGTCCTTTCCAAACTACGTGATTCTGTGATTCTGTTCTATCAGAGATGGAGAAGATTGGAGAGGACATAGGAGGGACTCAATACTTTTGTCAAAGTTGATGCAGAAGCATCAACAGCACTGATGGCATCCAAAACCTTAGAAGCACTTCTGTGTTTGTCTACTCATGACACAGAACACTTTTTAATCTAGACGGTGGCAGAGATACAGGAAAAAATATACGGTGTTTATAAAATCCTTTTCCTCTCCTCTCCAAAGATGAACTAGATTGAAGAGAGCAACTCATAAAAAACAAGGGGACAAGATCAGATTTGATCCAAGTGCTTTATAAAGTGTCTCATTTTGGAGGAGATGTGGAATGATCTAACCATTATTTCTGTTTCAAAGATTAACTGAAGAAATTAGTTTTCAAAAGCATTAATATCACCAAGCAAACAGCAAAACATCTCTTAAAGTCTGTGACATGAAGATATTAATATTTCTTCCATGAACTTTTTTTTAATGCCCCTCCTGAGACAGCAGCAGGATTGGAGCACAAGTTCCCTGATTTCACAGTAATTTTACACTTTTGCCTGCTCCCCCCCATGCCATGAATGCTGGCAGATCCCTCCACAGCAGTGCAACGTGACAGAAACTCCATAGGGTAAACGCTGAAGAGCTTTTGTAACACCAAACTGCTCCCCAGGAGATCTCTCAAAGGAAAAGCCAGACTATCCTACAGAGCCCAGTTCCAGGCTTTCCATTAGTTAAGATGTGTTTTATTTAAAGGATAAGTAATTAACAGTTGTATCATTAGAAGAGAGAAACTTTAGAGAAGTAGGGGTTATGTCTAAAATGGATTCTTTAAAAGAAACTACAATATTTAATAGGGATATTTTGAATAAAACATTTCACCAGTTATTGTTGCTGTGTTTTGCTGTCTAAACATCCTACTCTGTACTGTCATCATGCTCATTTTTCAGCTGTCAGTGCTAGAGACATGCAAACAGTGAAACAGCAGCATGTCCAAATTAGCTTATATAATCATGAATAGAGCAGAGTAAATAATTTAATAGGAGCTATGTATCTGGAAAACCTATCTCTATGTTTTTCCTATTCAGAATATACTTGAGAGAAGATCAGAATTTACACAAATTAATTCACTATTTGCTTTTGTATGGAGAATTTCCAGCTTGCAGTCTCATCCTGAATACTTCTTCGTTAGGTTTTAGTAGTTTGTGTTTAAGGGAAAGGCTGTGGCAGCACTCAGTGCTGCTGCCTGGGAACTGGGAGAACAGGATTACATCTGGCAGGGATTTGGCCTCAATTCTTCTGTGCCTCTGACATCCCCCTGAAAGATGATGAGAATGTGACAGTGTTTTATTGAAGCCCAGAAGAAGCGCCTTCCCTTGCAAAAGTAGGGAAATCGTGGAAAAGTGACTGTCTATGGTTCACATTCTTGGGTACCACCTAGTGGCACCAACTTGGTTAAGGATGGATGTGACTGATTCACAGAGCCAGGGTTTGGTTATCGGGATCTTGACACGAGGTTTGTGTCCTTATCAACTGATCTATCAGAGCACATCAAATTGACCAAAAATAACTGCAGGAACCTCCTGAAAAGAAACAGGGCAAATATTCACTGATATCATACAGAAATATTTTTCCTGGTGGAATCACAATAATCCACTTCCCTAATTTTGTTGTAGTGGTTGCTGGATTATTTTAAGCCTTTTTCCGTAAATTGCAACCACATTAATAGAAGCTGAGTAATTTTAAGAGAGTTTGTACCAGTCTGCTACCACGGGCATGTTGTTACCCCCATGGAGAATATCTCTCAACTAAAGAGGAGCAGCACACCAGACTCCTCCTGTGGGTTTGATGATTTGACCCACCAGCAGTATAAACTATTTGCAGACAATGCAAAATGCCTTTGTTTTATAGATTCTTTCCCCGGCGTCCTGAATGAAATGCATATCACTAACCTATTAAGTACAAATCGCTTAAAGATGTAAATTTTTTATGACTTGCTAAATGTTAATGTATGACTTGTAAAATGTTAAAGTAGTAAATAGCGTCTTTGAGCTCATACACACTAAATTTCATTCTCTAGCCCTGAGCATTTAAAGTAACAGTCACAGGGTATTTGTCAGAGAGATTTCCATAATCCTCATTTACTTTAATTTATTGTTGTTAAAAAAAAAAAAAAAAAAAAGATAAATAAGAGTTAATGTCCATAGAATAGAAGAATAGGCCTTTGTCAAAGGATAATGCTCTCCTACTAATAGGAGACTGTTGAGACATTCCCTAAGAATAAATATTATGAAATATGAAACACATGATACAATACCACAATATGTAATTACAACTATTTTATGTCAGCTGTTCTGAATGACTCCAGAAGACGTTATCAAAATCTGATTAATGTTTCCACATTCGATACTTCTTGATTTATTGATGTAATAACCAGCTGAGAAGGTTTCCTCACAAAACCAATTTATTTAAAGTTTGCCATAGAAGCTCCTATATACCCTGCCTCCCATCTGCTAGAATATTTCCTATATTTAGAATAATATACACATAAAAATGAAAGCCACCAAGTGGAATTTGTTCTGGCTGGAAATATCAGAGGCTGATATGGTTATTTGTTGAGAAGGGAGCAAGCTAGTTTCCAGAGAATATTGATGAATGGTCTCCAGATACACAGCAAAGAGCTAAATTCAGAGGTGTGAAATTAATGTGACTGCACCTGTGAAAACTAGCCATGAATTTGTTCCAAAATGATATATTATGAATATGTGGAGATAGCAAAGATACCCAGGACCTTGGAAGAAATACTGTAGTAAATCATGAAGATCCTAGCATTAAAAAACAAACAAACAAGCAAGAAAATACAGATACTCTTTATGCCCCCTTTGCTTAGCTATTTCCAAGTTAGCTAGGTATTTAGCACCAAATTTTGATTCTGTTATTCATGGAATATATTAATTTTCAGGGGCTGTTGAGGAATTGGTTCTTGCTCTCAGTACAGCTTCTCCCTTTAGGTCACAAGAGAGTAGATATGCTAAATATTTCCATCTTGTAGAATAAAGAGCATTCTGTTTCAGTTCTTAATAATGTTTTGAGATCTACTCCAAGCGTGATTCATTTAAATAAAAATCAATAGGCTTAGCTGCTTCTTTTGAATCATTTAAGACAACATCTTTCCATTGGCTCTTCATCAGGGGCCAAATTCTGACCTGATTTATGCTCTAATTTACACTGCAACCCATTGCCTTTAGAGGATCTGCACATTGTGTAAATTAGTACAGATTTGACTCCAGGGATCTTTGGTAAGTGGCATAAATTAAGAACATGGAAAATCTGCTCTCTTTTAAAACCCCATAAAGGTCAATACAAAATTGAGAACAAGATACAGCCCCAAGTCTCTTAGTTAAAATGTATTAAAAGGTTTCACGGAGCAGTTTTATCCTCCCTGCTGCAATCTGCCCTCATTCTCCTGTCCCGCAGTGCCTCATTCATATCCTCCACGCTGGGACACTGAGAGCGAGATGAGCCAGATTTTGCCCCACAGAGGATCATATTTTGCACACTGTGTTGACTTCTAACTTGGCTGATAGCACCTGGCATCAGCTTAAGGCAAAGGTGACTGTGGCTGGAACAATCTTTTTAATCGGCCGTGATCCCACAGGCTGCAACTTCTGTCCGAGGGAAGGATTTATGCAATTGCTAATCTGGGCATTTCATTACAAGTATTAATATTTGAGGACATCTGAGACTTCTGGAAGACAACTGCATAAAAAATTTAGCAGTACCAAGGAGCATTATTTCTTCTGGTTTTCTTTCTTTTCTTTTTTTTTTTTTTAANTTTTTTCTTTTTTCTTTTTCTAAGGTGCTCCCTTCTGGCAAGAGCACCTTCTCTCCCCTGTACTAGTCAACATGGAGGGACAGGGATATTTGTGGCCAGTGTGGAATGTTGAGCTCTCTCTGGGTAATCAATCACTTCCCCTTGGTCACCAGGATAGTCAGGGCAAGTTGCCCGCTGCCATTTGTGCTGACAGGGGCGTTTTGGCAGAAACAGGAGGGACACTAAAAAAGGTGAGATGTCCTTTAGCACTGCACAGCACACGAGCTGAATGGAGATATTGCTTGGAATTATTTAGGGTTTTCTTAACAAGCATCAGCTCTCTTTGCCTGTAAGACCATGGGTCTCCTTCACAAGGATCCCCAATCTCAAAGCAATGCTCAGTTGTAGCACATCCACAATTTTTATAAGGAAAAATGTATAAAATAATCACTCTTCAGCTGTGATGCATAGTAATTTCACACAGTTTGATTCACCAGCTTGGACTAAGTTTATATGTCCTGTGAATATAGGTTCTACTAGAAAATTTCACATGAAGCCACAGATTGTGCATTAGCTTCTTGTAGGACAATTGATATTTTCACCTTTTCTTTCTGGCAGCAGTGACTGCAGTGTTATATCATGAGATCCCACTACATGGGATGCAGGAAATATTTTGACCAGTATAATCTACGATTCATCTAAAACAAGAAGTAGGGGACCAGACATCAAACCTGAAATTAAAATGCAATTTACTCTCAGGCTGCAGAGATGAGGCTTTCTGATGTGTGAACAAGCACAGCAAATAGCCCCAGTGGACTGGGCTCTGGATGTGTTGTGGGCACAGTTAATCATCGTGGGGTGAGGGGGTTTGCATAATCCATGGGTTCAGAGACCAATGAATTCTTTTAGGTTTTCTAAGGAGAACTTTTTTTTTGCAATGTTGAGAGAAGCACAGGGCTTATTACTCACTCATGATAAGTGATGCAAATGAATGCAAATATTTTGTGTGGGCCACAGTAGAGAGGATTTTACCTTTAAAGAATAAGATAAATTCCCTTTTAATGCCAGACATGAAACTAAGTTCAAGCACCCAAAGCACTCTGTATATTGACAAGTTCACAAATGCAAAATGCCACAATGGGCCATGTAGTTCCCAATTCTATCTCTGGTTCTCCAAGGAATAATTTTCAAACAGAATTGAGAGGTTTTGTCCCTTTCTGAGTCATGCTTAACACTCCACCATGCCTGGCTTTGCAGGAATTAGCCTTCAAAAGTTATTTCAGTGGGTGCAGAGATCCACTGTAGCTATGGTTTCTAGCATTTGATGCATTAATTGGTTCCTCTGCAAACAGAAATCAACAGCAAGGATTGCGAACATCTCACTGCAATACCTGAGCAGGGGATCCATGAAAATTCCAGATTCCCTCTACACATGCATTTGTAATGAGCCTTGTCCTTGCAGGGAGCAGCTAAACAATGAACTGTGATTAACCTCTGCTTGTGAAGTGCTGCCATTAATTTTGGCATTTACCATGGAAAGGCTTTTGAAATTTTACGGATTTGAATAATTCTATTGATATTTTCCTGGGCTTTTTGATTAGTGAGAAATGAATTATCTGAACATTTTAGAGTCATGAATATACAAGAGATGAGCAAATGTGACAATAGCTTCCTCATTAAAATCAGCTTTAAGGCACAGGACATAGGGAATAAAAAAGCCAATGTAGCTAAACTATTTATAACTACCTGATACTCTTTCAATCACTTTATCTAACATTAGGCTATTTTGAAAGAGACATAAAATAAAACCTTCAGCACTCTTAAATCCACTGACTTCAAAAGCGTCAAGATATCAATTATACTCTGTTATTTTTAAGGAATAAGAATTGAGTGAGGGATAAATGAATTAATTTAAGTTTAGCTTTTCAGCTACACTAATACCCATTTGGTTTCAATTTCCCAAGTTTTCCATCTGGGTTCATTTTCCGAGCTGAAATTCATTTTCATTTTACTGGGCTCTATCAGAGTGGATTTTAGTGTCTCTAATGTAGATAAATTAGACATGTATAAAAATTGGTCAGACAGTGAATGGGACAGGTGTTGGGGCTCACATGTTTATAAAAGTCTGACAGTGGTTTTTACCTGCACTTACTCGGAATTAAGGCAAGAACTAATTTTTTTGCTTTTAACTTGGATCACTGTGAATTTCTAGGAGCTTATTCCTCATTAATGTCTTTAAAAAGTAAAAAAAAAAACAAAACAGACAAACAGTGACCCCAGTTTTATGCAGAATATAATTCAAACAATTAGGAGATTAATTTTAGGAGTAGTAATTTTGACAAAATATTTCATTCAATTAAGAAAAATTCAGATTTGTTATTAACACTTATAATCTATTCATACAAGGTCCTTTTGGCCTCATGAGATCAAACAAATGTCAGATATTTGAGATGGAGGGATCAGCCCTTCCTGAGACAAAACACACAAAAAAAGGATATTAAATATATCAGCTGGGAAGTAAAGAAAGAAAAGTAATGAACATTGCTACAAAGCAAACACAAAAATAAAATTTAATCAATTAGATAGTTAAGAAACAGCAACTCCCAATGTCCTGAAGTCCACTGTGTAATAGGATGTCTACCTGTATTGGCAAATGTATTGAATTAATAATTAAATTTTATACAATAGTTCTCAATAGTTCTCAGTTTAATACAAGAGTTCTCAAATATATGACATAGGGAAAACCATAGAAAGTGAAGAAAATATTTTAAAAAGTAACAAAAAGGAGAAGACAAAAGAGTGAAGTATTTGCAGTAAGCNGAGTGAAATATTTGCAGTAAGCTGACAACTTTTAAATTTTTTTATAAAAACTCCAAAACTTAATTTTGACTTCAGGCAAACCCTCAGCAAAACCATCTTCAGAAAAGGTCAAGAAAAAAAAATCATGGGGTTTAGTTAAAGAACACTACACAGGAGATAATTAGAAAGAATAAGAAATCTTTTTAAAAAATCCAATCCAAATAATGGAAATAATAGAAAACAGTATGGGTTGGACTTGATGATCTTAGAGGTCTCTTCCAACCTCATTATTCTGTGATTCTGTGATTCTGTGAGTTCTGTCAATTTAAATGTGGCAGCACGGTCAGGCCGACCTGGGCAATGTGAACACCTTCTGCAGGGAGCAGATTTCACAGCTCTGAGTAACAGCAATAAAATAGCTAAAGAAACTATAGGTGCAGAAGTGGTGTGGGAAGTCACTACTCACTCAGAGTCGGGAAAGCCAACAAAATTCCAGGATGTGTTAGGGAAGGCACAGAAAGAGAAAAAGCAAAGTTATGCAGTGCTGCGTCACCTCACAAACCCACAGCACTAATGTCCTGAACAAATACTGGAAAGGCATTTTGGAGTGGAAAAGTTTGGAGGAGATAACTGGAGGTTTAATAAATGGGATGGCTTCTGTGTGAAGATCAACAAAACCTGTGGTTTGACCAAAAATGCCTTTTATTCTGTTCTGCTACTCGTGGCAAAGGCTGGCAGCAGGTGGCCGGTGTCATTTGGAGTTCTGGCACTGTTAGTCAATAACTGTTTGTGGGATGCCACACCACTGATAACATAAAAATCAGAGGTAGTGATAACATAAAAATCAAAGTGAACTTTGAATAGTTGATACCACAGCTTGAGCCGAATTTAGTGAGTTTTTCTCATCCATGACTTAAAGAGCCTTTACATTATCAGATGCCCTCCGTGCTATGAATTTAGGGCTTTTTCACATCTGCATCTCACTACTATGCAGTAAGATGCAGGTTTCCAACTTCTCTGCCTTGGCCACTTTGAGATTAGATTGCCACAAGGTCTTCCCATGCAAATGTCCCTTCAGTCTCCTGAGTAAGAGATGGAATTGCAGAAGGCACATGTGCTCCTGAGTGCTATGAGTCTGCTACAGGTTTTTCTAATGGCTTCTGACTTGGATCTGGGATGGTATTTGTTCATCTATTAATTCCCAAATGCCACTGGATCTGCCCATAGGAAAGGCTGCAGCTCCTCCCGAGAGGATCTCCTACAGGATAGAGCCCCTTCAAAAGTCATTTTCAGTGCTCACATTCATACCAGGACTTCCTAATAATTTCCATGTTTAAGGACATTTAATGTACCCAGATATTATTCTTCACAGGTAACAGAGAGCAGGTCTAACACAGATCCCCTTGATGGGTTTATATTTACCAAAGTAATGCTGATATCAGAGAGATATTTCAGTGATGTTTCATTCCACACTTACTCTGCAAACCAGGATGATTGTACCTAATGCAAATTAAATTGCAGATTACCCTGAAAAGAAGGTAAACAGCTAATGAAATTAACATTTTATTTAACCTCATATATTCTAGAAGTTTTTAAAGCTATTCGGTGCTGCGGGGTGATTTTCAGGTTAAGGTTTCACCCAGCACGCCCCTGCATTTTCCCCAGTTGTTGGTACAACCCAGATGTGGCAATCTCCCTTGCTCAAGTCATACGTCACTTCCCCTAACTCACCTTTCATGCTTTGCCATCATTGGACAGTGACCCTGACCCCTACCCCTTCCGCTTTCTGTATGCATAAAAGACCTTGCCACGTGGGCGAGGATTGTCTTGGATCCACCATGAGGTGAATAAAACATCTATGTTCACTCCCAAGACCCGGGCTGCTATTCCATCTGTCCCTGCGCCGAGATATCAATAACTGGGACCCGCAGAGCTCGTAAAGGGGGCATGTTTCTTTCCACTCCATGCCGCATCTCCTGCTGCAACCTGGGGCACAGAGGCTCCCCAGGACTTCGCAACAAATCTCTAACCCATCCTTGGGTTGCACATCCCCATGTTCCTGTCACACATTGGTGACAGCTCCGTTTGTCCCATGTGTGACCCCTATATCCAATACTGGTGCACGGGGATTTCATGAGAGAAAAAGCTGTATTTTAATCTACCAGATATTGTATTTGAACAAGCAAAAAAATGAGTAAACCCATTGCTTTCTGACTAACATTAGGTAATCAAACAAGAAACAGAGATGATACAATTTAGTCAAAGAGCGGAACATTTTGCAAGCCACAAGTTCTCCTGTATAATAGTTTTTATACAGCTTCATTTTAATTTTGTTTCCAAAAAGCAATAAAGCAGAAGTTGTTTTTACAATGCAGACAGAAAATTGATTAATTAAGTGTTGATCATTGTCCAAGGGTACTTCAGAATTTCTAAACTACTGCATATTTAATAGAAATTTTGTTTTTAGTTTAAATAAAAATCCCAATAAAGAGATTAACAGTTAACCTGCTGATGATTTACATATTGCTATGTGCTATTATTTCTGCTACAATTATCCATTATGTTCTGCTGTTTGCTCATACTTAAAAGACTTGGAACATTTTGGTCCTTTTTTGCATTGATTGCTCTTTTTGCTCACCTTAAGTAAACTACTGTATAGCTGAAAATGAGAATCTGAATATAATAGCATATTGCAAGCAATTTACTGCTTGTACTGCTCGTTTCAACTCTTTTTTTTTTTTCATTTTCATTTTTTTTTGACAGGAATGCAATTTGCATTTTCTTATTAATACTGATAAGAAGCTGGACATTACAGTTATTGGGAACACAAGTCAATTTGGTTTGCCCTTCAAACAAAATACTCTTTTGTTACGAGACTTGGCAGCTCTGCGGTGTAAGATTGATAGGTCTGAATGCTGAATTCTGTGTAACCAAAAGGTTACCAGCAAAGACTGTTTATACTAAAGCTGAGTGTGAATCTGATGCTATCTGCAGGCAAAAATTAAAAAAATAATAATATGAATACCTGTAAATTTTAATTCTAAGTCCATCTGAAACAAATGTGAGTTTTTGCCAGTGCACTCAGTGTATAAAAGAGAGTCATTGCAAAGGAGTTCTTGGAGCGATGCTGAAGCAGAAAGTACAAATGCACCTTCTGCAAGAACAGCACACAAAATGTTTTTAAGGGAAGGGGATTTTTATATGCAGTCCAGCTCATAGGGGGTTTATAGCCAAGGTCACATAATTTTATAGACAATGAAACCAGTGCCAAGCAGATAATAGGCTTCTGTACTTAGAATATTTGTTTTTCATAAAAAATGCAAGTCTAGTGCCTCCACTTCTCTTGCTAGGAAACTGAATATTTTATTTTTGAAATGTTGATAGAAAAAGGCTTTTCCCCCCGATTTTTGTAGCTGTTGTTGTTTATTCTGCTTGGAGTTTCTTTCGTTTTTTGGGGTTTTTTTTTGTTTTTCCATAGGAAGGCTTTCTTCTCAATCCACATCTAAGGACATAACTTGATTCAGAAGCAATAGTGACTTAGGCTTCTTAGTGCTTTTGTTCTTCTTTGTAATTGAAAACTTCAAAAATAATATTTTTATATCTAAAAAAAAGGTTAAGAGGGGAGGGGGAAGAATGAAAGGCAGCACAAAAGAGAATGAGAAAGAAAATGGAGCAGACCATAAAACTATTTTTTTCTTTTATTGTCATTATTATTAATTCTTCCACCTGAAACTTAGGTCCCTGAAGTACTGGAAGAAATATTCACCACTGAATAAATGTCTCTCCCTTTCAAAAGAACTCTCTGCTACCACCTTATCACTGTGGATAAAGAAAAGTACCCATCTTTGGTTGTTTATTGAGGGTTTTTTTCTGCATTCAGACAGGAATAATATAAACAGTGCCCCAAGCCCATTGCCTGGGATAACACGAAGAGTTTGGCCACTGCGTTTTTACGATTTGTGTTTTGCAAAGACAAAATTTGTGTTTTGTATGGATGAGGATTTTCCTCTCAGTGAAGGATCCAAGCGTGACAAGTGAACAACTCAGGCTTTGCACTCACAACTTATAAGCAGGTCATTTATTAGGGTTCAGCCTGGGCTGTGCCTCACCACGTGGTGAATGTCTTTATTGATAATGATATTATTTTTATTTAGAAACATGCCCCTGGCAATGAAAATAGCAAAAAGAAGAGATGCCACACAGTCCTTTGGTTCTTAAAATAGAGTTTGCTTCTAACTTTATAGAAACACATCAGGGCTTAGGGATCATATGACACCAATTTGATTTATATAAACTCCCTCCACTGTTTGTCTTTGTAAGTTGTACTAGACTTCAAGGACAGTTTTCATGTTGGAATGACAGAATGGCAGGATTCAAGTAAACAGAACAGCCAGGGTTTTTTATTTTCTTCTCCTATTTAATATAATTGCTAGTTTTTTTCTCAGAGTGACCCTGAAAGTCATCTCAGTGGTAATGAAATTGAGCTGCATAAAAAAGCTGTCTGATTTGAAGAAAAAATTAAGGTCCCAGTTTTTCATAGGTAAGGAGCCCTTCCCAGACTGACAATTTGTTTTTAAATTGACCATCTCCAACAGAATAGATTCCTTTATTACAAAAAGCACTACAGTTTTCTTGATGAGTGGGTATAGAAGTGAGAAATATGTCTTGATCTGCCATGTTTAGTTAACTTAATATCTGTTTTCTAACTTCACCACTCCTGCTTATCCTCCCAGCCAGCCAGCTCAGGGCTGCTCCTATTTCCTGTGTCCATGAGCCTTAAAGGAGGGGTTAGGAGGATTCCAATCAAGCACACTGTACATTCAATACCTAAAAGGAAAATTAATTGCTTTTTATATACATAATCATAGAATCATGGAATGGTTTGGGTTGAGAGGGACTTTAAATGCCATCTCATTCCATGGGCAGGGACACCTTCCACTATCCAAGCCTCAGCCAGCCTGGCCTTGGACACTTCCAGGGATGGGGCAGTCACAGCTCTGGGAAACCTGTGCCAGGGCCTCATCACCCTCACAGGCAAGAGCTTCCTCCTGACATCTAATCTGATCTCTCCTCTTTTAGTTTAAAACCATTCCCCCTTGTTGTCCTATCACCATCTACCAGTGTAAAAGTCACTCAGCAATGCTGGGCTCACGGGAATGAGAAAATACACTGAGCTCAGCTCAGGTGATTATTGAGTGTCCATAGGATAATCCTTCACTAATGGGAGAGAGTTCAGAATACCCAAGCAAGGCATGGGGAGCTGGGATGGTGATTCCTGTTTCCCTGGAGGTGTGGGCACTCACAGCACTCACTTCAGCAAGTTTGCTCCACATTCACTCTCTGACATTGCTTTATTTGGTGCATTCCCTGGCCACTTTAAAGCATTAAAGCATTTTCATATGGATAAATCTATCTTCTCTGAGGAACAACAAGTGTTGCCCAGCATTCATATGACACATCCTATTAGATCTTTCAGGATATTAATTGTATAGGCTACTCTTTCCACCCAATTTCTCTAACTTTGGGAAGAACTATGCCTTCCCCCCTAGCTTTGCCACTGTTGTCTCCTTACAACACTTTTGAACCATTCCTGATCTATTCTGTTATTCTTATATCTGAAATATTAACAACCAGAAAGTCTGATGCTCTTCAAACTGAAGCCAAAGGATGCCTCACTGACACCATAAAATCAGATGTAAATCAACTGGGCCAATTATTTCCAGATATTTTTTGCCTTGCCTCTCTCCCAGCATTAAATTTTCATTTTAATTGAAAGCAGATAAGTTTAAGTAACACAGTCTGTTTGCTGTTGGGTTACTTCTTTAATCTCTGACAGTAGTTGCTGCATGTGCTGTCTCTTCAACACACCACCAAACCCACCAGCTACTTCTGTGTTAAGTTATATCCAGTAATGATTTTTTTCCCAGTATCAATCAGAAGCATAAAGCAGAATGGATAGCTAGACATTGGAGTCAAGGTTTTGATTGACAGTGAAGAGCAAACAATGTTTCCAGCTCAATAAATGTCAGTGAGCTATTGATAAGTAAGATAAACTGTTATAATCTCTGGAACAGAACATTGTACAAGAATAGTAAAAAAAATACATAAAAAAAGAAAATCCTAAAAATTTAATTTAGGTGGAAGAGGCTAAATCAACTATTTGAAATATTTTGATCATTTCTGCAAAATGTGGTTCACAGTTCCGTATGAACAGATGTTATGGAAAAAAGAAAAGTAAAGAGCTTGTTTTCATTAATTCTGTAGATGTAATGAAAGGACCCAAAAGAAACACAGCAACATAAAGGAAGAAAATGTTAGCTTTGTATTCCTGAATTAATGTTCACTTCTTATACCCACAATATTAAAAGAGTAAATTTAATCACCACATATATAATATTAGACATATATAATATGTCTAACATTATATCTGGTCTAAATATAAGGACAATAAAGTACATGATAGAAATCACTAAGGATCATTTCCAAGAGTTAGACAGAAACAACATAAAAGAAACCATGCACAGAAATCCGTGCATGAAACAGATTCCAAACTGTGTGTGGAAACTCTCTCTCGTTTGTTTGGTGCAGTTCACTAGGTTTACAGGCAGATATATTTGGGATTTCTGGACATTCATTTCCATGGTTCATGTATTATATGTCTCCAAAACCTATTGAGTATTGTTATCTATATAACTTTTCTTTCCTTTTGGGGCAGGGCAGATGGGAAATACAAAACATTAATTTCTTGTGCATAGGAGTCATCATGTCATCCTCTCATTAATCAGGGGTAAGAAGATTAGAATCAGTCCTAGAAGATTACAAATTTTGTAGCCCATCCTTATACTTTCAGTCTCTAGAGAACTTTTCAGGGAGCATGGCAAACCAGAAGTCAATACTTGGACTTAAGGAGATGTGGATGAAAAAACAGGTTATCTCTCTCCTTTCTAAAACCTGTCATGCTGCTCCTCAACTTCCTTCAATAATCCAGCATGAAGAAAATGAACCAGTTCAAAATTTTAAAGTGATTCTAAATCTTGAACTTCTGTGCAATTTTCTAAATTTATTTAGTAAACCCTTGATTTAAGTAGTGGATTCACACCTTATTCTCAAGCTGAGAAACTGTTTATATTTTCCCCCAACTTGCGTAACTGGTTGCAGGCAGGAAGGCTTTGGAGAATGTTCTGTGCCTGTGAGGAGGTAAGAGGTAAGGTGAGTCTGACAGATGAGTTTTTAACATAGAACAACTTGTAATGATGTTTTGGGGATAAGAATATATTATTTATTTGGTGACAGAATATTTTTGCACAGTGTAAAAGGATATTATGATTTATCTGCCTGCTCAATGTCTAGTGGACAAAAATCTATAAGGAAGCAATGTCAATTAGTCTTCTAGTGGTACATTATTATTTTGCTAGATTCAGGATTGGGATGCATCTAGATCAAGGCTTTAAAAATGTTTTGTTGAGGTTTTTTGTTTGCTTGTGAGGTTTTTTGGGTATTTTGCCAAATAGTTTGTTTTCTATAACAGAATGTCAATACTGAGGAAGGAAATTTTTCTGGGAGACACAGAATGCAGATATTTAGGAAGGAGAAGGCCTTCTGGATCATGAATATCCTTCTAAAAACTCAGTGGCTGTACTTGATTTTGACCCACAAAAGAATATGATATAGGGTCACATCAGAGGTTTCTCTGCAGTCTAAAATGGTTACTTTTGTCCAGGCCTTGTTTTTGTTTAATCCTTTCAACATCTGTGAGACATAAGAGTGCATTAAAGCCTATGTCTAAAAACAAACTACAAAAGGGAAAATCTTTTGCACTGCTGAGTGATCACTGATTTCTAGTGCCTCCATTTTGGGAGGAAGGGATGTGCACTCATCAGAGGCATCTAAAACTTGTTCAGAGATGTCAAAATTACTATAATCAGCCTCCACTCATAATCAGCTTCAGTGAGTAAGTATTCAGCTAATCTAAAAATTGATCTCAAGAGTGTCTCCAGCCGCATGTTCAAGTGGGACCCGAAATGAGGGAGCGCCCTTGGGACTCTGGGTTCACTGCTAGGCCAGGGAGGCTCCAGCACCACGGGGAATCAAGCAGCTCTGCTGCAGCCTCACCCTCCAGCAGCTCCTCTCCCTCAGCTGAGGTGAGTTTGCTGCTATGGGATCTGCTCCTGGCTGATCCAGGCTGATGCAGACAGCCACTGTGTGTGTGCATGGATCTCGGGGGCTATGTTTACAACCGGGTTCTGTGCTCAACACCAGGTCTGTGGCCCATTCCTTTTATGAAGTGAGAGGAGGATGAACTACATGGTTCTTCCCTATAGCCAAATCATGGTAGTCTGACAAGTGTCTGATATATTTTTTTCCCCACTTGTGGAAACGTTACAGTTTTAATGTGCATTTTTTTACTAATGAAATTACCATATTTTGTCTCCTGTCTATTCACTGTCATCAACTTAGATCGAAATAAAATAAAGGAATTTAACAATTAGGATTCAGTGTTTGGGAATGATGATGCCTTGACTGAGAGCTCTGGAAATGGCATTGTCATTTTACAACAAAGAATAGCAACAATTTGCTCAGTGACACTGAAAGGCCACCCACGCTCTTTTACCTCTCACAACATTGATTTGATGGGATCCATCTCAAAGGGAGAGAGAAAGTAATTTTGGCTATGAAATTCTTGCCTTTTCCCTTTTCTGCAAGGCTGGCCACTGGTGATTATACGATGTAAACACCTCTCCATCATCACACAGGCTGTGAACATCAGCAGTGAGCACGGAGGATCACCTGAGATGGGGTAATAACAGCCTCCTCTCAGCAGCAGAGATGACCAGATTGGAGCAAGACCTCAAGTGAATTGCACCAATACAGGATTGAACATGGATATCCATTCTGGACTGCTATAATTTACATTAAGGAAAGAAAAAAAGAAAAAGGAAAAGAAAAAAAAAATAGACAAGTGTTGGACTGACCAGTTTCACCTTTCTCCTTGTCATTTAAGATAAAATTACCTAAAGCCTTTTTCTTGGCCATAAATTTGTCAGATTTCTTACATTTTAGGTTTTAGCCCTATGCAAACAAAAAGATGGGGACATCTGTTACAAAATTAAATTCTCCTTCTCCTCTTACCTATCGCCTCAACTGTTTTATGCCTGCCCAGTTCCCTCACAAGTGTCTCATACTTGCACTTTTCCTCTTACATACTAAATGACAACCCAATATTGATCTGGCAACAAAAAATCTCCTGATTTAAATCCCCTTCAGGCTTTTCCTCTGTCGTGACAACTTTGGGAAATCATCCAAAAAAATGGAAAATTATTTGGATGAGGAGAGGCATGAAAAAGTGTATCTTTAAAGAGAACAAGTGTATATAAGTCCCATGTTCTTCCTCTTTTCCAGCCTTACAGAACTGCCTCCTTTTCAGAAGCCTTTTCAGAAGCTCTCTGGCCCCATTCTTTGGGGAAAAAAGGAAGAAATAGGGCTAAGTAGCCATGCCCTGACTCCCATCAGTCCAAAAGGGCAAGCCAGAAGGGGTGCCCAGCCCAAGAGCCCTGAGCCAGGCCAGCACCACTACTGACAGCACCACACCATGTGGGGAGCAAAATGAGATGTGGGGCATTGCCTGGACCCAATAAATCACTTCACAGATGCCTTTATTGCCATCATTCAATCAGTTTGGGGTTTGCTTATGTTTTTAACAACTTCCAAGTAATTGCCAAAGTTATCTGAGGATGAAGGTTCAGGTAAATAACTTGATGCACATGGATTACTGGTGGGGGTGGAAAGCTTCTCCTTTCCTGCAGTCTCTCACCATATGGAGCTCTGAAAAGTAAAGATTTTTGTTGTCTGTGTACTGTGCTGTACGTTATTTAGGTTCCACTGAAAACAAATCAAGGAAACCAGGTGGAATTTTCTATTCTTCCTCCTCCTTCTTGTCCATCCCAGGAGATGGTGGATGCATAGTCTCCTTATTAGAAATATTTCATTTCCCTTGATCATAACATGTTTCTTGTGCTTTGTTGCATGTTGTTGTTCTTAACTAGACTATTAAATGCTAATATATTTTTCTTATATTGCTTTTTACCACAGTGACTCAAGGAAGTCAGATTCTAGAGGAGCTATTTTAAATCTGACTAGAGGACATTGGATAGGATCCTGAGTTTGAAACACCTTGTTATGCCATCACAGAAACACATTTTGGTACTTGCTGTTTGAAGATACCATAAATGGCATAGATGATCTGTTATTCACAATTTTCTGTTGCAGCTGATACAGTTGGATTTAACTCTGCTTTTTCTTCATGGATAAATGTATTCTTTAAATGGCTTTGAACCCTTTTAAAGTATGAATTTCCCATGCAATATATTGGGACAATTGGTTAATTAGACTTGATTTCTTTTTTTTCCCCCTTTTCCAAATTTTGCTTTTATGTGCACACTACCCTGAGAATTATGTTTATTTTCCAGTGTTAATGATACCAAAACTGATAAAGCTATTCACAAAATCAGCTACCAAAAGGTGGTGTTCCATGTTTATCTTGCATTTCCTTGGATGATTCCGGGTACTCACTGGAAACCAGAAGTCCTGAGCTAAATTGCTGACTATAACTACAACCACAATGATATAGAATCATGGAATTATAGAATTACAGAATGGTTTGGGTTGGAGAAGTCTTGAAGCTCATCACATCCCACCCCCTGCCATGGGACACCTTCCACTATCCCAGATGCTCCAAGCCCTGCACAACCTGGCCTTGGGCACTTCCAGGGATGGGGCAGCCACAGCTTCTCTGGGCAACGTGAGGACTGATCCTAAGTTATTGTGACAAGTGTTAGCCCTAAAAGTTATTAATATTTTGGAAAATTATGAGTCATGAAAGGAGCTGCATACACACGTAAGAAAATCTATTTGATCAATCTCAATTTCAGTGCTATTGACTATTATTCCTGAGGAACAAGGAAATCCATATATCAATAGTTGTCATCTCCAAAACCCACCAAATTGAATTAGTGTTAATTCACATTTCATTATAAAATTATTTTTATCAATCATCTTGGGGCTCTGTGTAACAAAGCCTACAGTGCACAATGGAGAAATAATGCCAGGAAATTAAATCAAGAAAACTTACAAAATACATTATCTAGATTAAACCTATGATTCTGCAGATATTTAAATTCAGCATGAAATTGACCCACAATATTCCAGAAGGGAAAAAAAATTGCTATTTGGTCATATAAGTACCCAGACTAGACTCCTTTGTGTCATCTCCCTCTCTTTGCAGGTGAGAGGTTTGAGGCATCACAGTAGATATATATTTCCCATATCTTCCTGAGCATCTTTCAAAAACAGACATGCATAATAATAATAATAAAAATCACAAATTCTCAATGTGTATGCATTTTGAATAAGAATTATATATAATTAAATCCTGATGACCTTTAATGTTTTTCCCAGTTCATAGCCAGACAAACACCCATTCGCAGCACTGCACACCAAGCCCAAGACCCAATAGCTGCAACTTCCTGCCTTTGACACATGGATCCATAAAGGCCAAGGATAATTCCAGTTTTTTTTAAAAAGTTTCCATCTTGTTCTATATATAGTGATTGCACTGGCTCAAAGCTTCCCATTTCATCTAAAATTAGCTCCCAAACCTTTCTGAAATTTGGAAAAATATGACATTACACACCTTAATTTTCTGTTAGTGGGTCAACAATGAGTCACTTTACCCCTGGTAAAAGCAGGACAAGCAAAAGCAGTCCCATCTCCTGTTATCCCCCTCCTCCTTCCTTGCTCCACAGAAAATGGAGCTTGCTGGGATTTCTAAGAGTTTGTGAGGTGGGTGTTGAACTCAGGCTGTGCACTAGCCTGAGCTCTTACCTGGGAGAGAGCAGGACTCCCTCCACACTCCTCTTTTATTTGCGTGGCCACTTGTGCAAATTCCTTGTGCAGTTGTGCACTTGAATCCTCTTTGTTGTGATGTTTTATGCTGGAAAACAAGATCTGGGAATGCTTTAGTGGATCCTGGTGTCTTCATACAACCACTCTCACACAGGGTTTCATGGGCTGCCCCAACCTTGCAAGGACAAGCATAGGGCAACTCCAGCTACCCCAAATATGCTGCAGAGAAGGATGTTGCAAGGATATTTACAGATAGCCATCTTCTGTTTTCTCAAATAAATATTCTAAATACTCTCTTGCTCAAAAAGTCATGAAAATTACTCATTCACATTGACTTTGTTTGCACAATCCTGTTCTCTCAAAGCTCTCCTCCTTACACACAGTCTCTAGAGGGCTTTTTGCTGACCCCTCCCTCCCCAGCTAAAAAGCATTAGAGCCACCACTGCTGGGCACACAATCAAACCAGGCTAAGTTAGAGCAGTAAAACAGATTATACTTATTAGCCAAGTGACTGCAGCTGACTTTGTACACAGGTTGGGTTTTTTTTACAATGACAAGCACAACACTTTAGTTTAAACCTCTGTGGAGGTATTTAAGTAAGGTCTGCTGCTTAATGATTTGGGCTTTGAAAGTGCCTTTCTGTGGTCTCAGTCAAATAACTTAATTTTACCCCATGATGTTTCAAATGCTTTCCTCTTAAAAAAGGAAGAACACTTGTTTGACATAAAGGACCATAAAATAATTAAAGATGTTTTTGTTAACTGTTTATTTGAAATGCTGAAAGGAGATCAATATGTTGATTTGGTTTTGATACTGATTTGCATGAGCAGATGCTGATTTATGTGAGCAGATATTTGAGAATATGAGGAAAGTGTTAATGTTTTTTTCCTAATTAATTAACACCTGCAGAATACTAAAAAAAAGTCCTACAATTCACTGAATATAGGAGTATACAAGGCCTGAAATTCCCTTCAGTTAATTCAGGCAATTACTGCCAAAATTTTTTTTAAAGGCCTGAAAGCTTCATCATGATGGAGTCACTGCAGTTATCAGCCAGGACAACCTGAAAACTATTCAATAATGGTAGTTTGGGTCCAATTTGAAAAGTAGCCCAAGACAGGAAGCAATTTTCTCATGCCATAAAACACTTTCAGATAACAAAAGTCTCATTCCGGGGTGAGGAAGAACCAAGAGGTTTCAGAAATTTTCACCATAAAACAAAATTATACAAACTCATTGTCGGAGGCGTTCACACGAGGTGTGACCGAGCCAAGCTTGGCTCTTCCCCTGTCTGGTTTAGGGTTTTCAGGCTTCTGGACATCAGTGCCTGCCAGCCTATTGCATATTCCTCTGCTGATCTTGTGCTGGATGGGGCTGCTTTTCACAGGTAAATAAACTGTTTTTGTACAAATAGATGTGTAAGGGTGAGGAAAGAAGACTGAAGAAGTACTTGACTCAGAACAATGGCATGATCCTGTTTCCAGGTGAGGATCAAGACACTCAGAAAGTCTTTAGCACTGTGGTTCCTCTTGGTATAAATGCTATTTTGGAAAAGGAGTCTTGGAAGTCTTAATGAACCTATGGTTCTATACCCCAGTGGGGATACATGTTCATATATTTGAGGAAGGTTGTGTTCAGGTAGTTTACATCAGGCAAAAATAGATGTAGTTTTCTCTTTATATTACTGGAATTAGAATTTTCATTCCCAATTTGTATAACATGTTAGGCAAAAGTTTTCTCAAAACTATTACTTTCCCAGAAAACAATTTGCTTTTTTACAGTCAGAATTTTTTAATCAAACATTCTGCTAAAAAATTTAAAAATCCCATCTGAGTATACTGTAATTTTTTTTTCTACCAGTAAAGTTGTTGGTGGAAGCTGTTGCAATCTGGAGTCAAGTTCAGAAGAGCATTGTTAATATGTAAAATAAACCATTTAAGCATAAGGTCTGCTTCACACTGAGGTTGTGGTGGACTGACTTGACTTATATTTGCTGCAGAGAGGCAACAAACTATTATTTTTCCCACCTTCTGCTCAGTCAGCCATCTCAGCTCCTATTGATTCCAACAGAGATTCCCTTGCTTTAAGGTTTGATTTGCAAGTTATACATTTTGCATTTGACCTACTACCAAGAATCATTTTTACCCATATTTTCTATTTCTGTCCATGCATTTTAATCCAAAATTTTACAAAGGAATAGATCATCCAATTATATATCTACACATTAAAAAAAAAATCCCTTTTATTTGAAGCTAAATCAGAAAATAACAATTTTTAAACTGTTCATCAAGACTGATTTTTTTTTTTTTTTTATATTGATCTTTTCTATATCATGATCAGAAATAGAATTAAAATCAGTATCCTTGCATTCATAACTTAGGGGCATCTTTACAGAATGAGCTAGGTGGTTTATAAATTTTGTCTCCCTGACTTATGAAATTATTCAGTGTGATTGTGGACAAGATCTAAAAATTATGCAGGTGCCTAAAGGGTGACTCAGGTGAAATTGAATCATCTCAGTTGAAGATTTTGCTCAAAATGTCCTTCCAGCTGCGAGATACCCTGGGCATGTCGGGGTTGACCTTCTCTGTTACCCACAGCTTCTCTCCTGCACCCATGAAGCTGATCAGAACTCAGAAATCAGAATTTTTTTCCTTAAATCTCTTGAGGAATTTGATCTAATAGCTGTTCAGAGATCACAGCCAACAAACATGTGAAGAATACAGATGAAGTGACTTTATTTTTAAAACTTGGCCCTCGAGAGAATGATTGGTGGCAGTGTTCATGTGTTATATACGCTATTTCTTACAGTGTTTGCCCAAGAAATGGAGAATACATATTTGATTTCACATTCTCCAGGGGAGGTGCAAGCCCACATTCCCAGTTCCTTAAGCAGTGCTGGTGGGTTTCTGATCTCAGGACCAGAGGTATTTTCCAAAGACAGTTTAATCTAGCAGGAGATAGTTTAATTGCTTCCAGCAGGGAAAGGAGCTGCACTCCAGGCTCTGTGTCTGTACAAATGATCAAACACTTGGCAGCTTCACAGGCACTGGGCCTGCTCCTGGCCCTTTCTAAAACAAAACTCCTGTCAGCATGTGAAGGGATGGTCAGAGGTGCCTCTCCCAGGCTGAGGGGCTCGGATGAATCATTCCCCTACCTCAGCCACCACTTGGCCAGCAGACAGCTAAGCCTGGATGTGGCAGGATGGGAAAGCCTTCTCCATTCTCAGCACTGATTAACACCACACACCATACTGCCCTTATCAGTTCTTGTCCTGAATAGCCTCACGGAGACTTTCCCTGTGGTGTGATCACCATCCCAAAGATGTTCTGTGCAAAACAAGTAGCCCTCAATAAACTGCATTTGTTGAAACACTTCTGAGGGGCTTTTTTTCCCCTTAGTTATTTAAATAGTACATTACTATAGCAACTAGTGCCTCACTATCTTTAATGTATTAAACTTCATTACACCATATGAGGCAGGAGAATATTATTATTTTACTTTACAAAGGTGGGAGCGAGATACAGATACTAAATGGATGTTTACACAGAAAAGCTAAATTAGAATTTCAGCAAAGAAGATGCATCCAGATTAACTCTATTTTAACAGCCACAGGTAGCAACAGGAACAAAGACAACCTAATGTGGACTGGTAACTGGGACTCCAAATCTCCCAGCTCCAGCTGAAACCTACCCCTGCTCCCCTGCCAGGGGTTCACATGTTGAACTCATGTTCGTGCACATTTCGCAGCCACATGTTATTTTATCTCAGTGATGATGGGCAGAGGCTTTCTTTTTATGAATCATAATACAATATTTCAATCCTTTTCTGCCATAGGAAGTGAGTCCTGGAGAAAGCTGCAGCATCATCCAGCACAGAGCCATGACCCCAGCACCACCTTTATCCCACTGCCAGGCCAATCCTGCATGGACCAGGCAAAGCTCTGCATCACACAAGGTTCTGTGTGTCTGTGTGTCGTACCCCACAGAGGACCACACGATTCAAGATGTGTCACTTCTCAAAGTCACCATGATTTAACTGAGAAAGCACATGAATTGATAGCACTTTATTAGCATTGCTGGCACATTGCTCCTACAAAGCAGAGTGGCAAGCGAGGTCACTCCCTCATGCAAAAGAAAGGTGTTTTGCTATTCCAATACTCGTTTTGATCTTTAATTTATTTGCTTCATGTAAAAAAAAAAAAAATCAGTGACAGATATGTTGATTCAGAACGTCTGTTAACGGTAGTTCTCTGAGGTTTATCAAAGAAAGATAAGTTTGAAAAGGAAGCTATATTTTGAAAAAGAAAAATCAGAAGTCAGATACAACATGAGTGTATTTTTTTAAAAACCTTTCCTGAAAATTATTCTTGAGCTTTAACAGCAGCTGTTGCTTCAATTAGATTTTCCTTTTTTTAAAAATTCTTCAATTAAGATGTTAGAAGTAAGTGTAGATTTAGATTTAGCTTAACCAATGAGTCAGTAATTATAAAACACTGCAAATGATGAGGGTATCTATTATTAACACGAGTTTGGCCACTCATACAGGTAGCTAATATACACAAGCCTGAGACACAGTCTACAGAAGTCACCTGAAGTCTCCCTAATAACTTCAAGAAGCTGCAAACAAAACCATTGAATAGAATACTGCAAAGCCTAGCCCTGCACTAGAACTTGCATGGAAAACTGTTCTTCACTCTAAAGTCATCTTCTGGAGTCTCAGGCTGTGTTTTTCAAATGTTCTGCCACTAGTCATGATGGCTACACAGAAGAGCTTAAAAAACTTAGCTGAAGGTAAGACACTGCAAGAATATCCCTGAGATTTCAAAGTCTGAAATAGTGTTTGTGAGAAGCAGGAATGAAGCATTCATCTGAGATGCTCATTAAATCCCAGACCCTGGAGTAAGAGCTGGAAGAGAATTCGATATGTGGGGATCTAAAGAAACAATGGATTCCAAATCAATATGTAACACAGTTGTTGCTGTAACTGCATGATGTTCTGTTTTTCCATTCAGACTCCACTTCCCCTCTGGCCATATCCCTGTTATCATGAGACTAAACAGCAGAGATTTCATTCATTTCACTGCCCCAGTAACTAATCTGTCACCTGAACTACTTCTATGTGCAAGATCAAAAGCGGTGTTGAAGAATAGGTGCTTGCTGTCAGGTTTAAGAAAAAAAAATATTATTCTAATTTGTTGAAGCAAATCCAGCGTTGGAAAGGAAAATAAAACAAACCAAGAAGTGATGAGGGAGAGTCAGTGCTGATAGTGGGAAAAGCCTGAGGATGTGCCTTACATTGTAGCACGCCATCACACGCCATCAGGGATGCGCTCTCTGTCTGAGGATGCCGGCTGTGCTTCCCGGAGAGAATAATCCTCCTTTCCCAGGCAGCAAAACCTCTGCTGATGGCAAGGATATGGGATGGAGGGAATTGCTCTGAGAAATGCAGGGGAGTGCTCCCACAGCCCAGCTGGAAGGGGAAACAGATAAACCCCTTGTATGGCTTCTCCTCAGGGAACAACTCAACACTAGTGAGGGGTTTTGCAAAAAGAACTGAATGATCTTCCGAGGCCAGGGAATAATTTTGCAAGATGTCTGGGGGCACCAGAAAGGAGCCCTGCTTGGAGAACAAGCTCTGGGAGAGGCAAGAGTTGTTTCAGCTTTCTTTTTGTCAATTTAAAGAGTATCACCTGAGGGGGTCTTATTGCTGTGTTCAGGGATTTTTTGAGTTTTTAACAGGATTTTTAAAAAATTTTAACAGTTTTCAATTTTTAACACATACAGAATCACAGAATCATCAAGATTTGAAGAGGCTTTCAAGGTCATCCTGTCCCATAATCAGCCTAGCTCCAACGTAAATACCCCTAAGTGCCACATCCAGACACCTCTGGAACATTGCCAGAGACAGCAACTCCACCACTGGCCTGGACACGCTTTCAGTGAAATTTTTATTTGCAATATTTATTTGCAATATCTAATCTGGACCACCCCTGGCACATCTTAAGGCTATTTCCTCATTTCCTCTCATCCTTTTCATTTACATAATGCAGAGGGGACTGACCCCCTCCCTCACTACAAACTCCTTCCAAAGTTGTAGAGAGGAATGAGATCCCCTGCAAAGAAGTTGTCTTGAAAATATAAATGGGATTAAAAAGCCCAGCAATCTGATTGCCAGGTTTTGGCTGGGACTGGCTATAGGCACTGTGGCACAGACCCTAAGGAGCCTTCCCAATCCTTTATTCACTTTATGACATGACCCAGCAAAGGCCAAGTGCTGACGCTCCTCTCCCACTACTCCTCCTCTTCCTCTGCTCTGCTCCAGCCCTTTGAAATAGTCTCCATTTGCCTCTGAGCACTGCCTGGGTACTCCTTGTCTGCTCTATCCACCTTTTGTTGCTTCATATGGAGAGGTGTGAACTCTCTCAGTCTCTGACTTGAAAGTCCCACTTTGGGGAATGATGTGAAAAGCATTTTTTTAAAAATGAAGAAAGCAAATGGAATTTTTTTTTTTCTTTTGGTAACCATCAAGGCTATGAATAAGAGCAAGGAAATACATGAAAGTAACCAGCTGATGAGTGCTGAAGGTGTCCACTTTGGATGGATTATCAAATCCACCCTCAAATATTTCAAGGCACATTTTATAACAGGCATTTGACTATTAAAATAATAGTAAAAGTAAAAATAATGGATTTTTTTAAAATTTTAAATCATATTCTCTCTTCAGTCTATAACAATATTCCAGTTAATGACTTGATCTATTATATAGTTCTGTTATATGCTAATAAAGTTAATATACTTCCCATTTCAAAAGTACTTTCCAAGATTATTGTATCAATTACTCTTATTAAAGCTTTCTGATGGTCCTGTGGGGTGGACTGTGCAAATCCAAGGGATATTATTATGCCTCCCTAACCCTTTATAACACAGCCAGTGTGGATCCTATGTTCTGAGCATTGTTAGACCAATGCGTTGCTGTTGTGTATTAGCAAACTCTTTCGCAAGAACACTGTCAAAAGAAAATAATGCCATGGTTAGCTGTACATTGAGCAAACTAATGGATCTCAAAGAAATTTCAATGTGGTAAATAATCTTCTGTCTGCTATAATTAAGGATGTATTTGAGAAGAGGAAGATTACTTATCTGCTAGCACGAAAGGAAAAGAGCGTGAATGAAAATAAATTACGTGCAACCCTCTCCAGGGGAGGGGACTGCCCCTGGGTCCTCACTGTGAGAGATTTATGTGTTCCTAAAGACATTCCTGCATCTGCCCCGCTGTGCACAAGTGGGGCGAACCTGTGACCCAAAGCTGCCATTGAGGGAATCCACTGATTCCCTCTACGTCAGGAAAAAGCCATGCCAACGTCATTGTGGCACCAGAGACCCAACAGCTCAATGCACGACATCAGCAAATTATTCTCCACTAGGGTGAGGTGAACACTGATGTGACATTTCTGAGGCTGACAGGACCTGGTGTACCCCAGTGTCTGTATCAGATCACATTGACCTACCGCAACCAACAGCATGGGAAAACTGGGAAACATCTAAATGGTCCAAGTTCTGTTTGACTACAACATGCACAATCCTCCTCCCTGCCCTGCCTTTTGGAATTGTTTATAGGATGCTCACAGCACACATTAGGTTTGATAGCAAAACCAGCAAGTAGATGGAGAACTATTTCACCTGGGCATGATTTCACATGGGATTACTTGCAAGGAATAGAGCATGACGCATTTTGAAGAGTAGTGAATGATCTGTCTATCCATGTGGGAGCCAGAGCCTGCATCAGTGCAGTGCCCTGACCTCACTCACTCAAACACTGCACCTCACCTCCTCTTTATGGTTTTCCTCCCATCTGCAGAGATAACACCCTGGTGACCTCCAGTGAGAAACAGCTAGAGGAAAAAGCTAGGAGGAAAGATTTTTTGGAACAGAAGACCTGAATTCTATGAAATATGAAATTATTCACATTCACAGGGGCTGAGGGACTCTCTGCAATGTTGCTAATTAGTTTGGAAGCAGAAAAAGTCAAAATCAGGTTTTTTTATTTTTTGGGAGCTGTAATGTCACTTATGGTGACGTGTCACATGGTCAAAGCACGGGAGTTTTCTTCTCTCAAGCACTTGCAAGAACGATACAAGAACACCTCAGAAGGGACAGAAAGAGAGTGTTTTCCTTATTCCACTGTGTGACTGGCAAATTCCATGAAATGTGAGCATCTTAGGAAATTTTCACTATACATTTGTCAGCAGTGCTCTTACTATGCCTATAAACCCCTACTCTTCTCTTTAGAACCCCAACAGTTGCTAATCTTGAGTTCCAGGGGTCAATACTGGGAGAAGAAGGTGGGAGAGGAGATGTATAATTTTACATTTTCTTAAATGTTTGAAAGGAGAGAGTTTTCAGTTTTATTGAATGTTTTATCCCTCTTACACTAAGATAGTTGATATGCTCTCAGAGTTTACCTCCTGGTAAGTAATATACAGCACTTAGGATTTTATTTACTACTTCATTTTTCATCATTTCTGCAGAAGTTAAACCATTATTACTGCCTGTAATATAAAACCAAAATTATCTCAAGGTTTCTCTTTTTTTTTTTTTCTACAGTTTATGTTTTTGTTCAGTATATCCCTTTATTAGTGTTAGATGTTCTAAGAAATAACCAAAATTGAAGACATAATTGCAGGTGAGACCATAACATTGAGATGATTTGCTGATACTGTAACCTCTCCAGGAGTAAAAAATGCAGTAGAAAAATAGTCAAGTATTTTGTTTGCCTTTCATTCTACTATTATGGGCAGGGATAGTATTAAATATTCCACTACACAACTCAAAACAACTTCAAGAATGAATTAAAGTAGATACTGTACTTTTACCAGCAACTATGATGCTTTTAAGAGGTATTTCTGGTTAAAAGGTGCAGACTGGGTGGTTCTTTTTGTTCTTTTGCAATTGTAGCATCATTTAAGCTGATAAGCACCCTGACTCTCCCAGACCTTAGGGATGGAAATACTGGCTCATAATCGTTCTGAGAGCTCCTGGAGCAATGCAGAGGCCAAGCTGTGTCAGCCTGCATGGGCAGGATATTGCTGCATGGGAGAACCTGGAGGAAGGCAGTAATTTGAATGGATGGGAGTTCACATGGAGACTTCCACTGAATCTATTTCATCCACGAAATCCAGGAGTGCAAACCATAAGTTGTGACTCCATGAGCCAGTCTGGGAAAGAAACATCCTGTTTAATAGCAAAGGATAAATTTCAGCTCATTGCCTTTTTCTTAACATTTTCTTAACGTTGCCTTTTCCCTTACTCCTTTCAGCTTTCTAGATACCCTGCAGAGTGCCCCCTCATTTCTTTCTGGAAGAGCAGTGCAGCACTAACAAAATCAAGATACAAGTCTCACTTCTGTATCTGACTCCTCACATTCCTTGGGCCAAATTTGGATCTCATTTCTTTTTTAAGGCTGTGCTAGTTGTTTTTCTGCAGAGCACTGGCTGCCTGAGGACCATGAGCTGTACATATCTGTATATGCCTATATCTATACATATACATATATATATGCATATCTATCTATATATATAGATATAAAAAGTGGCAGATTCTCTGATCCTGAAGAAACTGCACAAATAGTCCAGAAAGTTTCATAGGAAAGTGACTCCTTAGTGTACTGGAAGCACCAAACTGGAGGTGTTTGCTGCTATTTTTCTTCTCAGCCTAATTTCTAATTTTGTTTACTTTCTTGATATGTCCACTGACATCTGAGGAGGAAAGATTGCTGACTGCAAAAACATCTCCCTTTGGCAGCATCATCCCTGTAATTTGTGCTGACCATATGAATATCTAGGTGGTTAATACAGCATGGGAAGGTTTTATTTTTTCAAAGTGGGGAAAAAAGATTTCTCTGCATCATGCTGGGTGAGAATATGGGATCTCCTTGAACAATTCAGTTAGGAAAGAAGTTGGAGTTCAAATGAAAAATACCTATTTTCAGTTACTCCGGTTTAGATTTGAAATTATTTCATTGAACTAAGTAAAATTATTTTTGTGTTACCTTGAGCTAAATGCTCAGAATTCAGCCACACTGCACCATTACACATTTTTCCCCTACTATAAAAGCAGAATATCACAACTTACTTTTTGATGGCGAAGAAGGAGGCCTTAGCACCACATTTGAAGTGGAAGTTTTAGCTCCTGTGTCACACAGTTTCCAGGACAGTATCACAGATGAGCACTGCAGCCTGCCTACCTCGGGCTGTAATTACTTTCCTGGCTGGCTTGGGGTGTATTTCATTTAAAAGAACGTCTTTTCCATATAAATTTGGAAATGTATAGTAGGTATACACACATATGTGCATACCTATATGTGTTTATATTGTGGCAATGAGGAAAAGCAGGTAGAAATACACACATTTATGGATCCCTCTGGTAAGGGTAAGAATGAGGATGAAGACAAGTCTTAAAAAAACTCCAAATCTCAACTCCCAAAATCATTGACTTTCAGTGTGTGAATTAGTCAACCTGAAGTCAACCCAATTACTCTCTCTCCAGTGTTGATTCTAATTCTTTCTGGATATTTTTATTCATTTCCTTGAGCTTCCCTCAGGCTGATTTCTGAGTTTTTAAGTTAATTTTTAAGTTCAGGGTTGTTTGTTTTGGAAACTTCAGAATATTTGTAGTTTTCATATAGCAGCTATCCTGGATTAATGGGCTTAGCCCACAGCTCTCTATTTCACACTAAATGAATGAAAAATAAAAATCTATTAACCACTGATTTTATAACAACTCCTAAATGATGTGAATTCTATTTTGAGGTAAAAATAGAAAGGCTTTTAAATTCAAAACTAAGGAAACCATCTCTGTGTATTCATAATGGCTCAAATCAAATTATTGTCTTGGGTTTGGGTTTTTACTACTGTTAAAACTTTTTAAGAAAAAATATGTAAAATAGCCCAGTGTTTCATTTCAAATCTTGGTGAGTTTACAGGAGATCACTGGTTATCATGAATAAATTTGATGTAAATCTAAATGTCCATTGCATTGTGTATTAAATTAGATATTACTTACTAGGTATTTATTGACTTATCTAGTAAGACTATTCTGATTTGGAGTTTATTCTAAAATCATTACAAACAGAAGGAGAAGTAAAAGAAAATATCCTGAAATCTCTGCTTAACAAACAGGATGAACAAGAGAGGAAAGGGGAGTGAGAGAAGGATGGAGCTGATTATGGAGCCCCTATTGTCCTAACAGTCAGCTTTGAAAAAGTTCAAAGAAACATAAAATCTTTCCAGTGACAGCTTTAAAGAGAAAGAGAATAAAAATGATCACTTTAAAACTGTGAGCATATTCATTCGTGGCTCTGTTACTCCAGCAAGACACCCACAGCTCCCCTCCATGCCAAGCTCAGCAGCTCAGGAGCATCAGCAGACTGACAAGGCAAACTAACAGCATTTTATGTAGGGAGCTATATTTGATACTGCTCAGTAGAGTCTTATACTTCTATAAAACTAAAGATGTGTCTTCTCAAAATCACCAGTACCAAATTTATTTTCTTTATTTCCACACACTCATCCTGTCTAGGAAAGTACTAAAAATATTTGCAATGATTATGGGTCCTTTTTTCCTACTTCTAAATTTAACATTGTTCTAAGCAATAATATCTTTTAGTTTTGGTCCTGCCCTGAAATTCAGACTTACATGAATTTAGTGTTGCTATGAATGAACAACATCTGTAAGGCCCATGAGGCTATGAATGGACAACATCTGTAAGTAGCAAGACCTTGCATAAGTTTAAAATAAATCAATAAAATTGATCCCATGCTAATGATTAATTTGCAAACATTTTCAGGTTCTTGTAATGAGCAGAAGACAGAGGTGTAAGTTGAATCATGACTGCATATCACTGGCACAATATTATCTCATTCCTTTAAACAAATTTGAACTACATGAATCAACATGAGATTGGATCAGAAATGGGATGGAACCAATTTTCCTGCAGCATGATCTCTTGGAATACGTTCCTGCTGGCAACTTTGGGGTGAGTTCTTTTTGTGATGATGCACACAGTTTAATCTCTCACCTTGAAGTTAATTTTATCCTGCAGTAGGCAGAACAGCCATTATGTAGGAGCAGGATGAGTTTCAGAGAAGTTGGTTTCACGTGCAAACACACGAGACCTGGGAGTGCTTGAGTGCTGCTAGGGTGCCAAGGCCTGTCTGCCTGCGATGGTGAGTGAGGATGGCTCAGCAGCAGGTCTGTGGAAATGCAAGCACATCTCACCAAACAGCCACAAGTCACCTCAGTCTAGATTTGAAATATGGTCAGGAATAGCAGAACACAAACATAGAGGAATTAGGAACTTGGACAAAAAGTTGGATGCCTCAGAAGTATGAAGCACTCTAAAGAGATGTGAACTCCTCTACTCTTGTGCCTCTGGGTGCCAGGCTGGAGGGATATCTTCCAGTTCTCCTATTTCTACTTGCCAGAGGACCAGAAATGGGGAGGAGCAGGATTTTCTGGGTTTAAAATTTAGGGCTCTTGGTTGGTAGAAAGGAGCTCTAGATCTAAGTGTTGCTCCCTTTATACTATAAATAGTTTTCAGATACATGGAGATAACTGATTAACAGAGCGTTATCAGACGTAAAGCAGAAGGACACAACCATTACAAGGAAAAACAAAAAGACATCACTTTGAGATGTCTGAGAGGCTTGTTTTCCTCACAAAGAGATGGGTACTGTAAGGTAAGTCTATTACTTCTGCACGAATGGCATCACTGATACCTGAGAACATTCTGCAGCACAGAACAAACTGGATAAAAGTCTGAGGAATTCTGGTTTGGACTAACAGTGATTTTTTTTCCCCCCTCCTCTTTCTCCATAACTTTTTTGTAAGAACAGGGAACGTTTAGGGGAGAAGTGATATAGGGCAACAAGGTTGCCATTTTTCTGCAAGTAATCTGCTTTTATCAATATACTTCTGATTCATTATGTTTACATTGACCACAACCCAGTTTTAGACCTAGTAATTCTTGGTTCATCTGGTCAAAAGAAACCTACCAAGGCAGTTTGGACATATATCCTGATGCCCTCCAATACTGGGGTGTGGATTAAAGACTTTTTTTCAGGATTGAATCTTTGGCTTGAGCCATCCCATTGTGAATGGGATGTCCTTGGCATTCCTAAATGCAAACCAGTATTAATATTTAGGTGCTTCCCGACTGATGTTCCCCACCCAGAGCCTTTAGGGAATTTATTGCTCCTCCTGGTACAGGACTGGTGCAATACTGGGTTGCTGCCAAGCTTAGGGCACTATTAAAACTGCATTTCAAAGTTTACACTTCGAGTGCTCTTTTATGCAACTTTAGATTTTTGGCTGAAATGTTGTAATGCCAGAGAATTGTCTAAAAATAATACTTCATAATTGCAGCATATAAATCTTACATAACACTGCCTTTCAGCCGAGACAGGTTCATTTGCAACGGGAAAGCAAAGCCCTTGGTGCTGCTGGCTAAAACAGAGATTCAGATGGAGGGGGGCGGGGAAAGAGAGCAAGTCTTATTCTTTCATGTTGTTCATTTTTACTGTCAGGATTCACATCTATTCCTAGCGGCACCTCAAGACCTGAGGAAGGGGGGAACCATGCCATAAATATGGAATACAAGAATTTACACAAGGTCGTGCCAAACAGGACTGGGTAAGGTAGCAGCAAACCTTTTAGGGCTGCAAACTCATTTTCTCCTAGGCTTGAACAAGGATAGAGATAAAGGAGTAAGAGGGACAGGCTGGGGCAGCAACAGGGAAGTACAAATATAGGTGCTAAGGTGAAGAGGCTGACAGAACCAGGCAGGATCCTTCCACAGCAGCAGAGGATCAACAGAAATCGTGTGTGTCTGAGCAATAAACAACCAGTGCAAAGCAGTTAACAAGCATCAAGTTCGGGACTCAGGATTTCCTTTTCTCATCTTCATGTTCATAACTTATAATAATTTCACTGAAATTTAAAATATGGTTGAAAGGAAGCATAAGGTAACGAATAATCAGTAGTGCCAAATAAAGTAGGTTTTATATGTAAGTAAACCAAAAATAAATCAGTTTATTTCTGACTATAAAAGAAATTTCAAAACACTGCTATAATTTAAATATCTTTAGACTTGAAGCAGGAACACTTTTCCTGTAATTTGGGTGAGCTTTGAGATCAATTTCTACTCTTTTAGGCTAACTTTTTTGCATCCTTAATTGTTTAGCTTGGTAAGTCAAATGCATATAATTGCCATTGCTATGCCTATAGCTTTGCGATTTAAGGGCCAGAACACGCAAATTCTGTCTTGCAATTAGTGAACATTTTAATCTTCTCATCTAAGGCTTTCAGTATATGATTGTACAGGTGTGCCCTGGCTTCTTTAAAAAATGCAAATCCCTCTCAGTAAGCAAATATTTGTTCAAATAAGTAAAACTTAAAATTAAACTAATATTTTTCTCACTACTATCATTAGCTGGGATAGGTAAGAATATTGGGAGAGAAAAAGGCACCTACACATCATATTATAAAGCATTCTCATATTCCTGTGTTGACCATGTGGTGAATAAAGGCTTTTTATGTATTTCTCCAGACACACTCAAGAAAAAATTGTTGTCTTCATCAGCAGAGGCAAAAGGAATCTCTCTCTCTCTCTATCCTTTTGCCCAGATCTCATATTTCTGTGGTTGCTATAGAAAGCTATTACTGGAACTCATATCTAGTAAGTTTTCCTCTCCATCACCAAATAAGTCCTTAATACCCAGTATTCCAAGCTGTTTGTTTTAGATATTGTTCTCCAAGATCTCCTTTTCCTTCTTTTTTTTTAACCTGTAAAAGGGTCAAGGTTTTATTTACTCTCCAGATACCTTCTAACTTCAAAGTTTCTGAATTTAATAAAATTCCTCCATTGTCAAGCAACAGCCACCAAGACACACAACAAATCACTCTTACTCGTTTCACTTTTGCTCTGTTGTGAAGCTGAGCAGCTCATGGTTCCTGCTGCAGCTGACAAGGAGCAGTTTTGGTGGCCTGACATTTTCAGCTGGCCAGATTTCTGCAAGGTGGCAAGTCTTTGCCTCTTCCTTCCATAGTAGCAGGGGTTCTGCCAGCCTCTGCTGGGCCATTGGGAGCCAGGATGGGAACAAGAATGGGAAATGGGGTGTGAACAGGAAGAGTTTTATTAAAAACAACCAACCAACCAACCAAAAATCCCCTACCAGTAACAAAGCACAGAACTAAAGGTTTTTTCCATTTTCAGAAAAAAATAGCTACGGCAGCAGCCTTGCTTCTGAAAAGCAGATGTTACATGAGTGACAGATAAAGGCTGAACTCTAAAGTCTTGAGAGTGACTCTTGCAAAACATTCAGGACCCCTTTGTACAGGTGACTCGTGAGGGTGGAGTTTTGCCCAGGGCAGCAGAGCCCCTCCAAGGCTGATGGTGTGAAAGGATTACTCAGAAAAGCTCCTTCTCTGTCAGTGTCAGGTATGTGCCTCAGACAATGCAGAACTCGATGATGCATCATTTATGTTATTGTCCTATGAGGGTTATGAATTCCATAATGTAAAAAGCTCTGTGTGACACACATCTACTTTTCTTCCACTCCTTTTAGTGAAATTCAGGGAAAAAGATGTACTAAAAGCAGAAATGTTAGCTGAATTACACCCCATCACAAGAGTTTTGTATATCAAACAAAAGAGGATTCATACATCCAATTATGCAGAGTGAAATGCAATAGTCAACTCAAAGACTATTTTTTTATCTTAATGCTTAAATGTTAAGCTAGATATAAAAAGAGCACATAAATAAATGATAAATTGTTGATTACTTTGAAAGCTAATTTGAAATTTGTGTTCTGTGCTGCCGACAGCGAGTGTCCTGAATTGGCCCAAGAGATGCAGCTTAATGTAGAAGCATCATGAGAGAGTGGAGATTCACCTGATAAGGAGATGGGGTTCAAAGCATCAAAGTGATTCTGTCCACAGGCAAATATAGCCATTACACAACTTGTTACAACATTTGTGTGAGATTTCTAGCACAGGAACATTGAGGGAGAAAAATAACTCAAAATTGGACTGTTAAATCTGGCCTGGACTTGACAAATGCACACAAAAAACTATGACCTTCATTTTCCTGTGTTGAGTATTTCAGTGTAGCATAAAATTATGTTTAGCTGGCTCCCCACTCTCTGCCTCCATTTCTACCAAAAATGCACTTCCATGGTTGCATGCTCACATTTCACCATATGCACACTGATTCCCCAGCACAATTTAAGGTGCCCCAAATTGATAGAGCAAGTGGCAGAGCATGGTTTTTATGGTCTGGCTTCAGAATTATAACTATTCCTCATGCATTGTGTGTTCAATGCACTTCAAAAGGGAGCTCCTACCCTGATTCATTCTTTTTCTTCAGGTTGCCATCATGTCTTCTTCAGTCTGTCCAGGTCCCTTGCTCAGGTGCTGGCCTTTATGGGCTCCTGGCAGGCTCAGAATCCTCTCCCTGCCATGCAGTAGAGTGAGTTTTGTCTTCCATAGCTGAGGGCAGTGCAGGCAGGACACAGCCAGCCCTTTTTTCCACAGCCTGTGGGTAGATGAGGTATTACTGAGGGTTAACACACAGAGGAATGGGATGTGAAAATGGCATCTGAATCTCTGTTTGCATTACAACCTTCTGCTGTTTGATGAAAAAATCAGGATTAGTCATCTCCCTTGGGAATCTCCCTCACCTCTAAGGATATTGCAGTGCTCTGGAAGTCTACATGAATATTGGCTTGTGATGTACTTCTGGGAATATGGATATTTGGGGAAGTGGGAAAGGCTTTTGTGCATTGCATGGAAAAGCCAGAGGAACAAACTGTCACAGCCTTTTCACAGAGCCACACAGGCACTGAAATCAGCTGCTCTTTGGAAAAGCTTGGACAAATGGGAAACATTTGATCCAGAAAAGCATGCTTTTCACTAGCTCTTCTCCTGAAGGAATTGGTAAATTGGGGCAATGAAAGGCAATGCCTGACAGTTTTAGCAGAAAGCCAGCATCCAGTGAAAGAGCAGGACCTTGCCCCAAAGGCATTGCCCTTTCCACGTTCCCCCTTGAATGACCTTATTGCTGGCAGTCCAGCTCCATCTGTGCTCCAGCCTTAGCAGGGTGGGTGTTTCCTATCAGCGCTCTCCAAAATTAGGAAGGCAATTTTACTTCTGCCTTGAATTGCCATAATTAAGATGCTTTTTGCATCTGATGACTTTCTGCATGCTTTTCATCTGATGCCACTGATCACATGGCCTGGACAGTCCACCCGCTCCTTCCCGTGCCATCCACCACCCACCTCTGCTGCTGCTGGCTGCCTTCTGCACTGTGCAGGGAAGAGCAGCATGTGCTCCATACCCAGGAGCATCTCCCTCCCAAACTGAGGATGGATGGGCGGCCAGCCACAGGATGACAGTCAGACAGAAAGCAGCTGTGTGGGACGTAAGGGTGGGGAAAACAATGCCTGCTAAAACCTCTGAGATCTGGGTGTACCCCTGGTGGGTTTGGTTGCTGGTCCAGATCTGCTGTCCCAGCTTCCTGGCTGCTCCATATGCTCACTCCCCCAGGGAATAAAGGTAGGGCTGTATTTTTAGGAAGCTCAGATGAGTCCCCAACCTGAGGGTTTCACCTTGTGCTGCCTGACTCCTTAGAGAGGCGCATACGCTCCTCCCTGAGGTGGAAATTAGGAACGTGGGTCCCAGGAAGTGGGATCACTGTTCTGAATGCCAGGACTGACATCCCACAGCCCTGGGAAGGAGGCCAGTGCATCTTTTGAATCTGAATTTCAAGCTCCGGGGCACCAGGATCGTGTTCAATAGGTCTCATTCTCTATGTGCCAGACCAGATCGTGCACTCTGAGCGTATCACTCAAGCTGCTGACAACAGGGTTCAGCCAGCTGAACCTGCACGATCCAACCCCTCCTGGTGTGGAAAGTCTGAGCTCAGGAAGCAGGCTGGGCTTTAATGGGAGGAAATCTCATATTTATTCATGATTTAATTAAGAGAGACCAGGCTTTACACCCTGTTTTGAATATACATGAAAACAAATACATAGATAAGGCTATCGTTCCTTTTATCAGCCCTGTGCTTCTGAACAAAACAGCAATTTCAAATATTCTGGATAGTGAGATTTAATCCATCACTAGGGCCTGACCCTGCTTTTCCCATATAGGGATTTAGAGTGTGGTGCTACAGATTTGAATCCTGAACACCAAAGAAAAGACACATGAAAAGCAAAAATCTCTCACTGAATTTTGTTCCAGCCTTGTTTGAACACAAACCTCCCTGTGATTTGGGTTTTATTCATTAAAATAAAGCACACAGAATAGCTCTCACCTACTATTATTAATCATAAGGATTTGCTCAGGAAAACAAATATACTTGGGCTTTCAGAACAAATCAATTTGGAGAAAGAGAATATTTTGTCTGCCATGACAGCCCAGAAGAGGGTAAAAACAAACATCTCTGCTGCTGCTGGTTTACAGCTGACTCTGCGATGGACTGCTGGTGATGTGTGATGCTATTTTTAAACAGCAATTGTTTAATCACTTCTGTTCCCATGGGCTGAGACTAAAAATGATGCCTCCAGAGCACTTTGTCTACAAGCAGGTAGAAATAATTTGATCACATCCTTTACGGCCACAGAGGAGATGGAGCTTTATGAAGCAGCGGCAACACATTTCACAAAGAATCTAAATATTGAGCAGGAGTGAGAGTGTGTTGATCATGACATCTAAGTGGCATAATGTCACCAAGCGATCTGCTATGAAACATATCACCCTCTCCAACAGAAAAGGAAAGAGCTTTGCTTAAAGATGGGTGTTTCTTCTGTTTTTTTTTTTTTTTCTTTTTTACGCAGACTTAACTCTTGGGGCTCATATCCCCACTTTCCATGAAAGGCATGGGTTATGCTGGAGGACACTGGTAATTGTATGAAAGCATTTTGAGTGTAGATATATTTACTGGACTTGGTATTGGTTTGTTGTACTTCACAGCTCCATTGTAAACTTCTCCTAGTGAAAGCAAAATTAAAAACCAATGGACTTGCCAGGAAGAGAGTGTGACAATGTCCCACTCAACACAATCTCAGCCACAGCCTCCTCACAATTCTGAACAAAGACTGACTGTACCTCTACACCCAAATGTTTACAGCATGCTTGCATCTTGTACCACAGAAACAATTCCTATTAAAAATATTGAAGCAGTCCTCCTGCTGAAAAACATTCATTTCAGCAAACTGGAGATATTCCCTCGGTCAAACCCTGGCGTAACTCTGTAAATCAGAAAATTATGCGAACGAGAAACTTGACCTAATAGACAGAGCAAACACTTAAACCTCCAGCACGGAGAGTAATAGCCCAGCTTCACAGATGTCAATGGGAATTTTACTATTGACTTCCATAGGGCCAGCATCTCACCCATATCTGCATAGATGATTAATAGCTCCCCTGCCTTTCAATATCCTCCCTGGCTAACAATAAATTATCTCTGCCAGTGATTACTTTTAAGATGTAGCTCATAAAAATCCTAGTGAAAAGCAAATAGTTTTGCCTTTGGGACAGACTATATTAAAGTAGAGTGTTGGATATTTTTGAAATCTTCCCCAGATGGATTGCCATAGGGCACTACAAGATCTTCCTGCCTTCATTTCAAATAATCCCAGCCACGTGTCCTGCTACAGCATTACCCTTGTCTTTTTTTTCTTTTTCAGAAAGAAGGAAATAAGCTTTCTATCAAAGTGTGTTTAATATGAGAGATTGTTAAATGGTTTTTTCTCCTTCCTAGTTTAAGTGTTTGCACAGATACTTTTCTTTACTTTGAGAAAAGACATAAGTACCATCCCTTGTGTCTAGGTTTTTTGTTTGTTTGTTTTGGGTTTTTTTTGCAGACACTTGTACCTCTTCAATATAGTGTTCAGAACGAGTCAATGGGAGGAATCTGCTAGTTTAAGCTTATTTTCATCATCTGAAAGTATTGGCAAGTGCCAGCTTTGGTGTGTATTCTGCTGCAAAGAAAAAGACAGAAAAGAGGTAAATAAGGTCTGATTTTGAAAGTTGCAAGACCCCTTCATTCTATAATCCTCCTGTGGACCAGTGGTATTTAACACCTCTTTCCATCAGATAATTCAGTCCCATTCCTGCCTCTCCTCTTGCTTTTTTCTTTTTTTTTTAAATAAATTTTAAAATTCAAATAAGCTTTCCAGATCAGCTGGAGAATGTTTCCCTGAGGACCACGATTCCCAACTGGCCCAGCTGCCAGTGATTTTCTCTTCTGCACATTTCTTGGGTTTCCCTTTCTGTTTCTGTTGCTCCCTGTATCATTTCCTCACTCTTCAATCCCCTGCATTCTCATTCAGAGGAAGGGCACCAGGTTACTGGTTTACACAAGGCTTCTGCATGTATTAGAACATAGTGTAGACTCCAATGTGAGAAATAAGAGATGTCTTCTTGGCTTGCATGTGATACTGCAGAAATATCCTTGGGGACTCCTGGAGTGACTTCCACTTTCCTCACTGAGAAAATAATAATAATTTACCTACCCTTTGTTTCTAATCACCTAGCTATTTATCCATGAAGCAATTTCCTCTCTTATCCTGCTGCAGTTTCCGTTTCAGACTCATATGGCAGAATCCTTGAAAGCCCTTTGAAAAGGAACAGGCAGATGCTGAACTGCGTCCCTCTCTCATGGAGAAGAGGAGCTGAGCCCCATTTTTCTACATATGCAGAGCTGCTATCAAGGGCAAAGAACTGGAGAAGAAGGGGTTTATGTTCACATCCTCATGATTAGAGCTGAAAGTGAAGCCTTAGTCCCTCAGGCCAGGTCCCTCACACCCACAGACATCCATGTGTGTTTCAACATCATCTGCTCTCTTTTGCTGCTGTGCTTGTATTGAAAAAGATGTTGAAGCCCTTGAAGTTTTTTTGCACATGTAACTGTCATTGGATATTACCTAATATCCAGTGTCCTTTCATTTCTGCATGAGTGCACAGTTTGCTCTGCTCCCCCTTTAGATGGGCAGGTAGCACACAGCCATGCAAGAGCTGCTCAGGTTATTGAAGTGAGTTCCCACCTTAGGCAGGATCACCAAAACACAGGGTTGGTTCAACATAAAGGTCTTCTGTCTCTCTACTCTTCTCCTTTTCCCCCACCAGCACTACCTGTATCCTCATTCCAGGTAAAGAAGTGTCAGATTTTGCCCCAGCCAGAGGAGGGGGATACCCATCCCTTAGAGGAGACAGAGAGAGGGGAAAGGGAGCAAATCAGCGTTTTGAATCAGAATCATGTTTTTCAGAGGAATCCTTCTAAAAGCTCAAGCAGTGACTGTAAAATTATTATCAGTCAAGATCTGTCTAGCAACTTGTTTAAGGAAACTTCTTCCATACCTACTCAGTGTGAACTGCAGAGGAGAAACAAACTGCTGAGTGTCCCACTGCATCAGTCACTTACACATGAGCTATAAAGAGAAGGGTAACAGCAAATGAGCTGGACTTCACACTCAGGAGAGTCAAAGTCATTCCATGGGAGCAGTTAGACTGCAGTTTTAGTTCAGGGATTAAATTCAATGTACAGAGCTGTGTTATTCTGATTTGTGCACTTGCACTGGTAACAGATCTACCTGCTTCTGTTACAAGGAAGAGATAAATAAAGATGAATGTGATCTTTGTTTAGAAGTTGAATTTGGATTTTCCCTCTGCATTGTTCACTGTAGTTTCTCATTTTCAGCTCTCCCTCTCGTCCATGTAGCAATTTCTGCTTTTCATTGTTATTCCATCTACAGACATGAGAGTAAATGCTGTGATTCCCTAACAGCATTACCCAGATAAGCCTGGGGAAATTAACCCCTCAGAGGGTTTATGTTCCATTCTGAATCACCTTCTAACATATTATTCAATGACTGCACCCACTGAACTTTTTTTTAATATCCCAGTTAATTTTTTTCTCAATAGTTTCTTTTGACTCTTCTACTACTTTCCTTCTTCATGCTCGTTAAGTGCATTTGTGCAGACATGAGATGCTCCAGAGGTGGGTGGGTACGTGACAAGGAGGTATCTGACCCTGCCAAGGTCAGATGTGTGAAGTTTCTTTATCTACAAAGTGTGAGGTTTATTTTAACATCAACCACAGATAAAAGGACAACATATTTTAGTGTCAATTATAAAAAGAGAGAATATTTACAGAAGTTTAAAAGTCCTACTTTTTAAGTATTCAACATAAGTAGCTTGGTTTTTTAAAAATTTTCTAATAGAATTTATGAATTTATATCAATTATCTTATTTTGAGAACTATATTATTTCAAGTTACAGTATGCTTTTGCAGTTTTTATTCCCATAAAAATTTGAATTAATTGATAATTCTGTTAGAAAAGTAACTATTATGCATCTTGAAATATGCTATATCTATTATTTTTTTCATTTTGAATGGCCACATTGAAATAAATTATGTTTAGAATTACCTGAAGCCTTAACTCTACTAAACACAGACTATTCAAAAAATAAAATACAATGTAAATAGTGACTGGCTCTACAGTTATGTAAACGACTGTAATGTTCTTTCGTGATGTATCATTTTATTGCGAGGGGGACGACTTCGATTTTAAGATTTTACACTCCTTTTCCCCCAAAATGGAAAAATTTTTGGGTTTGAGCCTAGTTTAAAGCGATGATTTGAGCAGTAGCCTATGGGGGGCACTCAAGGACTGCAAACAGATCCCGCTCCTCCCAAACTTCTCAGATCGTCTGAGCCGGGATGGGGCAGACCCTGGGGCACGTTTTCACATTACCTTTTATAAAAGGGAAAAAAGTGAGGAAAATAAACTAAAACATTTTTTGTCGCAGCCTCACTATTCCCCGATGAAAGACAAAATTATATTAAAAGGTGCATTTAAATGACATTCAGAGCCTGATTATGCTAAAAGCATAAAAGCATCGTGCAGACTGTGGAGCTTGTCTGCATTTTTAAATTCTAAACAAGGTACTTTTTACATGATGTTTCAATAGTAGAGACAATTATTGTTCGCCTACCGAGTTTTTGGGATTGTTTTAAACTTTAATGACATTTGCATGCTCTGTTCTTGGCTTTATGGAGTGAAACAATTATTTATGCAAATTGTTTTGATTTTTTTTTTTTTTTTGCCATGAAGGAAAATTTTGCCTACTGTTGTAGTGGTGGCTGTTTGCCACAGCAGTCATTTGGACTGCAACCGTAAAGCCTTTATCTGATGGCAAAAATCTTGTACCAGATGTTCTTTTATTTGATCTGTTTTATGATTAATCAGATTTAGCCCAAAACCAGAATGAAAACCCTGCTCTGGCACCTGGCTGCCGTCGCACAATAATTTGCTTTGTAGTCAGGGGGAGGCTCGTTTAGCCTTTGAAACGCCGTGGTGCAGACTCATAAGTTTTCATTCTGATACATTTTGGAGGAAAAGAGTAAAAAGTCACTATAATAGCTGTCAGCAGGATAATTTTCCAAACATCTCAGACTGGTAAGTAGCACTAATTTCTCCTAGAGGGAAAGTTAAAGGAAGTTTGGATAGCAAGCAGTTATGCACAGAAGCTCTCATGCCTGGCCGGGCAGTGCTGATGCCACTGCAGTAGGGGTGGGACGGAGCCTGGGCTGATGCACCACCAGCCACGGGGCAAAACCTCATCCAAACAGTAAAATTCCCCTTCTCTGTAGAAAAATATTGTGCCAGAAGGAAAGCATTTGTACAGGCTCCTTCAGTAATGCAAGTGTCCAATGTTTATCAAGAAAGGAACATGAGTTTATCAGGCTGCTGGACTGAGTACTGTGGAGGTATGTTTGGAGTGGAAAGGGAGGGCTCTTCCCTTAGGAAAATCACCTAAAATACAAATGTGAAACATCATCACTGTTTTGCTTCAAGCTGGGATCATTTTGGCATGAAGAGCCAATGTACAACAGAGAGTGGCAACTGTAATTTTTTAATAATAAATACATTAACTATAGTTGATTTTATTGCATAAGGAGAAATGGTTTATGTGTTTCCTGGGCATGCCAAACAACCCTGAACTCCCCAGGTTTGTCAAGAGAGGCACCCCTATTTCTGTGCTATATCATCTTTTCTTCTTATGACTAGGAATACACAATTGATATTTATCAAATGGCATCCATTTACAACACAAGTATCTCCAATTTCAGCACCACCGGGTGTAAGTCTTAAAAAAAAAATCCTTCTTTTTTAGATATTCCTTCTGTGCTTCTGGCAAATGGCAAATATATGATCCTTGAGAGCAGTAAGATATGGGAACATAATAGGAGATTGTGGAAATGGATAATGACTTCTGTCAATGACATTATGCATTATGCATTATTATTATTTCAATCATTTGCCATCACTAAGAAAGATCCTAGTAGGTTATTCCTGATGCCATGTTTAAGAAAATAAAAGAGGTAGATAAAGCTGTACACTTTACTTCACAACACTTGCACAATGAAATTGAAAATTTCATAAATAAGTTACATTGAGATCTAATTTAAAAAGGAAAAAAAAAAAGAAAAAAAAATGAGTTCTCCCCTTTAGCAATTTTCATATGGGTTTTTGAATAGGTGTTGTGTGAATGCCACAAATTATGGAGTTAATCCTAAATTACTAATGTTAGGATTGGTTGTCTCTGCTACCCCTTGGTCCTACTGGACAGGCACTTAGTTGTCCAAATCTCAACAATTTCAGTAACTGGACCTTCAGGACTAAAGATGTAGAACAAATTCATGATGAAGCACATGCTCATGGGTATTTGGGAGATGAACTTTAGTTATCCACCATCTCAGAAAATCTTATTATATTGAACAAAGGTAATTTTATTGTGCTATTCAGAGCTATGTAGTATATTTATTTTGGGATAAACTGGTAAAGGAAGTACTTTGAACTGAGTAATATGCCACATGGTCTGGTCACAAATTTTATCATGGGAGTTTGAAACAGATGGAACCAGATATTTTTCTCTTTTTTTCTACTTTTCATACTTTTTCTGAGCAGTGACTGTGAAAATTATTTTTTTGGACAAGGAGTTTCTATTCCACTCATTGGAAATAAATTTCATTTCTACTTGCATGTGGGTGCAGCACCTCTGAGTACAGCAGGATGACGGGTAAGGAATTTGGCCTGTTTTATATAAACATCTTAATTTATTGGGTAATAGAATTATTTGGAACTTTCTTTTGAAAGAAATACTTTTTTTTGTGTGTGTGTGTGTGTCCTAAAATTGTCCTTTAAACAGACTTGAAAGGTGATGAGTTCGTTTCTGTTCTAATAACTTTTATGAGGCTATTTTTACGAGAACCAAACCTTGCAATCAGCATTAAGATTTCCCATTTATGCCTTCGCTAAAGCATGTCCAGTTAACTGCAAAATGTCATTTGTCCTGAGCAGATGTCTGGGTACCACAAGCTGGCGTTGAGCTGCCCTTTAGCAGAACTGCATCAGTTCATTGCATTTCCCCTGGTGTGGGCCAGCACCACTTCTCAAGAGTTTTGCAAGAAAAAAAAAATCAGAATTTCTTTACAATAGCTGGAAGATGGAGTTTAGTGCAGATCAAGGTCATGGTTTCCAGGTTTAAGACTTTGCATTTTGCTTTGTGTCTCATTTATTGTTGCACTTGTGAGTCAGGGTCTTCACACTGATCTGTTTTTATGTGGCTTTTAATACCTCCCAATTTATGTATTAAAGCCACGCCAAATCATCTGGAATGCCAGGCAGCAATTTCCATCCATGACACTTGGTATGCAAATATCCACATTACAGATCACACATGGAGAACTTTTCCTGCAGCTGTTGGAGATGCACATTCAGAAAGTCTTTAATAATGAAACCAATGTTGCACTGCAGTAATGAGAAATTCCTTCAGGGATGTTTTCTCCAGCAGGGATAGCGTGTAATGCAACCCTCTGAATTCAGATAGGGTGGGTTTTTTTGTTCTGTTTTTAATCTTTGGTCTTTCTTCTCTTCTCGATCCTCTCAAATACTTTCTCCCTTCTTTCTGCTCCTGTGTCAGCTGCTGCCTGGCAACTTTTCTCTGTGTGGTGGGACAGGGCAGGGCACCCGACCGCCTTTGGTCTGGCTGCCAGCACCATCCCCTAGCAACCAGGCCAGGCACTGTGATGCTCTGCAAAGGGCTGCACACCAGCCAGGAACCTTTGTCCCCACTGCCCCTGTCACACCAGGCACTGGGGGAGTCACTGGTGCCACCATCCCTGCCTACCCACACAACCACTCGAAGGCTGTGGCTGGTACACAATAAACAAGAGCACAACCCAGGTCTCAGTGATGCAGTCCAGGCATTTGCATAGAGACTAATGCCAGAATTACCTTCTGGTGATAATTAATATTCCTGTGTTGTATTATACCAGCAAGTATGAATGATTGGTTCTACTTTGTTTAATTTATCTAAATAAGAGATTTCATAATATTCTATAGCTTGATGAATTAATTTATTTAACTTGTCAGTGTTAATAACTCTGATTATGAGGAAGAAGTTATAAAGTACTGTAAGTGCAAACAGATCTCTAACAGCAGTTTTAACTTTGAATTTACTTCTGACAAGTATTTCAGTCTTGTCTCCTATGCAATTAACTTCCTTTTTTTGGCTGTAGCAAGGAAAAGAGATTCCCTGGATTCTTTTCTGTAGCTCTCCACTGTATCTGCTTTCTGTGTAACTCCCTAGTGCTTCTGATTTGGATTTTTCAAGTGGGACTGAGTGAAGACTTCAATAAATATTTGACAAGCCAGACTGGTTCCTGAGCTGTGTACCTGCACTGGTCCTCCATGTGTCGACATTCAGACACCACTCAGAAATCTGAACACAGCTGTGTGCATTCAAACAGCAACAGGGAGGCTCGGAATGCAGAAACTGCTTCCAGTTAAAATTGCCATTCCCTTTTTTTTCTCAAGTCTAAGGCTAAAAAGCCTGTCATACAGCAGGTGATGGCTTGAAGCATCTGAATTATAATACATGTAGAGATACTGCCTTGGATTACGGTCATTTCAGCAAACATTTCAGCAAACTTTTTTTTTTTAAATTCATAGAATATACACATTAAAACTTTCATACACTTCTTGGTGCAGCCTTTTTTGGATGTGGAAAGGAGAGATGAGAGTGGCAGTTACTTCTCTGTATTTTTACTGTACTGTTGAGGTCATCCCATTCCATCATATAGAGATGCACCATCCTTCCAACACTTCATAGCAATTGATGTTTAATGGAAATGAGGCTGAGGGGAATGATTTGTCAAAGGTCAGCTTTTATTTGTTCAACAGTCTGTATTTTAAAAACGAGACTTCTATAAGAATTCTTGCCTCACGGTGTTATCTTAAAGCAAGTTACATTTTTAGGCAATTTGAAAAATAATTACTTATTAGTAATTGCGTTTTAAGTCGTAATTCACACCACATACTCCATATCAACACTTTATGTCCTGTAAACAAGGGGGCCACTGACTTTTACTATAAACATAATTTAAGTATTTTAATAAGCTTATGTGCATATGTGATCAGCAGTATTGAAAGCAAGATCAATCAGTTCTTCAAAGTCTCTCATAAATGTTAATGTTTAAAATGGGCACTAAATGGCACTGTATCATTAAAGGAAATTATTCACGGAGAGTAGAGAGGACTGTTGTTAAATAAGTATGGAATAAGAATGAAAAGGAGCAAATTAGATAGTTGAAAAGCAGGATTTTAGCTGACATGCTTTTGTGAGGAGGCATGAAAGGGCAGCACGCCAATTAACAGATAATGTTTGGGGGAAAAGCATCACCACTTGCGACCCTGCAGACCTTGAAAATTTTGCAGAAAATTTTGCGAGAAGTCAAGAAGAAAGAAGACTACTCTGCAAAGACAGTTCCACATCTTGAGAATGCTGGGACAGTGTGTTCGCTGTGAATATGTGTGTCTTTATACCATGTGACAGTCCTGGCACGGGGGAAATGTCACTGATTTAATGAGGAGTTCCTCAAAACTTGGAATTCCCTTGTTTTCCTTCACACATTTTTCTCACTTTGCTCCAGCATCTACACATTTTCGTATTTGAAATGCAACAGGTTGCTCAAATAAAGCCACAATTAACGCCTAAGAGCCGTATAGGTGGCCTGGGGGATTTGAGGCAAGACACAGAGCAATCTCTTCCATAAACCCGGTGAAATGATGTTCCAGTGTGACATTCAGCATGACTTCATTTTGGTTATAAAAGCAACCGATTTCCAAGACCACGGACATTGCCAGATTTTTTCATCTTTATTCAGAACTGTTTCTGTATCAGCAAAGGTTTTCTACTCTGGGATCCATAATTCTGCTCAGTTATGGCTGTATAAATACTAATTGACTGTAGGTGAATTACATAGGCTTTAAAGACAGTAGATGAATGCAGAATTTGATCCAACTGGATTTTCCCCTTTGGCTGTAAATTCTTTGCTGTCAACAAGCAAACCTGCAACCCTCTGTGAGTCCTGACAATCCTTGACCTCAGAGGTGACTCTGGGACCAGGACTGGGTTCTTCAGTTCTTGGGCAACTGAACTTCCCCAATTCAACAGATATAATGAAATATTTGACATCCTACTTTGTGTACTTTTCTGTCCTTCAGCATTGCTTGGTCTGTCTGGTCCTGGAAGCCTCCTGGCCATGGTGCTTCATATAAAAGGTATTTAGGTTCTGTGCTGTGGATATAAACGTGAAGGTGAAAGAGCTGAGGCTTTACCCTTGGAATGTGAAGGTCACAGCCATCAATATTAGCACCCGGCTGTCTTTGGAGGAAACTAATATCTGAGGATGATGTAGAAGCTTTATCACCTTTCATCTATTAAGGGGTCTGTTTTTTTTAAAAAAAGAAAACAAATGTGTGAAGATGTCATAAACTGTGGTTTTGGTATGGGGCCATTTCAAGGTAATACTCTTAAGTAAAGTCACATAAAGTCTAAACAGGCAGTATCGACTGTGAACTCAGACTTACCTCAAGACAAAAAAGAACACTTAGAGAAGATTGAGCGGTCATTGGATACGGCATTGTGTTAAAGTAGCGTGATCCCCTACTTTCATTGTCTGAGAATTACACAAAAACAAAACCCTGTTCAAGGACAGGTTGGTCGAGGCTCGGAGCCACCTGGTCTACTGGAAGGTGTCCCTGCCCATGGCGGAGGGTTGGAACGGGATGGGCTTTGGTGTTTACCACAAATCATCTGGCAATTCCTTGGAGCATCATTGACCGCAGCCAAATTTACCTGGGCGTCTTTGGACGACGACTTCGCGCTCACAGCCCGAGGCGGTGCGCATCCCCTTCCCTCAGCATCGCCATCCCTCAGCATCCCCGCAGCTGCACACGGCAGAAGGGCTTGTGGGGTTTCAAATTATTTTTTTAATATATATATATATTTTTTTTCTTTTTGCTAACTCACTCCTCATCCCTCAGCCTCACTCGCCTTTGCGAAT
>VXBC01012287.1:195793-224524 GCA_013399945.1 Ploceus nigricollis
GCGGAGATGTGCCGCAGGACCGGCGAGCGCCCTCCGCTCCCCACAGCCTTCCAAAAGTTCCCTCCTCAATGTCCCCGAGTTGCCGCTCGCTCATTGCCTGAACTTGGATTTGGGCACGGGGGCTCGGGGTCCCGCAGCCGCGGGGTGGGCGATCACGGAACTTCCAACTCTGTTCTGCTCAGAGAAGTCCCTGATCCAAGAGGGTTGCGGTTCCCCCGCCGGAGCGGGGCTCTGGGTTTCGTGTCGCTCGCTTATTGCACAGTCACCATAGCGCTCTCATTTTCCTGTGAGATGTTTGAATTGGATATTTTCTAAGTATAGCCCAAGTCCGCCTTCTGTGTGGCTCAGGTGCGGGAACGGCGGTGTGCTGCTCTGACTCAGGTTTTCTTACCGCTGTCGAAAACCCCGCTCACCAGAAAATTGTCTGTCGGCTTGTTGTAGCCCTTCAGCTCCCAAACTGCGTGATCTCATGAATGAGATGCCCTGGGTGGTGTACGCAGTCTGCGAGGGTTTAGTTAGATTTCAGTAGAAATGTAACTCTCTAAAGCCTTGAATTCTCACTGTTAAACATCCAGCTCCTCTCCATCACGTACACATTACCTACTAAATTTTTTACTAACTGCTTACAACTCGTTTGGGTGCGTGAGGATGCCTCTGCACAGTCGGTCTGGGGTATAGATTTCTGCTTCAGTCGAACTACCAAAGCTCTCCCGTCCCTTTCCCACGTAGCCATCAGAATTACATAGGTGATTCATGCTGCGAAAATGAGAAATAACTACCTATCAACGAGGAAAGTATTGCTGCAGCATCGCAAACTTGCATGTTTAAAACACTGCATCACAAGGTGCAGGGATATTGCGAGGAAATGAGGATAGTGTTCTGTAGAACGGCACTTGAACAGCCAGAGAGGAAAGGTTCTCAGGAAATCTTTTCGGTTTTATGAAGGGTACATATGCTTTTGCTTTGGTTCACAAAGATTCGTGGTAGTGCTTGTTTGATGGAAAATATTTCAAGAACTTTCCATGGTATTCACAGAATGGTCAGATTAGATTTCAGCAACCGTAGCTTGCATCTGATTTTATGAATAAAAATCAAACTTCCAAACATTTTGTGGAATTGTTTTGGAAACTGATTTGTCGCTCTGTATTCCTTCATAGCGGTAAGCAAGTGCCAATTATGCATGAATATTAATTTCCGGTGTTTAAATTTTGATTAATTTTACCTTTTTTTAATTTTTTATAGTTACCTTGCTCTGATTTAGTGTTTCACAAAAAAAAAAAAAAGGTGCTGCCAGCTTATATTAAAATCAATCCTATCTTAAAAGGCAGCATCCTTGTAAATCATACCAGCCTCAAAAGTGGGATAAATCAAATTTACTTAGAATCAACTAACTCATCATATCATAATGTCATGTCTTATCAAAACTGAGCACTGCACAAATTATGACTTAAAAGGCATTTTGTTTCACAAAAAATGTCAAGTGGTCTCAACCTAAAAGGGATTCAGGATGAGGCATCCAGAAAGGGAATTGCATTTGCACATCAGATAAACTTTATGATACAGTGCAAAAATTATTGACCATACCAGGTTGATTTTCCTTTACAGGAGGAAATTCTTAGTCACTGGAGCATGCTAGGCTTACTGTATGAGAAAGGCACTGAAATTCAGAATGCACTGAGGCTGGCCATAGGTAATAAGAGAATTGGGAAAATGTCATGGGTTGTGTTAATAGCACTGTTGTGGTAGCCATGGTAATATAACATACTAGTGAGGTGCTGTAGGAAATCATCAGGAGGAAAAAAAGAGGTGGGGAGGGAGCACCACCAAAGTTTGAATTACCTAAGCCCTTTTCTCTGGGTTTGAAATACAATTAAATTCTTTCCATCTTATCAGGTCTGTCCTCAGCCAGGTTACAGCTCCTCTAACTTCATGTATATAAAAAATTGTGAAGAGAAAATTATATGGAGAGGGGGAGCTGAAAATGAGATGAAAAGGGGAAGTGAGCAGAAGGGAATCCAGCCAGGAGAGTGTGGTAGGATAAGGGCCAAGTCCTGCTGCAGCTGAGGTTGTGCCACTGAAGCCACAAAGAGGTGGTTTCCTTTCCTTCTGCTTCAGTCAGATCTTCCTAAGGAAATGGATGGACTCAGATTCCTTGTGACTCTTGCAACTCCTTCACAGTATCGCTGCAACAAATTAATTTATGGAGCCTGAGAAAAACCTTGCAAACAGTTTGAGAAGCTGAGAAGGCAACATTTGTTACCTGCTCTCCCTACAGACGCTCAAGGGAACTTCACAGGTCCCATCCGTGTCTGTGGTTCTGGTGGGCGTTTCCTTCCCACAGCTCTTCCCAGCCTTGGAGCTTCACCCTGCTCCCTGCCTGGGCTCCTACACCCTTTTTTGTCATCCTTGATTTCTGTGTCTGCTGCTGTGAGCATCATTACATGGATCCACTGCACTAATTGGAGTGATTACCTAGAGGTGATCCAAATTGCAGAGATGCCCCGGATAATGGGAGCTTGACTGGATAATCTCGGTGTTGTCAGTGAGATGTGTATCCACACCAGTATTAATGAGTTGCATTGCTCGTTATTAATCGACTTGCTGTCTGTGCTGAGGCTTGTTTGTGTTGGGTTTTGGTGGCACGTTACTGCTGTCAGCAGCACTGAGCCACTGTTTTCTCCCATTCTTTCATGTGTGGTTTTAGTGTTTTGGAGCTCTCAGGCAGGCACTGGCATGGTGAAACAGCTTCTCAGCAAAGTTTTACAGACAAGAGATGCTCCTGCAAAGGGAGACTTTATACGGGATGGGAAAATGTTGTCACATAACTTAAAACTCAAGTTCATAGTGATGGCATATCACACTTTTTTTTTTTTTTCCAATTTGAAAACTGTTTTTTTGAAGGAACGACAATCTTCATGAATTTTACTCCTTTCTGCAGTCCCAAAAACACTTCCAAAACTTCTGTCTTCATCCCACTTAACAGGGAATTTATTGTTCTCACAGTGTCCTTTGACCGTATTTAAGTGAAATCTGGAAGCAAATTACTTTGAAATGGAATTTTCAGGCTTAAGGTTAGGCTGGTGGGAGTTTGGATTTCTCACCCTGTGGCAGAAACACAAACCAGGCAAAATAAATTTGTCTCCTTGGGAGGACTGCTGATGGCCTTCATTCCCTGCTAAGGTGCCACAGCAGGTGACTCTGTACCGGGAGCCTTTACAATACAACTTGGTCATTATTAGCAGCTTAATGCTGGAAACTGGGTGTACCAGCACTGCTGTACTTCACCACACTGAGCTCCAGCTTGGCCATCTGTTGGAAAGCGTTCTTGAAAAAGCCCACAAAAGCTGTTTCTGTGCTGTACTACAGAGGTGTATGTTCCCATAGTTAGCTTTGTTATGTTTTGAACATAGATAATACGTATTTGTATCTTAGGTGCAGTCCAATGTCATAGTGACTTTGCTGGTTATTTATTTACCCTAAAAAAAATTACTTAAGAATATGCCTATCATTAGAGAGGCAAAAATACAGAGGAGGGTGAAAATATATCAAGGAATTTGGGACAGTTCTTAGCAGAATGTGTGATAAGGGTTAATTAAAGTCAGAAATGGTGGGAGATGTCCACAAGCGCAGTTTCAGTGGCTGGCTGGTTTTGGTGGCACTCAGTGCTGTCTGTCTGCCCTCAGCTGAGCGTGTGAGTGAGCACAAAAACCCCTGGCACGCCTGGAGCCTGAGCAGGCTCTGTGTGTGGGTTTCTGTGAACTGACGTGCACATTCTCTCTTACCTGGGTTGTTCTTTTAAGTTCAGTGGTTTCTGAGAGCTGTAGTTTAGTAAAAAGAAAGTGGTAGAAACACACTAACTATTTAAAGGCTAAGCTGCATTTCAAAGTTCAAAACTAGGTGTTTGATGTGAAAAGACTATGTGTAAACTTGTTCTGCAGCAAGCCTTTTACTAATTTATCACAGCAGTTCTGCTGGAGCTGTGGCAGGTTGAAGGAGCTGTCCTCCAAAGGCTTGGAGAGGAGCTCTCACTTCACACAGTGCTTCCTTTGAAGAGCTGTGTGATGGCTGCTATGTAAATCTGAGTATGTGCCATACCTTTGAGGTTCATATGGACCCCAATCTTTCTGCATTTAAAGTAGCAAAACTCACAATGACTTCAGTCTGCAGGATGGAAGCGAGTGTTCCTCCAGCACCTTCTTACAGGTCCTTTAGTGGTTATTTGCAGTTGAAGAAATTTGGTTTCTCCATTTTGCATTGGCTTGAAGGACTTAAGTAATTGTAACTCGTGAATTTAGAATTATGGCTATCTCTAGAAAGGCTGGCAATTTAGATAATAGAACATTGTTTTTGTTACAGTAGCATATTTGGAATCCCAGCATGTTGTTGCTTTTTTCCTAGTTTTTATGCATTAATCTGTCACTTAATAGTCTTGTTCTTCAAATGCAATTAAAAAAAAATTTGCTTAGAGAACTCATTTTAATTGCACTTCCTCAAAACATTCTTAATGATGAACAGTGAAGATGAAAATAGCAGAACTTGGCTACTTCTAAGCGAGTCATACAGACTATTGAGTCTGTATTTAATGTCAGTTTGGGCTAAGTGTAGACATTGGAGAACTAGGTCTTAAAATTGTAAGTGCAATTAGGAACTAATTGGGTTTCTTTAAAAATATAATTACTCAAATAATGACTTTGCACCTTCTGTCCAACCCACTAGTTTGCTTTTTAATTGAACAAGTTGAATTTTTTTCCCCCTTAAATTATCTCTATCGAAGACACGAAAATATTTGTAAACTTATCCCAGCTAGCTAGCCGGTTGTTGACCATAATGGGACAAATTCCCAAGATGTACCAAAACATAGTGCTGTAAAGTGATACAAATCTTCATTTTTAAACAGTTGGTAAAGTGAAATAACCCGGACTTGTTGCTGTAGAATCAGCTGCCCAGCCGTGCTCCTGCTGACAGGATTCCTTTGGTGAGGATGCTCTGGAGCCTCTGCAGGAGGGAAGGGCATTTTCCCATGGGTGCTGGGCTGTGTGAGAGCAGGATTAGACCTCAGTAATGGAATTCTAATAAAACTCACTCAGTGCCTTTTAATTAGATTTAATGGCAACTGGGAAGGATCATTAGAGATAAACACATGCTTTTGCCAGTAATACGTTCACCGTGTTATTAATCTGATCTAATTTGCAAGGTCCACATAGCAAGTGTAAGATTTTTCTCTGTACCTGGGAAGTGTTATATGAGCCCATTATATTTTGTTGTTGTATATGTCATTGCTTCCCAAGCACTATGTAAATCCAGAATTGGGGTTGGGCTCTGTGCATGGTGGTTATGAACCCTGGCAGTCTGAGGGTAGGGCTGCATGCTGGGGAGGAGGCTGCTTGTCTCTTCAGAAACCGCATTTTTATTGACCATTTTGCTATAAATTGCAATGGTGTATTAATAACAAAACACTGCAATATGCAGAGTGTGCTGCTAAGTAATAGGGCTTTTTAGAGATGATGTAATGCCAGTCTGGAAGTGAGGTACGCCTGGAGATTTTTATTTCCATGCAGTTGGAAATACAGCCTAGGTCTCTGAGGCGGAAAAACAGATTACAGCATAACGAGTTCTAGATATGGTACGTTGCATCCTGAAATGCTCTTCCCAACCCGCCTGATGCTCCTAAACACCTCTCCTGCTGCTTCCTGCTGAGTGATGAGGCCTTCCAGAGGAGCCAGACAGCTAAAACTCAGCTTCACTTCAGAAACAAGGATATTCCTATTTCCTTTTCTTGGAAATACCCATATCCTTTGGGCTATCTATTGCCTGGTTGTCTGTAGTACATCCCTTGGTAACTTTTGGGCTTGGCACTCTTGAATGACTTACACTTCAAGTGCAGTAGAATAAGTGCTAGAAGCTAAAATCTAAACCTTCAAAGTCATATCTATAATTCCACAAAGTTTTCACTACTGTAGAGCTCTGTTTTTAACAGCAGTTCATAAGAGTCACTCTTGGCTTTCTTGAATGAGCAGAGAAAATGAAAAGATGCAGTTTTGATTTTTGCAGTTGTATTTTGGGCTGGGGATGGGCCATGTGCAAGCAAGACAAATGCTGATGCAATGCTCTGCAAATGCAGTGTTTTGATGTGAGGTGCTCTGTCTAGGAGATTGTTCTGTGAACACATGGACATGCTCCCACAAAAATTCCCATGTGGCTTTCTTATAAAGCTTGTGATTGTAATTTAACTGTCTGGAAACGAACAAAAATATCTTGTCAGTGTTAAAATACAATTTTGATATTGTCAAATAGTCTGGGCTGCTATTTATAATCTTCTCAGAGGCTGTGATATGGTGTAGAACACTTGGGTCTCCACCTCCCTTAACATGCAGGAAAGTATTTTTCTTCAAGCAAAGTTCTTCTGAATAATTCTAAGGCACTGGAAGTACCAAAAACCCACCATTTCTGATACATCCCTCTTAGTGTATAATTTTTTTTTGGAGAGATACTGTAGTGTTGTGTAGTCAAAAAAGTGCAAGTTTGAAAAAGTTACACTAATGCCAGAAGATCACGAAAAATCACAGCAATTTTCTACATGATAGGTAGATCCACAAAACACCTGCCTCTTTTTGCTTGCAAATACAGGGAAGATAAAAGAGGAGAGAGCAAAGTAAGTTCATTGCTGGTTGGATGCTCTTTTGCATATGCAAACACACACTGATTTACCCAAAGTATATTGGTATTCGTGTAAAGCTGTGTGCTTAAGAAATCAAAGTGTGTCATTTGCCAATGAGACTTTTTCTTCTCTGGAGCAAAACATTTTTTATGTTTTGTAAACAAATAGATTTCAGACCATCATCAAGACCACTGAAGTCAATGGATTCTTTCTTTTGTCCTTGATGTAATAGAATCAGGTTTCATCTAAGTGTAAAGGAACTTTGAAAAAAATTATTAAAATTTCACTGGAAATTCTTTCTTAGGGGACCTCTAATTAAATTATGTTGTCTGTATTGCCCTATGACTTCTATGCAAGAAGTACCTATTTATTGAAATATTTCTATTCCACTAGTTGGTTCAATTTTGCTGGGTTTTCTAAACTGAACCCATGTTTATATTTCTCTTATCTAATTTTATATTATGTGCATCAAATACATGATTACTTCTCATTTCAGAATTTGTAATAATCCTCTAGAAGAGGAATTATTGCCTAAGTTATTTTAATACAGTTAATTTGATATTTTTTCATGTAAAAACATCTGTTTTTGCAAGGAAACTGCCTTCCTGTGAGGTCAGAAAACCTGAGAAGATTTCAGACAGTTCAATATGCTAAGATGTGTATAGTCTGCTACTTGCAAGTCATTGGGTTGGTTAACCCTAGTTTTTTGCTCTACAGAAGGATCTGCTGGTCTTCTATATGATGCACTACCCTTTTCTTCATAAAAAAATGAATATTGGCTTTGGAGATGTGGAAGGATTATAAAGATGGCACCTTCTCACTCTGCACATCCGTTCCCTATGAATCTTTGCAGATTTATCCAAGGATGAGCATGCTTGACCTTCTTTTGGAACCTGTCCTAAAGCAGCTGTTTTTCCAGCAGTATTTAGTAAAGTATAATGAGGGGTAGGTCAAGCCTGTGTGTTCTCCAGTGCTGATAGTCATATATCTCCCAGAGGGAAACTAGCCTGCCTTCCAAATTCATCAGAAACACTTGGTTTAAAAAAGGTTTATTTTGTGGAACTATTGAAGTTGTTTTTTTCTGAGGGATGTTTGCAGGCAGTGGGAGTTTAAGAGTACAAGAAGTGGAGGAAGGCTGCAAAATGGAATTTGTTCTTCTTGGGCCCAAGTCCTAAGCCAAGTGTTTTTATTTTTATATTTAGATTTCAGAAAGAATGGTGAGCAGCAAATGGTTTCTCCATAGTGTTATCTTACAGTAAGGAGCCTTAGGCAAAACTCTTGAGGCTGCAACATTGAATCCTGTGCAAGGGAGATGAAGCAGGTCTGGGTTGTAAAAGTGTGAAAATTTAAGTGCCGTCCCAGGCCTACAGCTTGACTGGGTGGGCTGACTTGCTGGCATGCCTTTGGAAACAAAGCTGTTCTGTGTTGGAGCAAAAAGATGTTTTGGAGGCTCACCTGAGCAGGTGATGCTGTAGGGCTGCTGTAAACCACTTCTGTGAGAATTCATTGCACATATATACATATGTATATAGAGCCTTGGCTGCAGAGGGGAGATATGAGAGGTGCTGTGCTAAGTACAGCAAAGCCAGGAGTACCAGGGCTTTTTTCAGCAGATAGAATCTGATGCCCTGACCCAAGTGGCCCATTATCACATTTCTTCAAACTGGAGCAAGCTATTCAGGTCAGTGTGTGTGTACAGACCCACCTGAATGAATTCCTCAGCTTGCACTTGCTGTGTTTCATTTCTTTCTCTGGGTTTCCAGTGGCTGTGAGTTGAGCAGAGTTGACAGTACACAATATTACCTATTTACTCTGTAGATTATACTCCTCTAGAGAATTGGTGTCAGCTAATCTGCTACTTCTGCATTTTCAGAGACCTGTGGACTGCATCTGCAGTAGTATTGCAGGAGAGTGTCAGATCTAAATTTCTATAATTTTCTTATTTACCTTGGATTTCTGGGCCTGTGTGTCCAGGTCTCCAGCCTTTGACACTTCTTTTGTCCTGTGAATCATTTGCTTTCTGTGCAGAAATCCTCTCTGTCAGTATCCAATTTTGGCCACTCTTAGGGCGGTAAGAAGTTTGAAGCAGATGGTTGTCAACAGATGATGACAAAATTCTGAAATACGGCTCTGATACAAACTGTGAGGCTGAGTATTTAAAGCCTGTTTGAAGCACATTCAAGCGTATAAAGCCTGCTTGTGTTTCTAATGCTATTGCTACCTTTGCTGTGGAATATTCTCGGAACAATTCATAAGTTCCCTATTTTTCTGAAAACAGCATAACTCCCCACACCAATTAGTGGTGTTCAGTAATGAGTATATGAACCATGTTATGATTTTATGTCAGTTAGAATTGTTAAATGCTCCTTGATGAAACCATGCTGATTTACATTAATTGGTGGCCTGTCTTCCCACAATGGCATCACACTGTGTCAGAAGTGCCTCACAAAAAGTTGTAACATAACTAAACTCTCAGTGATTGCCTATTCTGCTGTTGACTGCTGCTCTGAAGACTTACCAGCAAAAGACTTGAAAATTCAGGAGATTTTAATAAGTGGCTGTGAGCCTTTAGGAGCATATCTAAAAGCATTTGCATAAAATGAGTGCTGAGATCCGGTAGGTGTGGCACAACTCGGATCCTTCCACTGCATCCCCTTTGCTAATCCAGCAGCTCAAAGAAATGGAAGTGCATTAAAGGCTGTTTATGTGTCTATGAAAAGCATGATGCAAATATGCAAATTCAAGAGCGCGTCTTCCACAAGTTTATATATCTTAATGAAAAATGTCAGAGCGTAATATATCAACAGTCTGCTTCGCCCCACAGTAGCCAGTTTTTTCTAAAGATAGCACAGCATGTCCTTGGTGTGGTACTAGAAGTAAATTAACACAGCAGAGTGCTTGTTCTGAAGCCAGCTGATGATTCTTCTGCTGTTTTTTGGGGAGGGAAGACTTGTCTGCTGAGGGTGATCATCTTGAACTGCTTACCACTGCCTGGTTATGCATGCACACAAGTAATTTCCCCTCACTAGTATTAAAAAAAAAAATCTTTGTTTCATTTCATTCAGTATCCTGTTTTCTGTTGAGTGGAAAAGTTGCCCCACCTGAGTGGAAATCTTGGATTGTGTATCGTGGGACACCTGAGAAGCATAAGCTGGCCATGGGTTTTTTTGCTTGTGGGCCAGCAGAGTGGTGACTCCCACTGGTTTGCATCTGATTTCACCTCACGAATTCTGGTTTCATCTTGAATAGGATATCCCTCTCCTTTTTCCTTTTTTTTTCTTCCCTATCAAATTTACAAAATCTCATGTCTGGGAATTCCCTTACAGCTTCAGGAGCCCAGGTGCTGCCAAGCTCATCAGAGAGTCACAGCTGTTGATGGTACAGGTGTCTGTCGAATGCTGTGTTTTCATTTGGGGTTTGAAGCCACAGGGAAAAAAACAAACTGGAAGTGGATGGAGGAGGATTACTTGTTAAATTACAGCATTATTTTATTTGATGTGAAGCTGAAAAGGCATGTCCAGTGCCAAAAAACCCTAACAATCTCCACAGTGCTTCTGAACCAAAAAGAACTTCTATTGCTGAATACATGAAGAGTTAAGCAGCAGCATTTGGTATGTGCAAGTATTGTCTTTGATAAGCCATGGGGAAATCAACATATCATCTTTCTTTCCTGAAAATACAGGAGGCTTCTTGAAGCACTTGCTTTTGGGAATGAGTGTATTAGGGAAGAGTTCATGGATGATCCAGATCTAATTTTTATAGAAATGAATGGTAACCCACTGTGGGACCTCAAGTCTGTGCAGGTGTATTTTACATTCACCTGCCCTATTCTAAAGAATTCTTTTTCTTTTTTTTATTTTCTTCCCACTGATAAATAAGTGAAGTTTAAAAGTAGCTCATCCCAATAGGAATCACTACCACTGTAAGGAGGACAAAAAAAAGAGGTCAGCAGTAGTGCAGTGATGTTTCAATAATACCAGGTAATCCCCCCATACTTCAGTAATAAAGCTGCATGGACTGCAGTCAGCTTTCCTGTCAGCACCTTTCTGTTGACATCTTTCTGTCAGAAAAGATGAAGTGAAGAGTAAAACCTAACTCTGTTTTCTCTTATGCTAAATGTGTTCTGCAAAGCTTTGGTGAAATACAAAGCATGTGGACTTTGCAGATAGTGTTTGCATTTGGGACTTGTGGGAAAATTTATGTGAACTTTGTGCTGTGGGAATGGTTGCCCTTTAAAGCAATTGGTTATATTTAATGTAAGTACATACCTCAAAACTGTATTTGGTGGAGTGCTGTGTTCTTTAGAGCTCTTTTGTTTTTAGGGGCAGGAGTGTTACTCCTTGTTTTAGGGGCAGGAGTTACTGGTATAAACTGAGTATTTACACTTTGGTCAGCTTGGGTGCGCAGACTTACCATTTTTTTTGCCCTGAAAAGTCTGTTAGTGTTTAAAAGCAACAGACAAACCCAAAACCCTGTCAAAGTAAGCCAGAGTACTTCGCAGTTGTTGGCTGAAACAGTCTAATAACATAGTCCAAAAGCTCATTAATATTGATTTTCTTAATTCTCTCAATAACCTGAACATTTGTTCTAATTACAAGAGGAATAAAAAGCAGACTAACAGATTCTTAGATGTCAAAGTCTGTTGGACCACAAAGCATCCAAAAGGATATCCTTCAGAAGGAGTAAGTGGGAGGTATGTGTATGAATTTCATTAGCCAGTAACAATATGCATACCCATACTTGGGGGAGAAACACCTCTCAAAACATCTCTTTCCTGCTGGACCTCTGGGGCTCGTACACTTGCCAAGGTCACAACTCCTGCCTCCCTTTGCAGCCTTTTCTACACAAGGGGCTGGGGAAAGTTTTGGAAAAACCGGTAAATTATGTGTATTTTGAAAGGAAAATACCTGAGCAGTTGGGAATAGGTAAAGCACCTCTGGAAGGAGTGGGGTTGGGCTCCTGCTTCTCCTGTGATGGTGGTGGAGAAGCGTTGCTCATGGTGTGGTCTTCTGGTTCTTCATGTGAATGATGCAGGCATCAAGAACAGGATTAGTTCTTGGAGCAATTTTAAATGTGAGCTAAGCATTCTCCTTAAGAAAAAAAAAAAATAAAAGGAAACATTTGTATTTTTCTGGGTAGTCTTAAGTGTTATATAATGGGGAAGAAAATCTCTCTTTTGTCCTTAGTAACCCTTTGATTGCCATAGAATCTGATCTGAGACATGCCTTCTGTGCTGGTGGTGCTGCTGATGCTAATCCTGGAGTGAGGAGTTGGGGATGGACCCTGGCCCAACAGGACTGTACCCTGGCTCCTCCCCAGGGGAGGGTGTCCCGTCCTCAGACCTCATTCCCTGTCAGGCCCAGATGACCACATTCAGTTTGTGTGTATTTGTACATGTGTATATCTGCATTGCTGTGCCCAAGCTCTGCACAGGTTTCCCCTCTCCAACAGGGAGAGGAAACCTGTGCAAAGCTTGGGCACAGCAATACAGTCCTTGAGGCTGAGGTTGTTCTTCCTCCCACTCTCTCATCAGGGGAGTGCTGATAGAACTTGAGATCCCTCTTGAATTTCATTGGGAATTTCTTTTCTAGAAGACTGGCTAGTAATAGTCCAAGGAGGAGAAATGGTGTCCCAGGAAAGGCAACGGTGTTGCTGAAGAAGGAAAATCCAAAGGATTTTCTTCCCTGAGTGCTGTGCTTCGTACACAGGAAGAAAGGAAAGGCTTCATCAATCTCCCTCTTATTAAACTGGCACAGCTAATATATTCTGCTAAAATGTGTTCATCATGCTGTTTAAAACAGCCAGGTTAGAAATCTACTGACAATAAATGAAGATTTATTGGTTTTCGTGTCATTGGGGCACCTAAGACAGGTTTGGAATACTAACTGGAATTTGTGAAAGGGGAAAAAAACCTGTTTCGGTGCCATTTAATTAACTATCTGGCCAATATTTCTCCCTTTTTATTGTAAAATCTGTAAGTTGCAACTGGCTGCAAAAGTAGTCTTGTGCAACTCTGCCAACAGTTAACAAATAAACACATTAATGCAGAAAGTCTTGTACAGATCCATATGTACTCCCATACCTTGAACTGCAGAGATGGCTTCTTGTAACAAACCAGCAAACCAGAAGATAATAATTGTATTTTGTGTATCTCTTGGTATGTGTGCTGTGCAGGATAACTGAAATCAGTGCAAATATGAGCAGTATTTTCTTTTTAACTGAAGTCATACCTGGAGCCTGATGTAAATTACCTATTTTATGCGAGTCCCAGATACTTTTATTGCTTAGTCTCTGTATTGTGTTGTTATTCTAAGCAATAGCACTGTAAACTGTGATCCAAACACAGAGCTGAAACACTTCAAATTTCTACCAAAATTTGAATCAGGTTTGTTGATTAAGGCCTAACAAGATTTAATCAGATTTTAAAAAAAATGTATTTTTGGAGAGCTGATTTATGTATACATTCAATTTGTCCAAGCAATCTTGAGTGAGCGATATCACTATGGATCATGACTTCAGATACTTTCTGGGATCTCCAGAAGTTTAAACTGGGAGTTTGTGTGTTATGCTGGTCACTGTTCCTCTCCCAGCTTTCCATGGGAGGAGTGCTGCCCTGCAGGCTGCATCTCCCTGACCTTTGAGGAGACTGCTCCTGCTGTTTGGGGAGCTGCAAGCACAAAGGGAAAATTGTGAATTTTATCACTCAAGGTCAAAGCACTGACACCGAATGACTGGTTCGTGTTTTAGCTTAAAATGCTGCAGACAGCACATTATGGGCAAGGATATGTAAAGCTCACCTTCACTGTGAGATCTACCAAAGGGGGAAATAGCTGAGCCTGCCTCGTGATGCATAAAATGCTGTGGCAAGCAACTGTTTTGGGGAGATGGAAACCAAGTTTTGTAAGCGTTTAAAAAAATGAAAAGAAATCCAAAGCTGAATTAACTTTATTCTCTCTCTTGCAGCTGCTGGAGCTCTTGCAGTCCCTCTGGTCAGGCTTCCAGCGGGAGCTCTCAGGTTCAAAGGTTAACGACTCATTTACTAAGCAGTGCCATTTTCTTTCATTTTTCATCTGCAATTATCTCTACTCCTCTAAAAACTGAAAGGCCCTTCCAAAACATATTGTACTGATGCATTACTGCTGTCAATTAGTTATTAAATCATAGATCTTTAAAAGTGAAATCCAAATATGCATGAATTTATTCAGCTGCTGCACAGCCACTCCATTAGAGAAGTGATGAGTATCATATCCAAGCAGCTCTGAATATTGGCAGATGTTTCTTTATAAGGATCATAATGTTCATTTGAATTGTCATTTTAGGGGATTCTGGCAGAAGGATGGATACTGAAGGAAGCTTCACCTTGAGGATGGTGAAGTAGAGGAACAAAGCAGATCCTGCTGTGGGATTGTTTGTGGAATGTGAGTTGCTGGGGTAAGGGCTCAGTATGAGAGCTGGAGACAATCAGGGTGAGCAGTTGAGTTGGCAATGCCTTCTGTGTAGGGGTGGCAAGATTAGAAAAGAGCCACATCCTGAGCCCTGGTTGGAGAGGTGGTGGCAAGGAAAGAGGAATTGCCAGTAACTTGTAAATCATAGGCTTAAAGACTGAAATAGTGGTGTGATGGTTTCAGGGAATGGAAGATGATGAGGGCAAAAGCCAGATTTTTTCACAGTGGTTTGATATGGTATTCGTGTTCATTTATGAATTCCTTAAATTAGCAGTCTCACTTCTCTGCTGTCTACTATACTTTGGCTCTTAACTGAATTAAGTCACATTATAAATGACACCTTTCCACAGTTGGAATACAGGTTAGCACTCCCAAGAGGGGTGCTTTAATGAGGTTGTTGCTATGACAGCTCAGCTTCAGGTAGCACATGTGCCACTTCAAAATACCCTCTCTCCCCTCAAAACATTGCAGCAACCTCTGTGAGGTCATTTTAGAATTTCCCCTTCAGCATAATTTATTATCAGGCTTTGTATTTCTCTTCTCCCAATAATGCAGCTGAGGTTTTGTGTTTGTTTCTGCTTTTGCGTGACTTGACAAGTTAAAGAAACAAAGAGGTGTTGGTTCTTTGGCAATTTCAAAGGATGCTCTGAGGACAAGTCAAAACATTAACAGAAAGAACAGGTGCAAGCGCTACAGTGTTTACAGTGGAAATGCATGGGGCCTGCCCTTATGAAATCCACATCAAAGAACTTCACAATAGATGGAAATTTTTTTTACATACTTGGACACCCGGTAGGAATATGGGCATTCCTGTTAGGATACAGCCTTGTAGGTGGCTGCAGGGATTTGCCTCTGCAGAAGAGCTGGCTGTGGTCTGTGGCCAGGCTGTGTAATGGCTCTCAGTACCTCAAAGATGTTAAATCATGCAGTTGTATTTTTCAGAAAGACTCTGAGGTTGTATTTGCTTTTCCACTGCTGTCTGCTAGAATAATGGTTGCCTGGAAAGGCGAGAAAGGTTTTCCTCTCAGAAACCAATTCACCCCATCCCTACCTTCCTACACAGGCTCTACTCTTGTGGAGTTCCAATTTTTACACAGTTAAATGTGGGTAAGGTAGTTCCAAGCTCAAGGCTTTGAACCTCAGTGTGGTCCAGCCAAAGACTGACATTAGTATTTTTGAAAAAAAAAAAACAAACAAAAATAGCAGAAGTCCTAACCACAGTTTAATGAAGTTATTCCATGAAGATGTTGGAACAGCCTTTAGGATGGATGGTGTCAGAGTAAGCACTCTGTATTGTGAGTATTGCTCTGTTGTTGCTTGCCCATGAAATGACAAAATGTCATGTTTAAACTCAAGTGAGCAGCTCTAAAATGCATTTCTGCTGCCTCAGTGTTTTCTAGTTGCTTTGTAGACACAAGAGACTTTATTGTTGAGTCTCCTCTTCCTTCCAAGCTCTGAATGTGAGTTTTCAGATGTATGACACTGACATACAGAAAGGAGTCATAGCCAAATCTGACATGACCTATATAAATATTGCCTTAAACATTGGCCTGAATGAAAAGGCTTTTTCCCTTTCCAAAGGTATTCAGTTTTGTTTGCTTCGCTGTGAATTGTTGCAGTTGCTTCTCATTGGATGTGTGTCTCTATCCACCAGTGGGTGCTCTGCCTCCTCAGTACCTGTCAGAAATAAATTTCTTTGTCACTACTCATGTCAATGAAGTTAAACCCAGGGAGATGCTCAGCAACTATATAACCAGAAAGCTTTGCCATTTTGCAGTTATTTGGCTTAAAAGATTTTTTTGTTTTGTTTGTTACTGCCTTAGAAACTGTGCACTATAATGATCTGGATTCATTTCTTTTGAGTGTTCTATTGAAAGCTAAAACACCTTGGGACTAAAGAGTAAAAAGGCTGGCTTTATAAATCAATGCTTCATTGTACGTATTATGCTATTTACTACTCATCCAAGTATAGTAAATTTTTACAAATGCAAAATCATTCAGCTGTATCCAGACTGGTTTAAAAGGTGCTGATGAGAACAGTAAAGTTTTTTGCAGGTTCTGATAATACTGTTTGCTATAATTGTGCTTGTTCCAGTTCCTTTCTGTGACCATGCTGAAAGTGCAATTTATCTGTAATTTTAATGACTAGTAAATAGGTCCAAATATTCCACACATTATGCTCTCTTTCCTGTTCTCTATTTGACTTGCTTGGCCATTAGTGCCACTTATTCTCAGATCATAATGTTGCCTTGTCTGGTAAGAAGGTGAGATGGAGATTGGGAGGTTTTACCGTCGCACAAAAACACAGCAGAAAAAGCAAACGCAGCACCCAGGGTGCCTCGACAAAAGGAGACCAGATGCAGAGTGAAAAGCACATGGTGCAGATTCTGGCTTCTCCCTGCAAAGATTGCTACAAGAACAGAAAGCACGCTGTGATTTATTCACGTGGCAAAAAATCCGCAAATGGAACAAAGAGTACAGAAATCTCAATATGTTGTTGCTAATACAATTTACATTTAGAACAGTGTGTCCTCCTTCACCACTATGTTCTGTTTGAACATAGCTAAGTTCAACTAGTCTATAGCTTGAACTGCAGTCAGAGCTTCCACTAAATGAACATCTGAAACTTAATGGTAATTATATAGCTTCTAAAAAAAATTCCCCATGTATTATATTTGTTCAGTAGCTATCTCCATGTATAATAATATCAAATTATTATGCTGTCTCTAAAAGAAATAAATCGCATCATTTTTACACAGACCAGAAAATGACTTGCACTTAATGACATGTTTATCTGTGTATATATGGTAGATTTTAAATTGAACAGTTTCAGAAATAATTTTCCTAATATTTGTTAATCCATCTTTAATTAAAATGTTAATTGCTAATCCAGATATCACACAGAGAAAAATCAGCCTACAGTAAACTGTGCTTTATTTGCACAAGGACAAAATCGCTGCATTTACATGTCAGTCTGCTCCTCTGAGTTTCAGCGTCGTCACCTTTCATGTGTCATAACCAACTAAAAACATATTGTTGAGTTATTGTACTCATTGTTTACCCCCAGAAATGGCTGTGGGAGAGTCCAGGGGGGTGTGGAGTTAATTTAGTGCTAGTTAAAAATTCCCAAAGTAGGGTCTGAAGAACTCTTTGATGGGATTTTTTTTTGCCCAGAATGGGTTCTGCCAGTGCTGCTGTGGCTGAAGTTGCCTCTGACAGTTCCTGGGATAGAAAACACTGCTGAAATCGTGTCCTGTGTAGCCCAGAACAAAACTCCCTCTGTGTCTGAGCCCTGTATTCCAGAAGTCAGGCCTAGCCTATCCTGTTTTCCAGCCAAGGGTTAGGGAAGGTAAAATTAGCTAGATGGAAGTTGTACTTGTCATGTAAGAAAAGTGCATTAAGGTCAACTTGCTTTGGAGGGCTGGGTTGAGGAAGACTCACTCGTGCTTTTCCTCACTAAGATCCAGTCTGTGTGCAGCTCAGTTTACTGATATTTTTATTTGTGATACTCCATAGAGAGAGTTCCAGCACTTCACACCTAACAAGAAATAATCCTGTGATTCCCTGTGCAAAATTGCACATGTAGCTGCAACCAGGAAGGCTTTTGTTTGTGTATGTGAATTAAAACACCTTGTTGACAGAAGGTAATTACAATCTCCAAGACTAAAAATATTGTTATTCTTGTAAAATTTAGGAAATATGAGTTGTTCAGATTTCTTGCCTTGTATATATATTTTTCATCTGTCATTAATGACATTGTTAGGGACAATCCAGTTTAAACACATTTCATGTGACTTTTTCAGAGTTGTTTTGTCCAAATTGCAAACTCTTTAAATCACACAAGAATTTTCAGGCAAAGCCATATAATTAATGAGGAAAATAAAGACTTGTCTATAGTGTGCCATCTGTTGATTTTTATTTAATTAGAAACTAATTTTCATAAGTCTGTCTCGCTTATATAAAATGTATACTAATAGTTAGGTTTTAAAAAAGAGTATTTTTTAAAGTCTGAGAGGAAAAACATTTTGCCAAATACGTCTTGAATATTAACTATCACTAAATAGTATTTCACAAAAATCACATCTCTTGATTCCAGAAACCTTAACAATCTGTTCCTATTTGGGGTTTGTCTGAATACTACTGAAAGGGTTTGAGCTTTTGGGTTTTGGATGTGCTTTCTTCATATTTTTTAACCTGTTCATTTTTTCATCAAAGGAGGTCACCTCTTCACCTTTCTTTTAATCTTTCCTCACTTTCATTCCTCTTATTCCAGTGTTCTTTCCAGCTTGTGAAAGTCACTTAATCCCTGTTTGAAACTGTACCTGATTTGCTCCAGCAGCATGGCTTCTCTTAGCAAGTTCATCCACATGGATAAAGAGGAGGCTGCCTTTGACATTTCTGCTGTACCAGGAGGATGCAGCCGTGCCTTGTCCAAGAGCTACAAACAAGAGGTTATTTTAGGAATGCTATGGATTGGTGTGTATCACTCTGCCTTGGTTTGCAGTCACTGTGTCTTTGAGACGTGTTGGAATATCTGCTATCGGTGCATGAATAATACTGCTATTTATAACTTGTTTGCAGGCAGGAGAGGCCTCTCCTGGCCCTGGCCACCAGGAGAGGCAGTCTGTCTGCATGGAAATTGTTTTGGTTCCTTGCTAAAAACAGTCCAAGCTCCACCACTCCTCAAGGTGAGGTGGTGTTTGTGAGCTGTCCCTTGGCCAGGCAGAGCCCTCTCCAGAGCAGCCTGTGCCCAGGTGAGCCCAAAGCCAGGCTCCTGGGGGAGCTCTCGCCATTCCCATGCCAAGTCCTTAAACCATCTTTGCTACAAACCTGCAAACAAACACGGTGAGAACATGCCATCCCTCCACCTGGCATCCTTATTCCTGCAACCTGCTTGGAAATGGATTTTCTTCCCTCTGGTCTCCTTATGTCTGGTCTGCTGAGCACAGGCAGGGCACTGGGGCTCTAGAACAAGCTCACTTGTGCCTCACTTGTATTATTTCCTTTTGTTCTTAGCTAGACACAGCAGATTAAAAATTGCTTCCTCTTCCCCTTGCATGGTAAGCCAGGACTAAAAAAAAAATAAAGACAAATCTGCTACTACAGCTCTTGCCTATCAGGGAATGAGGTGAGAGAAAAGTTTCAGGATTGGCAGCTAATAGACACATAAAACTCATCTTCACAAGATATTCCCAAAGTCATTATTCAGTGAATAATCTTATAAATGAGGGGGTTGCTTAACAATTGCATTCTCAAGTATAATACATTTTTCACTTAATTTGCCTTTGCAAGCTGATTTTTCTTGAACCTGAAAAATTGAATTCCTTCCTAAGTGGAGGATCAGTTACCAAGAGTGTGAGATGTATATTGGGTGTATGTTGATTTGGGGGTTATATGGTAAAGGAAAAATGATGCTTTCAGGAAGAGAGCATGCAGATAAATAAAAATTTGTCCTCAGATGAGATCAAGACACCCACTCTGTGAATGTGAGGAACTGCCAGTCTTCAAATGTCACCTCTTAAGTGGTGATGAAGGGGAGTCTAAAGGTAAACAGACTGGAAAACTGTTGGAGTAGGTGTTTTTGGAAAAAAAAAAAAAAAAAAAAAAAAGGCAGGTTTCTCTTAGCATGATAGCAGGGAAGACTGGGAAGTCTGACTCAACTTGTAGTGGGTAAAGTGGCCAGAGGAGTCCTTAAGTCTTGAGCCAAAAAAATATAAGGTAGGGTGAGATAGACAGTTTTAGGGGGAAAAGGATGAATGAAAGGTGGGAGATGACCTTAATTTCTTAAGAGCATTTCCTTTCTCCTTCCTTATTCTGCATTAACAGCTTCACTCTGTAAAGCTCCTGCATTTATCCTGGAAAAACCATCCCTGGAGCTTCAGCCTTTTTACTGAAATACATTTTGAAAAAAGCTCTAAGTGGAAGTTTAGCAACCCCTCTCCTCCAATAAAGATTGTTCAATAAAGTCATAACTGTATTCCTTGGCCCAAATCCATGTATCTGATTCTGCACAGATGCAGAGCAAAACCTGCTGGAAGGCAGCAGAGCAAAACCTGCTGGCAGGCAAGGAGGGCAGCCACCAGATGAACTTCGTCCTTGTTTTCTTGTTTTCTTTTACCTCTGCGTGCCCCTTTTTATGATTTTCATGCAACAGAAGTTTCTGAGGTGGTTTTGGTGTGTCTTGTGTGAGCCTTATCTTCACATCTTCTTGACAGATGTTTTCAAGCAGCTCTGAAAAGGATCTCTTTCTAACACAGCACCCATGATTTTATGGTGGAAAGCTCTGTGTTCACAAACCCCCATTCCTTCTTTGCTGTTTTCAGTTGCTCCTGGACCAGCCTGCCTGCGGAACTGGTTGATGAACCTCTTCCATCCCACGCTGTTCTCTTTGTGTTTAGCTGTTTATTTCCCACTATACTCTTTAAAATCCTAATAGCTTTGTCTTTAGTGTGCTGTGCTTGGCATCAGCAATTTAGAATTTCCTTGCCAAGTAAGCACAACCTTTGTTTTGCTCAGGCAACACCTTAAGATGTAAAAACTGTGAGTGTAGTAAATCATATGGGGAGAAAAAAAATTCTTCCTTTAAAAATACATCTAATAACTGTGTTTGTATTTCTTCAGTGGTATAGTAATAACTTCTAGGTGCTTTACCACTGTGGTGATTTCTAGTTCACTTTCAAAAATGCAGCTTATTGGAAGTGTCACTATTAATAGCATCCTGATGGCACAATAAAGGATAATTCAGTAGGATATCCCAGTTAAGCAGGGTACCGTGTTTACATTGGGTTCCTGCCCAGCAGCTGCTTATGCTGAAGTTCTGCACATAATTCAGGAATTAATCAAGGTATAGCCATGGGGACAATGCCGGTGTGGTCATCATAATGTGGCCTATAAAGACAAATTAGATAATTCATCTGCAGTTTGGTGTGATCATGGGCAATAAGCTACTCATTTCTTGACCACCTTGGCCATATGGTAATGCTGTTGTTGCCCATGCTACCCAGAAGAGATAAAGAAAATGCAAAAACCCAATATTTATTGAAATAGAGCTCAATTTTTTCTTAAATGTCTATCCATAAAGTGTGAAATATATATATAGANTGCAAATTACATGATCACTTGTGCATGTTTTCTGAGACAGAAGTGCTGGGAAAAACAACTGGTCAGTATTAGTGAGAATGAAGTAATTTAATTGGATTTTTCATTTTTATTTTTAGTTTGCAAGATAATTGCCTCATTATGGGTGGTAGATTCTGATTTTATTTTATCAGTGTTAATCAGAACTACATGCAGTTCCCAGAAAGATGTAACCACTCACAAAAGCCCTTTGGATGCCCAGAAAAGGCTATTAAAAATTGAATAGTTCAAATAGATAAAGATGGGATTTCTAGCAAAACAGCCATTTTGGGGAAGGGGAGTGCAAGAATAATTTTGTTTTGTTAAATTAATGGTACTATTTCAGTTCGGGCTTCCATTTAGAGCTCATCAAGACACCCATGGGAATATATGAATTAGTTTGTTTTAATTGGATTATTTAATTTGATTGTTTAAATTGCCTTTCTGTTTTTATTTGCAGCCCTTTTTTTAGCCAAAAGCATTTTCAGATTTGGATTTGCATGTGTGCTTGTTTTGTATGCTCACTACTTTGATTCCTTTCCAAAGGTCTTTTCCTTTTCCTTGGGAAAAAAAATGGTGAAAATTAATATGTTGGCAAAATCCAGCCATGAGTTCAGAGAGAGTTGTGAATAATGGATGCAGGATCTTTCTCTTCCACTGCAAAATACAACATTATCCAGCTTTTTATTAAAAGTGCTGCGTTTTTAATGATGCCCCAGAAATAAACAAATCAAATGCAGGAAACTTTTAGGCCTTGACCCACCAGTATTCCCCAAGTGGACAGCTGGGGCCTGATCTGATGGAAGCAGAGTTCTGCACTGGTTCAACCAGAGTGATGTACGTGGAGCTGGATCCGGGTTTCCAGGCCAAGAATAAAACAAGTTAGCTTTGAACCAGGGCTTGTGAAAAGATAAACATGCAGGGGCTGACACGGGCAAAGATTCTGCCTGCACGTTACTCGAGCGTTACAGCACGAGGTGCTGTAATTCTTGACATTGTCTGTGTCAGTCTATAAAACTAATTTATCAGATGGGGCTGATAATTGTCTGAACGTGATTCTGGCAGACCAGGCAGGAGTTTGGTTTGTGCAGCCTAAGGGAATCCTCCTGAACCATCCTCTCCAAGTCAATGGCAGCTTTGTCATCGACTGAAAGATTAAAGGGTTCAATAAGGTGAATTGACATAAATCAAAGTGATTTAACTCTGATTTAAACCAACAAGCAGAAAACTTTGATTTAAATAATTGATTTTAATCTAATTGTGAATTTATAGTGTTAGTGGTTTTCTCAGAGGCAAATTACTTGATTGGTGTATCAGGGTAAACACACTGATTTGTGACCAAAGAGAAATTTAACAGATACTTTTTTTGGCCTAACAGTGAAACACTCCTCTCCTCCCAGGTGTATGTGTCTTTTCCACATGAGGTCTGTATTCAACCTTAACTCTTCATCAATTTTCAGCTCCTGTTTGAAAAGTGAATGGGTGAGATTTAATTCAGTGACTGTTAATTCTCAAGATGTATTAATTTTCATCTGCATTTATTTTAAAACTGGTTTCATGCATTTCAGTCACCATTTGGAGTGGATTTTTGTGAACACTAGAGGGAGTACACATTGTTTCAGGAAGTTTAGTTCAAACCAGGATAATCTAATCAGGCACTATAGAGCTAGATCTGATATTATAGCTGATGTTAGTAGTCAAGTTTTTATATCTTGGGTCATTTATGGAGGAGAAAACACAAAAAATATAAAGGTCAGGTTTTTCAAAAAACCCTCTAAAAAGAAAAAAAAAATATTTCTTATGTTTTCTATGATGCAAAAGTGGCACCTTGTGTTCTCCAGCATAGTTTAAAATGCAAATCAGGCACAAAGTGGCCAGGCAGTGTAGACAGGCTTCAGGCTGGTTTTAGTCAGCACTGCTGGATGTGAGAGGGAAGTACCAACATCATCTGCCTGCTCTGCTTGTCATGGTGTTGTTTCCCACAGGGCTCGGTGTTTTCCTTGCCCCATCACAGGAAATCCCACAACGTGGCATCCAGGCAATAGAGATAAGAATTGGAGGATTGTTTTTAATGAAATTTCTAAAATCCACAGGTAAATTAAAAAAAGTAATTAGAAAAACAAGAAAAAAGTAGTGGTATGACACCCTCTGCACCATCCTGCTTTTTCTATTAAGGATGTGTGTTGCCTGATTAAAATGAGATTGCTACAATCTGAAGTATCATTTGGGCAGGGACATGGAGTTGTTGACAGTGCATTAAATGGTTCAAGATAAATGAGATGTCAAGATGTCATGATACAGAAAACAGAAATATTCCAAGTTTTCTGAAACATAGTAAGGTTTGGAGAACTAGTAGATTTTTTGTGTGTGTATGTGTGTGTGTTTTCCCACTCTTTAGCCTTTTAACCAGTTTTAAGTCAGTTTCAGTAGTGTTACATACATTCCGGGGAAAATGTATTGGTTATAATAAGAATAGTTTGTCTCAGATGTAATTTTATTGGCTTGTGTTAAAATGCATTGATTTTTTGCCTGAAATATTTGGGCTTCAGGGTAGATACATTTGTTCTGGTTAGGAGTGCACTGGAGTCAGTAGAGCTCTTGTGTTTCAGCAAATACATTTTTATTTAAAAGTAAATGTAACATGTGGAAAGATTAAATGGGCATTAATTAATGACCATTGATTAATGGTCAGGTGCTGTATTTTCAAACCCGCTGTCAGTTCTAACATGAAATGTTCTGACACTTGAAAGAGCGGTATCTGGTCATTGTATTTTTAATGTATGTAATTGTAAATCTTTGTAATATTGTATTCCGTGTAATATTGTAATAGTCTTACTAAAATATCTATAAACCGCATATACAAATACTATTTTCTCTTTCCATGTTGAAATCCATGGACAAGGCTGTCAAAGAGAAAATGTTCACTTGTTTTTTCAAGAGTGCCTCTTCCCCATTTTCCTCCCTCCTTTTAATTCTGCTCTGGTCATCTCCCATTGAAAAACTTGGTCTTACTCCCTTCTTTGTGATTTGTCACTAGCTCAAGTTTTGACAGAATTGAAAGATCTGTGGAAATTATGGATGTGATAATTCTGAATGAGCTTTGGCTGAGCTTACTGTTCATGTCAGCAGATGGAGCTCTGATGGACCTCGGCTTCATTGCCAGCACTGAAATTGCCTCACTGGCTGGGCAGAGCCCCACGCCTGGCACTCTGGTCCTGGTTCATAAATTAAATACATTATTTGTGTTCTTTGTGTTGTTCTTTTCCACACTGGATGTGAGCAGCTCTACCACAGATGGAGCAAGCAGGCTGTGGTGCAAATGGCTTATAAAGCCAATATTTCTGTAATCAGCTGTACCTGTGAGGTGGCTGGAAACTGCTGTGCTCTCTGCTGCTTGACCACGTGTGGGAGGGAGGAGAAGCCCTCCTCTTGTTCCCTTCCTCCTGCCAAATATCCTTCCCCCTGATCAGTCCGTGTCCTGAACTTGAGGAGAATGACATGAGATTCAAAGTGTGCTTAAGATGTGCATAATTAGGCCAACCACAACATTTGTGCCTAATACTAAGGTGGAATACCTGGATAAAATGTACAACACTTACCTATTCTGGAAATGTTATCTAACATGTGTATATCTGCCTTATGAAGTTGAGTATTTTTTCCACATTTGCTGTCAAACTCCCCCAAAATCTCATGTAAGATTCCAATTCTATTTATTCTCCCTTTAATTCATATAAGTCTAAGAATATATTTTCAGACTCTAGCTACATACAGAAGTCCTATCAACTCTAATGGTTGTTACTTGCAGTTAAAGAAAGGCAAATAGACTTTTATGTGTTTTAAATCCTACTAGTATGGCTATCAAAAAATTAATGACTTACAAAACCAAAAGCAGTCCTGCCACATTTAATATTCTGCAACTGCAAGTCAACATATTATATGCATTAATCAATTTGTCATAAATGAACCCCTGTTTTATATACAAGCAAATAAAACAGCCATACAACAACATATTTTATTCATAAACCAATATGCAGCAAAGCAAATGGACATAGATTTAATGTCTCACTTTTTAAATAAAATATGTTTACATCAATCTGCTTGTTATACAAATTTATGTAGCCTATATGAATCAATATGTGATATGTATAAACTAGTTTTCAATCTGGCCTGTTTGGTACTTCATAATTACCTCAATTAAATGAAAAAATCCTAGTTTTAAGAAGTCCTAGGAGCAACTCAGATTTTAATTAAAAGTTTTACCTTGGTTTTCAAAAGGTCATATTAGCCAAGGGGAGATAATGTCCTTTTATAGAAGCACATCTTACTTCTGCTGCTAATTGATGTTATTTGCTGAAGAATAATTTATGCTGCTGTTAAGGCAAGAAAGAGGAAAAAAAAATCAGCAGTGTTGTTACAATTTTTTGAGAATTATATTTTTTCAGTGCCAGAATGTTCATGCTTCGTCCAGTAGGTAAATAGTGTTTAAAAAAGAAGTGCATAGCAATATTCTTAATTGGTGGAAAAATGTGATATTTTACTAATGAAGGAAAAGTGTCTGCCAGGATGTGTTTCCTGGTGAGACAGCAGTGTGTGCTGTGGTCCACTGGGAAATTGTATGTTAAAGTATGTACCTGTCCTTTGGCTTTCAACCCAGTCCTGACATTTCTTTTCATTTTGGTTGGGAAAGTGGACTGTGATGTTCACCATGGCATGTTTGCTCACCACTCTGAATGCGTGATTACAGAAAAAGACTTCTAGGTACCTTGAAATACCCAGAGATTAAAATGAAAATAAGAAATAAAATGAACAAAACAATGTAACTGTTCAAAGAGAATGTGTAAAGCAAGATCTGAGAGTTATTCAAAAATCAAAATAGGCAGGCTTGAAATCCAGCAAAATTTTTCTGAAGAGATGTTCCCTCTAGTGCAAAATACTCTCTTTAGAAGACTGAAATACAAGGGGATTCATGATGGGAGGTGAATCAAACCAAGGGGAAGACAAACAATAGATTGACAAAAGCAATCAAAGGAACAGTATAAGCAAAATAAGAAAAGCAAGGGGAGTATTTTGAAATCTTGATCTTTAAGAAACCTCTTCCCAGTCATCGTAAACCCTTGAACTTGAAGGCAAGAGCTGATTCTGCTGATATGCACCCCCTGTAGCCCCATCATTTCTGTCAAGGACAAAAAGGAGAACTTTTTGAGATGTCATTTTTCCTTTGCCGTGCGCATTGCAATGGGATGCCCAGTCTGAGGACTGAGGAATATTTCATTAGAATTCAAGAAACCATGCATGGGGCTGATTTTATTTAATTTATTGACTCCATCAGTCTCCCATTATGAATAAGCTGTGTGTTTAAGCCACTTCTTGATCCTAAAATGATATAAGGAAAATAATTTAGAGTCACAGAATAGAATTAAAGAATATCCTTTGTTGGAAGGGACTCCAAGGATCATCAAAGTCCAGCTCTTGGTCTATCATGGGACAGCTCCAAGAACGACAGCATGTGCCTGAGAGCATTGTCCAAATACTCCTTGATCTCTGGCAGTCTTGGAGCCATGACCGTCTTTGTAACCCTCCTTTGGACACTCTCTAATGGCTTAATTTCTTCATTATGTTTGTGGTGCCCAAAACTGCCCCCAGGAGTCAAGGTATCTTTGTTGATCTTTGTAGAGCTGCTGTTTGCCAGCCCTCTGATTTGTCCAAGCCTCTCTGCAGGGCCCCCCCTTTACTTCAGGCACTGAAGTGAGGCTGAAGGGCCTGTAATTTCCAGGGTCATCCTTCTTGAAAATTGGGACAATGTTTGCCAGCTCAACAGGGACCTCTCCGCATTCCCAAGACTGTTCAAAAATCATTGAGAGAGGCCTTGTGGTGATCAGCCAGCTCTTTATGTGTTCTCAGCTGAATCCCATCAGGCCCCATAGACTTACAGGGATCCAGCTGGAGCAGCAGATCCCACACAAGTTCAGGGTTGACTGGGAGTTTACCATTCCCACAGTACACAGTATTTGTACACTGCCTTTTGCTATCAATGCATTTAATAATCTCATTGTTCCCCACAGTTCTGGCCAACTTCAACTACAATTGAGCTCTGGCCACACAAATTTTCTCCTGTGGTGGCGATCAGCATCTCTGTATTCTTCCCATGTCACCTGATCTTGCTTCCACTGGTTCTACACTTCCTTTTTTTTTTTGCCTTAACTCTGGAAGGTCACCCCGGTCAGCCAAGCTAGCTGGAGGATTTAAATCCTGCCTTGTCTGCTTGTCTTCCGACATTTCGGAATTGCCTGTAGTGTTGGGAGGTGTTGCTAGAAAGTGACCAACACTGATGGTCCCCAGCAGAAGTGTTTTGCTAGGGGCCTTTACTCGCTCTCTGAGCAGCCTGAAATCTGCTCTCCTCGTGACTTAGTTTTGTTTGTGCTTTCCTTCCTGTCACCATGTTTTAAACTCAGTTATTTCGTGATTGCTGTGGCCAGGGTGGCCACCAATTGCTACTTCACTCATGAGGCCCTCTCTGCTGACAGGCAGCAAATCAAGGAGGACATTGTTCTTGGCTGGTTCCCTCAGTTCCTGTACCTGAGGTAAATCCTTACCCAGAGACACCCTCAGCCATGCCACTGCCAACTGCCAGCTCCACACATTCCAGCCCCTCTGTTGCATATAACTCCATGCTCTGCCTCCATTCTTAGGGAAGAAATTGGGTGGCTGCCTGGCTGCAATTTTCATAAAAATGTAACCACAAGGATGGAGCACAACATTGACAGATGCACATGTAACTTTGCTAAATTTTTAAATGATAAATTCGCTAAAAAAGAGCTGAGACACCTTTTATTGAGGCAGTTATAATTTAAGAGACATATTTACAAACACTTGTTGTTGGCTTGCTCTGAGAATCAAGGATCCTGCTGAGCATTAAGAATTATTGAAAATCAATAAATTCTTAGTGTGCAGAAGGTCAGATGTGTTTCTAAAATACAGAGATGTAGAATTAAATTATTACAGTGCATATGTGCCTTGTTTAAAAGATCTCTTTATGACAGATTGTTATTCCACTCAATCTATCAAGTAGTTATTTTTAAATCCTAAGGAAACACATATCCATATGTATGTTACTCTGGAAAGTTGTTATGTTGCTTTGAGCATATCAACACATATTTTTAATGCTGTTTGTGCTTCTGTTTTCCTGTCAAATGGATTTCAGAGCCATTGTTATCTTTTATGTTATTTACAAAGTTGCCCCTCTGCTGTTCTACAGTACAGCTCATGAAGTTTTACATTTCGACCTTTTTCTTCTTCTCTTTTCTCCCCCTAGACATCACAGTTCTCTGTCTTTACACCCCGAGCCAGCTGACGTTTCCTGCAAGTAACATGAATCACTTGATCTGGAACATAAATTTTTGGAAATCTACTCTAAGGCTTAGCATATAAATTCATGCATAGGTGCCAGAATAAGTGATTAGATTAATCATCAATATTGCAAAGTTCTCTGCACTTCCTGCAAAGTCAGAGAAG
>VXBC01012287.1:224541-308260 GCA_013399945.1 Ploceus nigricollis
CAGAGAATTTGTGCATTTTTGGGTTTTGTGGGGTGGGGTGGGTGGGTGAGTTCTGCTTTTAAAAATCTTGGTCCAGGTTCTTACTCTTGCCAGGCCAGTAGACTTAGGCTGTCTGTTGTCCCGTCTCAAAGGGTACCTGCAGTGTCAGATGATGTTTTGGTGTTTGATGACAAAATTCTGCTGTCTTGTGGAACCAACTGCTGGCACTGTGGCCTAGAAATCTTGCAGAGTCTGTTCTTACTTTATATTGGCACTCATAACAGTCACTCTACCACTGCTTGTCAACACTCCTCAAATTATCTTGAAAGTTCTGAATCATCAGTATAATAATTAGTAAAAAGCTCATTAATAAAGATAAAAGATAATTGAACTAAGGGCTTTCCCAGTCTGCCTCAAAGATAGCAGAAGAGTGGAGATGGTTTGTCTCAAAGCATTATCACCATGGTGGTTGGTAACCTGTGCCTGGTCTCATAAAAAAACAAACAAACAAAACCCCTAAAACACCAACAAAAGACAATAAAACTGTTTAATCAATCCCCCAATATGTAGTGTGTATGTTTAAATGAAAAATGAAGTTCAGTGGTTTGAATGCTGGCCCTGGGCAGTGAGGAGCTGGATGGAGAGGAATAGTGTTTCCACCTGTGTTTGGGACGAGACTTTCTCTGGTTTTGGTGACATTAGGAACTGGTCATGACTTGCAGCAAGGGAAATTCCAAAAGAAAAAAAAAGATTTCACCATGAGAGACTCTTCAGTGGTAGTACTGGTGCCCAGAGGAGCTGTGATATTTGCATCCTTGTCCAGCAATGTCCAGTAATAAAACTGTCTTGCTCCAGGGCAAACAGATTTAACTCTGAATTTAATTCTGGTTTGAGCAAGGGGTTTGGACCAGGACCTTTGAAGGTCTGTCCCACCTTACAGGTGGAAAACAGGAGGGTGCAAGTAGTATTATAGTCTTGGAAGACTTTAAATCTCCTCCCCTGTTATGCATTTAAAAAATAAAAGGTTCATCAGTCAGCCACTGCAAAATGCAAGAGCTGTGAAAGAAGCCTTTAAAACTTGCCTAAAATTGCACCAAAATAATGAGCTCCTTGAAGAGACAGTCCCATAGTTGAGGCCAGATATACACATATGTACAGTTAGCCTAAATCACTGTCTATTTGAAAAGGATTTGTCAAAGCTATGGTGTCTGAGCACGCCGTTATTGTTCATAGCACAAAATATCAAAAGTTCAAGAAAGAGCCACAATGTAAATTTGCAAAGGGAATTTTCAGAATACAAAAGGCTTTTCTTTAGAAAAGCTGTTTTGCCTGTGAAAGTGTTTCTAACCAGTGCAGTTATTGCTACAAGACACACAGGGTAGCTGCTAATACAGTGATGGCATCATAATGTTAGCCTCAGAGGTGGGTTTTCACTGCAACTCAGCTTTGGGTTGCAAAGCTGGTTAAGGTGGATATGATGAGTGGCTTGATAAGGTAGAGAAAGACAGGTTTTTCTTTGCACAGTGACATTGATCCTTGCAGGAATTGTTACAAAAGCCACTGAGCCTTGCCAACACAAATACAACTGGAAAAGAATAAAAAGACTGGCAGGAAAAGTTCAGCTTCAGCAATGTAGCTTCAACCTGGACTTGTCAGAAGTGGTGTTGACCCTCAGGCACAGGGAGCCTTGAATTTCACTTGTCAATGCTCCGAATGTGATGCAGAGTACGTGGTGTACTTGGGTCTGTATTAAAGGCTGTACAGCAATGTTTATCCTGCTGCACTTGGACAACAAAATTTAAAGGGTGTCTCCAACTTTCTCGTTGGACCAGAGGTAGTAATTAACTTGAGGGTTAATGTGGGGGAAAATAAAAAGAGAAATTGGAGGATAAAAGCAAACAGTTCCTAAACAGTGCTTGGCAGGGTCAACAAACAAGATACCCATAAGCTGATGGGTGACAATTCTGCTTAGTTGCAGGGGCTGCTTAAGGACCACAATGTTTTGGAGAAGGAAAAGCTTCTCTGGGATGGGACAGGAATGTGGAAAAATGTCTGTAAATTATATCATTCCTTCCAGAGCAAGAATGCTAATGAGATGGGCAAATTTTAATAAATTTCTCTGAAAGCCTGTAGAGGTTAAGAAATATCAGCTTTATGTTCTTCTGGAGTAGTCTGCATGTAGTATTTATTGTTTATAGTCTGGAATAACAGCAATCTTGTTTTGACTTCTTTCTTTCTTCTTATTTTAAGTTAAAAACTAATGTCTAATTATGGAACTTATCTGTTTCAAAGTGTTTGTTTCCTTGTTTAAACATGCCTATCTAATCTATTACTATAGTAGTCATTGGAAAATATTAAAATATTTAATGAATAATTCTTGGTAATCCAAATATCAGAAGTACTTCTCCGATAATCAAAAATAATGGTGTAAAATTGTGCTGTTTAATGAATGATGGCTTTACTGCACCCACTGAGATGACTGTTTCCTCATTTGGACCTGTAATCTCCTACAAACAGTTTTTATTTTCTTTTGGACAGTATGGAAGTTCAGAAGAATGCCATTTATCATTAAATTGGTATGTTCATCTAGAAGAATAAAGAATTTCAGTTTTTAAGTTTTTGACAGCAGCTTTGGGTCAGTTCCTGGATTTAGCTATTTGTTCAGTCTTCTCAAGCTACACTAATATGAATTTCTACACGTATGAAAAAGCTTTTTGAAGCATAACATGTCTACAGACTTTTCTGTAAATGTAACAAGGAAAATCAGATGAGATGGGTACATCAGGAGGAAAAATCCTGGCTGAGCAGTCAGCTTGCAATAAAAATAAGAGAAGTAAAAGCTGTGTAAATTAATGGCTGAAGTAGCACAACACCCTTTTTGAAGGTTCAGACTAGAAGTGTGAGGATAAGACTGACTCAGGCAAGATGTTATAAATGGCCAACTTTAGGCATTCTGTTTCTCCACTAATCCCAACCAAACCACTGTGCATTCCATATTCATGAATGAAAAGCCTTTTTTTTATCTGCTTCAAGGAAATTGCTCCCAGAACTGAGATTAGCCTCTAAAGTTGAAAATTTTGGATGAACAGGTGAGTTTTGAGAACTGGTAAAACAATAGAAAAATGAATAAATGTCAACCCCAAGCATAACCAAAGCGGTTTCCATAGGAACACAGATGTGTAGCTCCTGTGCATGACAGATTTAGCAATTTTGATTGCATGTTTGTTCTGACCTTACAGTTGAAAAAGGCCATTTTTGAACTCTAGTATTTAAGGATTCTAACAAGGGTGTTGTGCTAATGGCTCCTGAAATATCCCTAAACTCCTGTATTAACATTTGTAGCTGTAAACGGGTCACAAAGAATCAGAAGCAGAAATTGGTAGGTGATGAGTTCCAGGTTAGCCTTGGCAAAGTGCTTTGTTGATGGTTAGGATAAAGAAAATGTGCATGGACATGTATTTTAATGTGTGCCCCAGAGACTTTGGAAGCCAAAGCTGAAGTGACATTGAGCAGTGACCTTTATCCAGTAAATGCTGTGTTTCTGTGTTGAGGGTCAGTGTTCTCTAATGCTCCTTGTGTGGTAACCTCGAGGGCTCTGCAGGCTCTCCTGCTGCTGACTCTCCTCTCATTGCCAAACTAAAGATTAAAACCAACCAAAGTCTCTCAAGACAAAAGCCACATTTCATAGAACCATAGAATGGTTTGGGTTGGAAGGGACCTTAAAGATGCTTTAGTTCCAATGCCCTGCTGTGGATGGGGACACCTTGCACTATTGCAGGTTGCTCCAAACCCCTTCCAATATGGCCTTGGACACTTCCAGTGATGGTGCAGCCACAGCTCTGTAGAGGTGTGTGACTCCCTGAAGACTTTTAGAAATATAATTGGTTACAGTTAAATTTTTGATTAATGTGAAACATTCCAGTGTCCAATAACTTGTTCTGGCTGAGCTTTGTAGCCTAATGAGTTGAGTCTGCATGAAACTTTCTAATCTGCATAAAGGTCAACCAGTCAATAATTTTAGCCTCTGCTGTTTTAACACATTGAAGTGTTCACAAAGATGAAAAAGCTTCTGTGCTAACTCAAGTGGCCTTGCTTTTTTTTTTTTCCTTTTTTCTTCTCATATTCAAAGGCACAACCTGAGTGATGCCTTAAGTTTCAGCTTTCATATTTTTCAGATTCTGTACTGCCTTAGTGTGTAACTCTGAACTTCATATAAAGTGTTAATAAGTTCTCTTCACAGCTTTGTTAGACAAAACAATCCTTTTCCAGCCTGAGAACCAAGGACACCATTGCAGCTTCAGGCCCAAGTGTAAACACCAGCAAATTGAGGAGAGCAAACTGGGAGGATGGGACTTCATAACCTGAAGCTGCAATTGGACAACTGACCCCAATATGTCAAAACTTACAGAAGTGTGAAAACTCGTGACCGGCCGTCCATCCATCTTGTGTCCATCTTGGGTCCATCTTGGGTCCATCTTGGGCAGAGCCATGGCTGGGCTCTTGTACTGCCCAAGGTGTATCCTTTGAAGGCCTTTTAATAAATCCCTACTTTATTCCTTTAACTCTGTCTAGCCTGTGCTCCAGGTAGCCTCTCTAGGCATCATGAACTCCAGTGTTGTGGCACTGTGCCTCAGCAGATGCCAGTGGCACTTACTCGCCTCGGAGATACCGTGCCATGACTTATGTCTCTTATTTCCTCTGTAGTTATAAGAAGTACCTAAATTGGAACATAAATTGTCTCTGGTTAATTGTTTCATTAAATGAGCAATGTGGACTGCTAAGCATTATTATTCCCATTTTACAATTGAAGAAATGCAGTTAGCGATGTCTCAGTGATGCGGATGTGAATATTTAGTTGCATATCTGCACTCTCATGAGTATCATAAATAAGCCCAAAATCTGGCATGTTTCAACTGTTGGAGTCATTGAAAAGAGACTGATAATGAAGATAAATTTGTGCATATGCTGTACTTGTTCTGAATGTACAATCGCTGCTTATTTCCGCAAGAATCAAAGGCGAGCTCTGAACTCTGGCTACTGAATGCTCCAGGATAATTTGAAAGCCCAAAAAATGAGTCCCAGAATGCGATTTAGCGATACCATTGATCTCTTTGTTGTAGCAAGCTCAGGCACTCTAACAGAGATGTCCACATTTAGACACCCTTTTTCATCTGGTATATGATTTTTCTGGAGATAAGCATACATATTACAATCTGGTGGTATTTTTCAAAGATTTGTCTTATTTAAAAAAAAAAAAAAAAGGTTTCTTTTGTTGCAGATCACTTATTTTTGCAAGATGTATGTTGCCTTTCAGAACAGTGGGAGTACAGGACTGGGTGTAAACATTTTCTTACATTCCCAGACATTTTCATGTATTGATATATGGGTTTCAGCACTTCCTTCAGTTAATCAGAGATGTCTGAATGGAGCATCAAGAACACTCAGCTCTGAGGTGTGTCTGTGGCTGCTTTTGGAGTATTTGAGTTGTGAAACAAAGAAATGGATTTCATCAATTTAACTTTCACAGTATGACTTCTTAAAATACTTAATTTTGGCTCCTCAAATCACCTTGCAAAACCAGAATGTAAGTTAGTGGTACAAATTGAGACTGGTGTCAGCTTTTTTTTCCTCCTCTGATATGCAGTGTTTTTCCAGATCCAGATTTGCTTTTAGGCCTGGTGTGGCACAGCTGAAATACCTGTGTAGGATGTGCTTTCCTTGTCTGGTGTGAAGCGAACACACGGGGTCATGCAGATTGAAATGACTATTTAAGCATAACATGATGTTACTATTCATTGCACTGGATGATGATGTTATTAAAATATTCCAGGAATGCAGAGCCTTTAGGCACACAAATGCTCCAGGGCTGTAATTAGGTGGTTGAGGATTTCTTCCTTTTGTGACCTGCCACCAGAGCTGGGGCACTTGGGGGACCTCACAGGCACATGTAAACCTTGTCAGTTTGTGGAGAGCTGAGTTTCTTGGTCAGATCTATTTGTGAGATCCTGCAGAGAGCCAAGGAAATCTATGTTTCAAATACCCTGTGCCCTGCAGAGAGAGCTTTCATGTGGGCACTTGCTGCAGATCTTGGAGAAAATGCTGAACTTTTAAGTGCTCACTGGTGTGTGTCTCATCCAGCCCAAGGGAAATAATTGGGAAATGTTTATAAAATACAGTCTTGCCATCAGCATTCGGAGGGGAATGGGAGAAAATGGGATCCTGTGGTGTGGCAACTGTACTCAGAATTGTAATAAAACAGCTAAAGAAAGAAGATTTGTGTGATGTGTTGTAACTAGAAAGAAGATCAGAAGCTGCCACATCTGCAGGCTTGTTGTGGAATGAATGAGCAATATTTTTATTTCTTATTTCATTATCATTATGCCAGTCCTTTAAAAACATTCCTGAAGAAGAGTGAGTGGCTCAGTGCTAGGAAGAATTACATCTTTTCTGCAGGCCGCTTTGTATGAATATAGGATTTTTTTTCCCATAATGGGAATGTTTGTTGTTTTACCATCAAAACAGACACACCATGTGTACATCTGCCTATTAGCATATGAATGACAAAATTGCATAAAGAAATGTGATGATCATATTTAACAGCGGGGGTCACATTTGGGTACAACATCTGTCAGTTCTTTGTGACCAGCATAAGAGATTGCTTTAGGGCCATTGTGTTGTGTGGGATTAATCTAAATTAAAGTTCTGATTTAACTGTTATTCCCAGGCCCTGAATAAACATGCAAACTCTGACTTAGTCTAGAAAGCAGGAGCAGAGGGTGCAGAGTTTGCCCTGTGCTGTTTTGTGGGGTGGAGTGTTAGTGCTGGCGTAGAATAAATCTCATATACTCTTAAACTTCCACAGAGTGAATTCTGCTTCTTCCTCCAATTCCCTGTGTGTAAATTAGGGGTAGCTCAAGGAAGCTGCAGGGTTGCACTGATGCAAACTGAGTGCTTCTTTCCCTGATAGCTTCAGAGTTCGGAGCTTCAGTAAAGTTTTTCATGTATGCACTCCTCTTCAGATTCCTGAAATAGAAATGATCACAGGCTGGTGCCCTCAGACCAGCTCTGCTCCCCATGAGCAGAGGACTTGTTATGTTAATCACCATGGAAAGGATGCATTTCATGGGAGAACAGAAAAACATTTTTTCTCACCATTTTTAGACAGCCTTTCAAGAAAGCTGCATTTTTTCAAGTGCCTGCACAGTGAAATCTCAGATATTGTTCAGTATGGGATGGATCTGAGAAGGGTTGCTGGGTGATGCCAAGAGTGGCTGCACCCTCTGAACATCTGGGAGGCTTCTGTATCTGCAGTGTGCAGATCTCCACCCTGCCAGCCACAGTCTGTGCTGGAGAGGCACAATTTCTAATGCAAAGGAAAGCAAACTCAGAAAAAACAGTTGCACAGATTTCTCCTTTCACCTCTGCATTTTGCCTTTAGCCTAAATAAAACAGCTCTGATTTATCTTCTGTGGGGAATGGTGGGATTTTATTCTTTAAGGCATTTTCTTCATCTACAGCATGCTTGACAATAAAAACATCTCAACATCCTAATGTTGTTCTCCCACCTATGGAGTTTAGAGGCCAGTGTAGTTACCAAACCAAGAGTGGCTTAAGGCAAAACAAATTAGATGGGAAAAGATTTCTAAACAGTATTTTTTTAAACTCTCATGCGTTTGGAGGAGTTTGGTAAACCGATCAAAATGGTCTTTTCAAGGAAACTGGTTGTCCTCTCACCCATGGGACAGTGGGCAGGGAAAGGGGTCATGGCTGGTTCAGATGACATGAAACATCTTTGAATTTTCCAGGGCCACAGATGCCCTTTTGCTTCTTCCTCTGACCTGTGTTTGCTTCACTGTCAAGCTTTGTGTGAATAATGTTTGAAAGTATTGACATCTAAAGAGTAAGAGCAGTGATGTATGAAAGGCAGCATTTTACAAACTCCAGATGATACATCTTAATGTTTAATCATACACTCAAAACCACACATCCAATTGTGTTTATGGGGTTTTTCCCCCTCTTTGCATACAATTGTGATAATCCAAAATTTCTTCAAGTTATTGTATGAAATTCTCTCAAGGGAGGCAAAGGGGATTGTTTTGTGGCTCCATCAAAGCGTTTAAAGAACATAAACTTCGCTTTCATGATACTATCAATCAAATGCTTATTTTGGAGTTGTTGCCATCATCCAAGTCCTTCTTTAAAGAGGAAATCAGAAGGTCAAGATTTCACAGACTGTTCTCTCTATGGACCTTTTCTGTGTATATGGGTTTTTGATTCAAAGAATGATGGCTGGAGTTTTGAAAACAGTTGAGAACATAGCAACAGCAAGTGATCTCAGGGGGAGGGTTTTTAAAGGCCCAGAGGGGCACAGAGCAGCTGAACCCCTTAGGAAGGTCCATTAACTGAGTGAGGAGGACTCTGCTGCTGCCCTGGGGGGGTGCCTAGGTAGGTACCTATTGTGTTTTTTTTAATGTCATGTCCAGAATGATGCTTTTGAAGTTAGTGACACTCTGCTTTGAGCATATTAGAAATTACAAGCAATAGGATCACTGTAAACCTCTGCCTGTGTGATATAAAAATCTATCTTTTTCAAAGAGAGAGCTAAAAAACCTCAACAACCCTTCTTTCCTCTGACACCCCTTACAGGTGCAATGTCGTGGTGCTGTTCTTCATCCAGCTCCACGTTGAGTTAAAAGGAATCTATTTGGAGTGTTTCCTTATCTTTTATTCTTAATTTTATAAATTAGTTCTTTTTAGAATGGCTTTTAGACCATGTATACTTCTGTTACTCCGTCAATCTTGGTGAATGCAGTGGCAATATTTTTTATATTAATAGTATTACATTAAGTTAGAATAAATCAGTGCCAAATTATTTACTGTCCTCTTATGCAAAGTCCTGCACGTTCCCAGGGGCTTGGTTTGTTCATGTCTAAAAAAATTTGGATCTTCTGCTACACTATCAACTGATACTTGTCTTTAAAGTGTGCTCTTTTTGTCTCAGTTGCAATGCTGTTCCCTTTGCAGTATAAAAGGACGATGAGCTTTTTCCTACAGTCCATTCCCATAACCCTGGAATGTAAAACTCACTGCCAGCTGAGGTACAAAGCAGCTGGCACCGAACAGAAAGGACACAAAAGATTGACCAGAATTCAAACTACCACAAAATGAAATTAAAATAATCTCCTATCAGCAGCATCTCAGAAGTACAGTTTTGTTTGAACAATGAAAACTAGCATTTCAATTACATAATGGACCTGAACAGAACCACAGAGCATAAGAGGAAAATTCAGAACACTTAGGTCAGCTGAGCTCCTCTGAGCTTTTCTTGGCTAAAAGGAAAGGCAGGGGCAGATGAATGCACTTAAAGACTGTAAAAATAATAATGTTCTCTGTTATTTACTGCCTGTCACTGGAAGATCTCCAAAAGTTTTTCTTTAAATAATAATTAAGCATTGCAACTAATTTTAATATCTCTTCAAAGGTGATCTGATTTTGTCCTTTTGTAAGTGCTAGAAACATGTGGTAGTTTTTTTCTTTTTGTTTCTTTTTCCTTATTTATCCCTGGTTAGAAATAAGGTGGATGGTAAAGCTAGGAATAAAGTCAAGGTGTCGTCAGTCACTCTGACGTGTGGAAACAGGAGAAATTAATTTTCTTTCCTTCAAGTTCAAACACTACAAATGTCACAGGCTGCCTGATCTAATATTTATCTTGTCATTTCCCAAAAGGGCTGTTTCCTTTCCTGGTAGGTGAGTGCTTGCAGTGGGCTGCTCTTCTGCCCTTTCCATTTTGGGAGTGGTCCTGCATTTCGCAGAAGCCCAAATCTCCCAAAGAGAAGTTGGATGTAAATTTTCACCTGAGTGAAAATCAATAAGTTTGAAAAATGGCCATAATCTGGGTACCTGGTACTTCTTAAAATCATTAAACTATATATTAGGCAAAAGGAAATAAGAGCAAAATGAATTAGAAGTGAGGAAACTAGGTGGTTTTTTCACCTCTGATTTTTAAGGGGTGAATTTAATGGAGGATCAATAGAACTGGCAAGGGTCAGCTTTACTTTAGCAAGGTAATATATGCAGTTCTCAACATCGTCTTCTACAGCACCTCAGCCATGACCATCAATACTCTGTGACTCCTGTAGTGCATCAGTTTGAAGCAAAGAATGCCAATCTGCTGTCTTGTGCACTGATCTATGAGCAAATCTATAATAATGGAATTTAGTTGTTGAAGGATGTTGAATGAACATTAATTAACCTTTAAAAATAAGTATGAGGAAAGTAATACTGTTCCTGTTTCAGAGCTTGAGGTAGCTAAAATATGGTAAGATTAACTTGGCTGGGTTTTTCAAAAATTGCAAGGGTTCATTTGGAGTACAAGGAAGGGCAAGTGCTCAAATCTTGGGGTGCAGCTTTGTGTGTAAGACATCATAGAAAATCAAGTAATCCCTGGAGACATCCATCTTCCCAAGCTGTGGAGGGGCACAGAACCAGCAGGTGGCTGTCCCAGGTCTGGTGCAACTCAGCATGCATCTGTTCATGAGGTGATGGGTGTTTTGGGAGATTTTGCTATCAATGAGAGAGATTTTAGGCCATTTTGTACATATCTTAACCATCCAAGCAGGGATTTATGCTGATGTCTAGTGCCAAAACATGGTGGTACAAATCCCATAAGAGCAGCTTTGTGTGCCCCATGACAATGTGGTTTTTGAAGCTGAGTATGTGGGTGTGACTCTGTGTGCCTGTACCAGCATCTCCTGTGGAACCATGTGAACTCTTCCTTTTTCCCTAGCATATAAAATATCACGTCCTTGTGACATATTATTGGCTCTTTCATTAGAGTTAATTTCTTCTCTTGTTTATTTTATTGCACTGACTTAAGAAATATACAATACCACGCTTGTCATTGCCTTAGGATTTTTTTCTCTATAAATATTATGTTTTTGATGATTCCGAGAATTCTGAAGGAAAAAAAATATTGATTTCTCTATGTCAAAAGGCTCTTCTGTATCTCATAAATATTCTTTTTGTCAGGATTTAATAATTCATTGTCCAAGCCAGTGCTTAAGTAAGATAGATTTACGTTAATACAAACTTTCTTTGGTATTTAGATGACCAATTTTTCAAATGAGGAAAAAAGGGAAGATGTCAGGAGCAACAAATTATCACATGTACTATGGTTTACTTGTAACCTCAGGTTCAAAGCAGATGATTTTGATGAAGATTTCATTGGGAAGATGTTAAAATCCTTTTAGGGGAGGAGGCACTTTTGCATAGCAGCCTTAGGGGTGATACTGAGACTCTGCTCATCAGAGTTAGTAGATGCTGAATTAAAATGTTTGCAGGATGGTTTTCCACACTTGTCTTGGATAACATCTGGAAATATGAATATTAGAATTGATTTGCAGATTTCAATTAAACCTTAAAGCTCCATTCCAGCGTGCTTAAAAAGCAGTTTTCCAAGTTTGCTGGGCTCAGCCAGGTGCCAACTGTGTACCCATGGGGCAGGGAGAGGCTTTCCATGGGACTGAGCAGGAGTCTCCACAGGCCAGGGCATCCCTTCTTCTTACTAAGGTAAGAGGGATTGGGTTGTAAAGTAGTTCATGTATCAGTGAAAGCACAGTGATTGCAGTTAGAGTTGATGAAAATGAGACAAGGCACTCACTTTTACTAAGTGTGTTAAAAGCCAGTTGTGGACTGAGGAGATAAAGACGGCTGGTTCAGTCTTAATCTTTGGGGCTGTTTTTGCCTGTTAAGCAAATAAACTGGGAATAAATGCATATTACAGCTCAGATAAAGGAAAAGGAAAAATCCCAAAAGCTGTGTGTATTGCCTGCCTTCACTGGCCCACTTATTCTTACATTTTTTTTTAATGGGTGTCCTTATGGGTGTTGTTCCTTATGGGTATTATCTCTATATATCAGCTGAGTTTTGTTGCTGGCTTTCTAACAGTGAGGAATACAATTTAGAGATAAATCAGCTCCTAATTTAATTACATGGGCTTTGTTTTTAATTGCATGCTTCTACTAATAGAACAGCAGATCATGTAAAATTGAGGATGGAAAAATAAATTCGCAGGATATTTTTCTTCGTGGTTTTGGTGAGTCGTTATGTTACAAAATCATACTTTATGCACAAACTGAATTGGGAAGGCAAACTAGAATGCAGATATTTTGTTACATGTTTATTGATGTTTTTTTATTTTAATGGGACTCAAAGTTTGACTTGCTGCCTGATGAAAATCGAGGGTTATATTTCTTCCTGCAGCAAAGTTTCAGACCAATGAGCCTCCTGGCAGAGTGATCAGAGCTGAGTTTCAGTGATGGCTGTACAGATTGCCATATGATATTGTATGTAATTAGCATTTGCTGTTCTGAATTCTTCTTGGTTATACCAGTGAGAAGCCACAAGTACTCTCCTGAGATCAATGCATTTTCTCTGCTATTTGCACTGCTGAAATCACAGTTTAGCTCATTGTGTGTTTGTATAATATGTTGTACACAACTGTGAATGCATATTTGATTATAATAGAAATGTGATTAAATTTCAGCTTTGTTCACTTCACCTGCTTTTGCTCACAGTATCTCTGCTGAGATTTATTCTGGCATTCAAAACTCTTCAACTGATTCATGTGGATGCCAGAAAAATGAAAACAGCAAACAACAAACAAATAAAAACCCTTCTGCCAAGACCTTGATTCCTTTCCTTCCTGCAAACACAGGTTTCATCTCTGCCACTGTGGCAAATTTATACATTGGATATTTCCATTCCCTGCAGCAACAGAAATAGAGGCTCACAGCCAAACCATAAGAAATGGATAGGTCTTCAAATACTAACTTTAAAATATAGGTCGCAGGTATAATCTCCTGTGTTTGTAGCTTGTTTTCCAAGAGGAAAATTGAAAATTATCCTGGTAATTCAAGCAAGATTGCAGCCTGTGGAACAAGGCTGGAATGTCTCATGGACGTGCTCTGGGCTGCCAGGTGTCAATCTCCATGTTTCCATCGGAGCACCTCTGCTTCCCAGGCACCAAGAGCTCTGAAGTGATGCATCAGCCTCTGCCAGCATCACTGTCCTGCCTCTCTGCATGAGAGCCAAGCTCTTGGGGTAAATCAGCCCTCTGCTTAAGGCCTGTTGACCTAAGCCCAAGTGCTCCTGCTGTAATTTTTCCTTTAGTGTTGCATCCAGTTTCATGGAGTAAGCCTGTATTTATCAGCTTCTCTCCCTTTTTAAAACAGAAAAACCCAAGATATTCTTTCTGAAAAAGAAGGGCAGATACAGCCACGGAACTTGCCTCTGTGTATGAATTAGCATGACATAGTTCTCCTTTTCAGTGGGAAACAATGTGCCACTGACTGGATCAATAAAAATTGATTTTTGAATAGGGAGTAGAAGCAAACAATTGCATAAAGGGGGAAATAATCTTATGCTGAAAGCAATTGAGTAATACACATTTTACCAGGAACCCATGAGTGCGTAGAGATGAAACATAAAGCAGGACATTTATGACCTGGGGGGGAAAAAAGGAAGTTAAATGAGGTTTTAATTCTGATTTGCGATATTTTTATGACTGATATAGAACAAAGTATCTAATTTTATTCTAAGCAGGGTGGTTCAGGGTTTGTGGTTTTTTTTTTTTTAATATCTTTGCTGCCTTATTTCTGTTCAGTTGTGAGAGAAGTGTGCTAAATAGACCCAGAAGGACTTTCAAAGGATAGATTGCTATTGCTTTCGCTTGTACAAAAAGGTTAATTATGGAGGTTGGGAAAATGTTGCTGCTTTAATGATAAGGGACTGCTGTACAGAAATGACTGACTGAGCTAGTTTTCAGGGTCATCTTAATTTAAAATAAATGACAAAACATCAGGCTCCTTGATCATTTTGAGCATTAAAAATGAAAGGTCCGACATGCATGAGAAATACCTAATGATGAGAAAATCTGAGATAGGTAACAGAGGAGGAGCTCAACCAAAACATAATTCATTAGAATTTCTATGTAACACAATCTTTCTAGAAATTAATTTTAAAAATGTACAGAACCAAAGTTGTAGAATTTTTGCCTGAGTTTATAGACTGTTAAATAAAACAGAATTTGTAATAAATTGAACTGTAATTTAAACCTCTATTTTTTATGCTTCTCCTCATGGTTCCTTGTCTACCATTCCAGTCAATTAGGCACTGCAGAATTTCAAAGGAGAACAGAATTTGGATTTTATTGTTGACATAGTAAACTTGATGTATTATCACCATTTTTGCTTTAGTATTGGTGCTGTAATACAAGTTTTCACATAGAAAATATGTATTTCCCCCATTTTTGCACTAAGGACTGAAAAAGTGAAAGGTCTATTCAAGGTTTATGCCACTTCTTTGCCAGGAGCATGAAGGCCTGTAAAGCACAGCGTTTACTAGAAGATACAAGAAAGACCCTACCTGTCAAATTAAGTGATTGCTTTAGAGCATCATCCTTGAAAAGTGCTGAGAGCAATGGTGGGTGAACCTCAGTAGGTTCCAGAAATTCACATTCTGCCTAAATAAGTGTTCTCAAAGAATGCATCGAGTGCAGTGAAAATCGCTGCAGGCCAGTGAAGCTGTGAGAAATCCTGCAATAAGCAGATGTCTTCTGGGATCGACATCCAGGTGCCCTTGAGGGTCTCCTCTGTGAGCAGCACTGAGCACAGGGTGTTGGGATCCCGGGCTGTTCTGGGCTGGGAATAGTTGGTGCTCTCTGCCAAGCCAGTCCTGGAAAAATTTCACAGCAGAGGGGAGTCCTCTAGGGCTCAGGTGCAATTTATTTCTTAATACCTTCTGTATCCATTACCTTACAGCTTTGGACTACTGTCATTATTTTAGGTCATCTGTAAGTCTCAGAGTTATGTTTGAGCACCAAGCCCAAGCTACTGAGAGTTGGAGTTTTCACATTCCTCTCTTTTCTTTTTGGAGTTGCAGGAATTTACATTGATTTTTGAAGACAGACATTTTGTGTCTTACTCCACCATAATGACTTTCTTGGATTGAAAAGAATCCTCCCACTGCCTACTGTTGGAACAGAATATCTGTAGGAAGTGCCCAGGCAACAGTCTCATCAGCATTCCCAGGATTCTCCATTTGGTTTTAATTCTTCAAAATCCAATACCCAGGATTTAAAAAAAAAATTATAATCCTAGCCTGTTGCTGTTGCAGTCAATGAAAAAATATGTTAAAGTAATGAAAAACTGGTAATGCAGTAGAAATTAGAAAAGACAGATATTTGGAAGTTATTGCATTAATTCAAAATTCATAAAATTAATGAGTTTTGTATAAAAGTTACTATCTCAAGATACTTAGAATGAAAACAGTTATTAGAAACATTATTAATATTAGAATGAAAAACATTTTGCTTTTTCTCCTCATTTTTTTATGCCTGCCTTTTGCAATTTTGAAATATGTTGGTCTTACAAATTGTGATGGTGCAGGAACAATAGTGGTGGAAATTCAGTGGTGATGAAATATGGGATCTTAGTCAAGTGTTACATATGTGAATTATTAATATACACATATTTTTGCTTCTGTTTGTTCCTTTATTGCTTCTTAAGTGGAAAAGGTGTGATTTTCCCAGTGTTTGAGGACAGGACTGGCTCTTACTTGGGCTGTGAGGTTTTAGTTCAGATCAGCAGTCTGTGTGCCCTGGCATCACAATATTGCCCAGTGGCTGCACAGACTGAGCTTTATACTCCACAGATATCAGGGGGTTGTAGCTATTCCTTAAAATTACACATGNGTGGTTTGTCTCCTGTCTTGTTGGTAAGAGTTACAAGACTGACTCCCAAAATTACATACAACATTGGCTACCATACCCTACAACAAAGAGCAAAACTGTTGCTCGTTCCAGGGAGTCATTACTTAGATCTTGGCAGAAACAAAATGTTGGAGTTAAAAGAAAATACTACTGGGGAAATGATGTGGGAAAGCTGGTCATGGATGCTGAGGCTCAAAGTGATGAGAGCTGGAGCTGGAGCTGCAGGAAGGGACTGCTTGGGGGATAGAGAGGGCCACTGCAAACAGAGATAGGTGGCATTGCAAATGTAGATTGGTAACTGGAGGCAAGCCAAAGAACTGGAGAAGAACAGCATTTAGGAGGAAAACACTGTGCTCAGCAAAGGGGTTAGTAGCTTGGAATTTTGTGGTTTGTCCAAGAGAGTATTGGAAGCTTAGAGAATAGAAAATTAGAATTGTGGTTATTGAGAGTCTGGAAAATTATGGGGATGCAAAAGACTGAAAGGAGGGGTTGGGAAGAAAAGTGTTTTAATGTGACTGTGTTTGCAGTGAGTTGATCAAGCCAATGCTTTGGTGAAGACTCCCCAGTGCTGGAGGTTTGCCTAGGGGAGTAAATGCAGAATATCTCTGTGCTCCAGAGATCTCATGGACATTAGACAGCCCTGGCTCAGACTGCCATTGAGCTCCTGTTTGGTAGACAACATTTAACTTAATTAATACATTTTTTCATGTGTAGTGCACTTAAAAGCAGAGTGTGTTTTATTGAAATGCCTCCCCCAACAAACCTAAAATATAAACAGTTGGCTTTGCTTATTCTGAAACATGTTGCTGTTAGGACAAATAGCTCCATTTGCTTTTGTTTCACATGAATACAGGAAATAAATATTTTCATTTGCTGTGGTTTTTCCTTACTAGTATGTTAAAGTTTTCAGCATAAGCAGCATGTATAGATTTAAGAGTTAACCAGGACTTAAGTGTAATTCCTTTTGAGCATTTAGCTATTAACTTCATGCGAGTAAAGCCATTGGGTTGCTTATTTAATGATTTATTTGTTTATATGGAAAATCAATTAGCACAGCTCCTGGGGTTTCCTTACCTTTTTTCTTCAAGGATTCTCCCCAGGAGCAGTACTGGCACAGCGAGCTTTTGGCATCCACGCAGTGCCTCGGTTCACAGGGGGTTCCTGAGGTGCAGGAACCTGCCAAGTCAGTGCAGCGGAGCAGGGGAGGAGCTGGGGACTGAGACTTCGGTGCCTTTAAACTTGCTCTTACAGCCAACATTAAGGAATACCAGCTTTGGGTATTGATGGGGAATATAATGTTAATGGAAAGGAAAGAATCATTGCTTTATTTGAATAATAAGTGGCTCCAAAAGGCTTTGTTCTAAGCTGTGCTGTTATGAGCAGTTGCAACTTGTTTTTCTTTCTTTTGTCTCCTCCTTTAGTTAAGAGGTGGATGTTCTCTAGGAAATGTGTATGTGCTGGGGAGAAGCGTGCTGGAATAGCTCTGTGTACATGGGGCTGGAGGGAGAGGTGCTGGGCTCATCTCTCTCCTTTGCTGCCAGTTCAGCTGGTTCTGGGCCCTGCTGGCCCCAGGCCTGGTCTCCTCAGAGCAGGAGAGCCCAGTGCCTCCAAGCTGTGTGCTGGGCCTTTCTGTCCCTGCTTTGAAGCAGCTCTGCATCCTCTCAGGAGTTTCTTGAAGCCTCCAGCATTTTTTGCCCAAATTGGCCCTGATTCACAAAGTGGTCTGTATATGCTTGCCACACTGAGATAAATCAAGTTTTTTTCCATGGAAAGTCAATTATATTCCCATTTATCTGCCTGCAGTTGCTTATTACCAGGAAGTCTTCTAGTTCAAGAAAGCACAAAGCGAAAAGCTGTTGATGGGCAGTGAAGCCCACACATTTCTCCTGGCACTCAGATACAGAATGGGCACCAGCACGTACCAAGATCCCTTTGGAGCTGGGGTTGTTGGCAGCAAACATGTGCTTGTAGCTACCAAATCCCAAATTAAAAACAAATGGCACTGACAGAACAAGGGAGACACGTGCTGTTAATAACATTACTTTGAATCAACATGTGAAGGAGTAACACTAAGGCTGGATGAATAAAACCCAGCCCTCTTGACCACATCATTCTTGTTTTCGATAGACATTCAAGAATAATTGGTTTTTGATTCCACATTTCTCTAAGCACTTACTGTAAATAAGAAGGGAAACTGTAAATAACACAGCAATAACCAATCTTCTAAATTCCTTTATTTTTAATCTTGGTATCGTAGAACCTCCTAAAGAGCAGCAGATATTTTGACAGTTCTATTTAGCTTAAGAGTCTAAATATTCAATTTTTTTAATCATAGAAATGAAAAGGTAGTGCTGTTTTTAAAATTTCAACTATTGAAACAGTCTCCTTTATATGGCTTCTAAGAAGTCTGATGACTTGGAAGAAAACTGAGAAATAAGGAATATTTAAACCTGGATGGAAGCATCACTCCTCCAAGTGAATACTGATTTATTAAAATAATTATGCCCAATTTTGAAACTCAAAATTCAGAAAGGGAAAGAGATGATTATTGTTCATAGATAGGATGCCATGAGACATTTCCCCGTTTATTAACCCGTGCTGCTCAGAGGAGGGAAGGCAGAGCAAACACCAGATCCCCACTGGAGAGAGTTTGATCATTGTGTTGGGTGTTGATGGAGTGAAACAGTGACATTCAGCAAACAGGTTTTAAGGCTTGTGTGGCAGATATGAAATGCAGAGTAAATATTCCTAGTGGACTGTGTAAGCCTTTGCCATCAGCGTCTCCGATTGCCTCCGTCAGTCACAAACAACCCCCTGGGACTGGCCTCCTGCTGCACAGCCTCATTGACTTTTATTGTGGGGTGTATTTCATCCTCTGCAGGAAGGAAACAGAGGCTGTGCATGCAGCTTGCTCTGCAGAGCAAGGGAAGGAATTTGGTGGAGATGGGATCAGGACAGCCCCATGCTCTTGGCTGAGGAGCACAGAACAAGGGAGAATGGATTCAAAGCGACAATAAAATAAGATTAGATATTTGGAGAAGTGTCGCCCTGTTCTTCTAAAGTCCTTCTAAACCTTCTGATGTTTACATTTTTGTAATGGAGTTTCTCATGCACTTTTCATGTAAATAATGATTGTTTTGCATTCCTTTCTAGAAGAGGACAGAATTGATAGACTGTTGATTTGACCAGTGTAGTTAGAGAGGTGACAATTTCATCCTCCAATCCATAGTCACTTTTAGAATTCTATAAATATCAAAGTCAAGAAATAAACACACCCTTTTTACCGTAGAGATCTCAGTGTGTGCGTGTCGTTCATTTCGTGTTGAATTGTGACATAAAGTTTTCTCCTGTGAGGATGGTGAGGACCTGGCACAAGTTTCCCAGAGAAACTGTGACTGCCCCATTCCTGGAAGTAACCAAGGCCAGGTGGGATGGAGCTCTGAGCAGCCTGGTCTAGTGGAAGGTGTCCCTGCCCATGGCAGGGCAGTGGAGCTAGGTGGTCTTTGAAGTCCCTTCCAACCCAAACCATTCTGTGATCTTATGATTTTGTGATTCTGTGCTCTATTTCAGAAGACATCATTGGCCTGAAATTGAATTAATTATATTTTTTCGATACTCTGCACATACTTTCAGGTGCTATACCTGTGCCCAGGGTGTCAACAATGTAATTTTTTCACCTTCTCTAATTTTCACCTCTACAGCTCCATGAGAGCCTGACATGTGCAACAGGCAGCCAGACTGAAACTTAATTTTACAGTCTGCTCCTGACAGGAATATGTGTATAGTACCCATTAAAATGAAGGGATTTCAGCACAGGAGCAGTGGTCTGTTTGGACACAGCTGGAAAAACTGGAGATTAAATATATTATTTCAGAACAGCAGCTGTGAAGCTGGTGACTCACTGCAAAAACTGCTGACAGGATCCTGCTCTGCATGTATTTTTAACATACGCAGTAATAAATGTATAAAATACAGTTAAAAATAAAGAGTATTAAATCCCCATTAGAAAAAAAAAATAAAGTGGTGTAGTTATCGAGCAGAGAATTTCTTCAGGAAAAATCGAAGTTCTTGAAAGTACCAGAAGATAAATTAAATAGGTTATATCACTAATTCTTGTTCAAGCTGTGGAGATCATTGGTTTGGAAATGTCTGAAAAATATGAAAAAATGTGGACTTTTTGATGTGCTTTTGAGAGAGCGATTGGAGTAAGTGCTGAGAATGAGAGTGGATTGATAATTTTGAATATGAGATCAAGGCAAATTAGGGTAAATGAAAATAATTTGGGGGGAAGCCCTATTTTAAGTACTCTTACAGAAGATACATCCTTTGTGGAGTTGAGAGAGGTTATTCTCATAAATGAGCCTGTTTCACAATGCAAATACCCAATTCTGTGTTACCAGCCTCCATGCCAAACAGGACATAGCCCTGCAAGGCCTGCTGGCAAAAGGATCACACATTTCCACTCAGTGGACACCAAATGGTGTCACATATAAGAACTTGGGTGCAGTTGGTCAGGAAAAGTGGAAGCAAAAGATTGTTTATCATTAAAGCCCATAAATCACTGTGGTTGGAACTTTTTGGGGTGCCTCAGCTGTTGAATGTCATCCCTGGTGAGCAATGACTGAGGAATGGCATTCCCAGTAGGGCAAATTGAACCCAAGGAGAATTTTTAAGTGTTCCCAGTTAATTTAGATATTACAAGTTCAGCAAAAATATTTAACAAGTAAAAAGTGCAGTAAATGTAGATACATGTTTTAATGCATTCTTGGATCACTTGTCTCCTGGTCAGCATTTCTTTGAAATGCTACAAAGATGGGCGAGGTGGAGAGCGTAATTGCAATAAGGATTGTCTGTGAACTTCTCCTGGTGCTAAAGCTCTTGATCCCCACTCACACCTACACATTGACATTAACTGAAAGCACTTGCAATTAAACCACAAATCCAGGTGCCTGCTGGTGTCAGGGAAAAGAGAGAGAGTGATATTTTCAAAATATCTGTAAACTCTAGTATGACACATCTCACAGCAGGTAGAAGGACTTAATACTTTAGTTGTGGGAGGAAAATCTTTCTTATATTAGCTCTCTTACCTTTCAGATGCTTTTAGAAAGGCTGAAATGTATAGCTGAAAGGAAAAATATTCTGCCTGAAGCTATGGAAAAAAAAAGGAAGTCAGGCCTTTTTCATCTTGCTACAATTAGAATACAACCATAAGCCATGTAGCTCAAATATTGTTTATGAACTCACAGGTCTGAACTGAATAACCATCTGTAAATTTTAAAAATTAAAATCCCTTTAGGAAGTAGTGACCTCGCAGAGCTTAAATTGCTTATAAAATTCTGAAGGCTGAATTAGTTAGGAAAAGTGATGAACTAGATAAAAAACCCAAAAGTTTAAAAAGTCAGTGCAAGCTGTTCTTCCCTGTCTGTCCAAAGGGCTGGAAGAAAAGCCTGACTTCTGGCTGAACTGTCTGGTGTTTGCTGTTTCCTCCAGTTTGCTGCTTACCGTGTTTGTGATCAGACCCCGGCAGCTTTAGCAATGACTCGAGCAGGGGCTCAGCTCAGAGTCACAAACCGTCTGCGGCGGCTGCGATGTGCTGGGGGGAAAAGAGGAATGTCAAACAGTGCTTATCCAACAGAAGCATACCTAGGTTGCAGAGGGGGATCCATCCCTTTGGGCACTGGAGAGGTGCTTGTGTTGGGGTTCATTGGGGATGAGGCGTTTTCCGTGCGGAATTCCCATGTAGATCAAAGGGAGGATGCTGAATGCCAAGCCTGCAGGCTGGGCTCTCCCAGCAGAGTGAGGTGATGTTAAACTCCTGCTCTCCCTGTGCTGCAGGCCCTACAGTGTCAGCAGTAGTGGGGCTGTTGTCTTATCTTGGCTGGGGGTGGGCAGCTGTGCTGAGAAAGGTCTCGCTCTGCTCTTTCTTCTCTACTTTTGTGTCAAAGGTGATGCTCCTGCAGAAGTTTTTGGTGGCAGCAGCAAAGTTCCCTCTGGCCTCTGGTTGTCAAATGTTACAAAGGCTTTATTAAATGGTAAATAAGAGATGCTGTGGAAGGAGAGCCCTAAAGAGGGAGATCTTGGCCAAAATAGTGCTGGAGAATGGTCTGTAGAATAACAGGCAAGTGAACTCAAACACGAGCAGAAGCAAGGACGCCCATATTGGCCATTATGGGGCACCTGGGGGCTTCTACAGCAGCCTGAACTTTTGCCAGTTAATTTTTATGTTGTTTTGAAGCTGGATCATCTTCACTACTGTTGTGAAAATGCCATTAATTTAAAGAACTATCAGTCAGAGCTGGTTATTAGCCTGCAGAGGTGGTTAGTGCACAGAATTCATTGTAGGCCAAAATACTTTAGTCCATTCCCTGTGTACAGGATGCAGATCAAATATGGCATAAACTGAAAAAGAACTTCTCAAAGCTCACAGTGTCTTTTAAACAGAACTTTGAAGCTGGAGTTTTAAAATTCCATTATTTAATGTTTAACCATAAAAAAGTACTCTTTAAAGACTAGGTAGCACTGACACGATGTCATCAGCTTTTCATAGAACCACAGAATGGTTTGGATTGGAAGGGGCCTTAAAGATCCACTGCCATGGGTGGGGACACCTTCCTCCGGATCAGGCTGCTCCAAGCCCCATTCAACCTGGCCTTGGACACTTCCAGGGATGGGCACTCACACTTTAGGAATTGTTTTTCTTTCAGATACAAACCAGAAGTTGCCAAATTAAGACTTCAAATTTGAAATTAACAGAACTGCTGCGCCAGTGGTGCAAAAAATAACAATTAAATTCTTCTAAGAATGAGCTTTATGGCAAAAAGGGAATAATTTGCTCTGTACAAAAGCCCAAGATTTTTCTACTAGTTAAAAACTTGTACTTGTTTTATCAGGGATCTGATAAATGGCTGAGCTGTGTTGGCTGCAATTAGGTCTGTTGACTTCCTGCTCTTCATTAAAGGTAGTGTGTACTACCTATACTACTGCTATTCTAACTTAGGTTCAGATTTGTACCTAAAACAGAGCAGAAAACAGCAGTAAAACTCTGATATAACCAGCACAAAATCTCAATAGTGTACAAAATGTCACTTAGAAACTCTTTGATGTTTGTGGAAACAGCGTATTAGCTTTTTTTGTCTGTTTGTTCCATTTGCATTTCTGTGCTCTTTGCTTCCCAAGGAAATCTTTTTCCTTTTAATTAGCTACAAAAGCACAGATACATACTTGTTAACAGGCTTAATTTGCAACGCTGTGCCAAAGGTTCTTTGCAAGCCTTTGTCTGCAGTGTGGGAAGAGAGGACAGTTTCATGTTGTTCCTACCAAGCCCGTAGCAGGAATGGCTATTGCTGCTTTTGTGCCACTGTTTGCAGTACAGCTGCTGTTGGATTCAACTACCATTGCTCTTGATCAGGTGTTTAAAAAGCCCCCGTCTCACCTGCCTTGCCACCTCACAGACCTGCAGAGGTGTGGGTAACAACACCAGTTCCAGGTGTTGCTAAACATGTGACTTTCAAATCTTAAAACTCCAGTCTGGTGCATACTAGATGTTTATACAACTTAATGTTATCAAAATTTGGGGTATAATCTTATGAAAACCAATGTTGTCAATATTTTCTAAAATTTTAAGTACACTGAGGATTATGGTCATCTATTGCCCTCGTTAACTTTTAGAACCATGTTCAAAATAAGGGTGAAATGTCATAAGATTAATTTCTATTGTACACAAATATAATAGGAATGTTCTAATTTGCAATTAATTTGCAGACTTCCCTTTGTGTATGAACTTTCTGTACTAAACCATACCATATTTGCAGCGTGATTTTTCATGCCAAGTAACTTCTGACTGTCTACACGTCCCATTAAAGGGTTCTTCCTCTCTTTTTTTATATAGATAGGTTGTTTACCAGTATTTTGCAAGCAATGGGAAAAAAAAAATCATTCCATCCATCAAGAAGGATTAGGGAAGGTAAAGAATAACCATGACAGAAAAAACAAGTTATGTTCTCCTCTAAAAAAATAACTTAGGATCTAAACTGGGTCCTGGACTCCAGAGTCAGCTTGTTGACCCCAAGAACCCCCAATATAATTGACTGATGTATCAGTATGTTAATATCCATGGATAAATTCCATATTGCAATAAATTCAGAGTGTTTCAGCCTCAGAAAGCTGTCCCATGTAATTCAAAATATTCCCCCTAATGCAGCATTAACTCTTAAAGAAAACAAAAATCTCTGCTCTCCCACTGATGTCCAGCAGTGGTTATTCCTCATGCCAAACACCCTTTTCCAAAAACATTCTTTAAATTAATCATCCTACTAAACCAACAGCAGTGTAATCCCAAAGGGTAATTTCCAAATCATCCAGGTTTCCAAGTCCTGACAAAATGCAGCTGGGAATTTACTCATTTTGTGTGTTTCATGCTAGCAGAAGGTGACTGAACTGTCAGAATGAAAACATTTAACAGCAATAATTTGATTGCAAGGAAATGGAGGTGGAATTGAGACAGAAGCAATTGCTTTCTGACAGTGTCTCCCAGATTTCCTTGTGGACCAGCAGAAGAGCTGCTGCCTGCTGGGAGCCTGGGAATCCCTCAGCATCACCCATCCCGTCTCTGACAGGAGCTGCTTAGGGATGGGAATCATTCTGCACATTTAGACAGCAGAGCGATTAAATATCATAATTTTGTCTTCCAGCAAAAATTACTGACTTGCTGATCAGTCTGGGAGTTTTCCTAGAACTCCTGTGTAATTGTCACACTAAAGGTTTGCAAAACAGCCCCTTCAAAGTTTAAGAACCACTGACTGTAGCAGCACCCAGCCCCCTCCTTACAGCACTTGTACATAGAATTGATGTGCACATATAAATCAACATTAACACCTTTCTGTATTGTGTAATCCCTGGCATTTTCAACTCAGTAGATATATGGGCTACTTAGACTATATTGTATAAGTTTGGAAGCAATTTAACTCTTTAATTACACATTTTATGTAGTAGCAAGTTACTAAATTAGACATATGTAATTCACACATCGAGCAGTATATTGTCTTCGTGCCCTCTGCTTTTTAATTCCCATCCTAAAAGCAACATCTGCAAGTAATTTCTTTATAGGCATATTTTCCATGATTTGTTGCAAAATAAAATTTGACTCTTTTATTTTATCCTTTTAGTTGGTTGCTACCTTTTCACATTCTTAAAGCAGTATTTCACAGTGATCCACCCTACCCATGTTCCTAGTGAAATTCCCTGCATTTGGTGCAGACTTCTGCAAGAGAGGAAGGCTGGGTTTTCAGATCTTTACACTATCACATAAAGGTTTGTGGTTTAGATCAAAATGTGTGTTTATAGTACAGTTTGTGTGGTGAAGAACTTACCCTCCACACTAAATGCCCTGGACTACTTTAAATGAGAAAAACTAGTAAGGCTAAGAGCTCCAAACAACTGCTTTATTAATTCTATTTCATTTAAAGCTACTGCTGAAAGCTACTCCAAAAGCAGTTTTTATGATACTTGCTCAGTTGGGCTGTGTGGATTTATCCCAAGTTGGGACACTGTTTCAGAGGGAAATTCTGGAAAGTTTCTCCTATGAGGCAATGCTGATAATTGATAATTTTTTGAAAACTAATTTTGATTCTTAATCAGAAATTATACTTCTAAGTGGTTTATTTTGTGTTTACAAGGAGATATAACACAACAAGGGCAGCTTGATTTAAAATAAATTATTTGGAACCACTTAATATTTTTTAGAATGTTCGTGTATGCACTTTTTGCAGATTTAGGGCTTGTTCATGACTGGAAAAGAAAAAAAGAGTTCAAGTATCTATTTTATATAGGGTATTAGTTCTGTGCTTCATATCTGATTTGAATAAATTATATTATGCTGAGTCCAGAATATTCTGTGCCCCCCAACCATGCAAGTTAATAAAACAGTCTGAGCCTTATATGTATTTGTAACATTTTACTGAATATGCTGTATATGTAAATTGTATTTTTTTTAATCAAGAAGAGGAAAACTCATTGGTCATGTCAGGCTTGCATCTAGACTCATTGTAGCCTTGAGACTGAATTGCTACTTAATTGAAAAAGCAAAAGTATGAGAAATTGCACATATAAACACATTTCAGAACGTTCCTATATTTGAAGGGAGAATCAGTTGTCTGCTTTATCAGGTAATACAGGGTTTTCTTTCCTACCATCCCTCTGTCACAAATTAATCATGATTTGTATGTGGAACTGCACATCATGAGTCATTAGTAGTGGCAATGAACCCAATTTTGGATAGCATGCACGCACAATACATATAAACCACATAAATCAGAATGCATTCACAGGCAAACAAATGCACAGTTACAGTCCTGTGTGCATAAGGACACACCAAATGCTCTCCATCTGCAAAGGGATGACCTTCTGCACTACCAAATGAATTGCAAAATCTTTTCTAGCTGCTAGCAGTGTGCAGATCATATTCTTAGCACACCCATAAACATCCTAGTTACTGCCAATTTGAGGAATTTAGCTCAGTACTCGTTTCTCTCTTGCTGCTATGAGGGGAAAGAAATCCTTCTTGTTAGAAGGACGAGATGTACTGCTGGATTGTGTCCTGACAAATGACCTTTCCCAGGCTTTAACAGCTCCAGGAAGGGTATCCTTGAAAGTAAGTGGGTGTTTACAGTTGCCTTTTGAATGGGGAAGCACTGCACCTTTCTCCTGGCCTCTTTGGGTGGTGTGGGTTAAAACTACCTTTTGACATACCCGTCCTGTACGTTTCTCTTCTGCTGAGGGGCAGCCTGAAATGTGCTGCTTTTGTTTTACTAAACTCTTCAGTTTTGTAAAAATAGACACTGAGTGTCTGGCTGAAGCAGATCCAAGCAGGATTGCTCACTGTGACATTGTGTTGCTGTTGGAAGGTCATAAAAGGCACTATTGCAACTTTTCATGGAGGAAGGACAAAATCCAGCCTTCCTTATTCATTAGGCCCTTTCAGGCTGTGACCGTTCTGTCACAGCTGAGGTGACAGGAGACCATCCTTCACAGTGATGAACATGTCAGCCTATTCTCTTCTCAGCTGTCACCCATCATTATGCATATGGCAGAGAGAAGGAAAAAAAGAAAGAAACAGAAAAGACGCAATTTGATTGAAACATGGATTTGTGCAGGCATAAGGATCGTGGATCAACAGGTGTGAGCCCTACGTTTGAAACAGGGATGAAAATAGGAATCAGACATCACTGGAGTTTGCCTAGCTGCCTTGTATGAGTCGTGTTGGGTGAGAGGGGTTCTGTTCCTGCAGCTTTCCTGCACAGAACCTGTGCTGCTGATGCCATTCATGATTTAGTCACAGATAAAACAACTTCTTTTAGTAAGACTGCAGCTCTGTCTTGCAGTGCCTGTATTAACAGGTACATCTCCTGTGCCTAACCTACACAAATTAAAGGAGGAATATCTAGAAGGAGGAATATCTTTATTGTGTAGCTTGTTGCCTGTCTGCACCTTTGGAAAACAAAGCTCTAAGTCAGTAAGGATCAGAGGAGCAGTTGGTCTCAGAGGAGAGGGCTGTGCTGGAGCTCAATGTAGGGCTTGCAGCAGGACCTTGAGTAAATGGATGAATTGTAAGAATCTTTTATATAACACACAGCTCAGATAATGCAAATTTTATTTTCCGTGTAAATAAGACAAAGCAGCTACACAAATACCTGATATTAAAATCCCTGTAGTGGTTAGAAATCTGTATTAGTCTTACAATTCACTGTGTATTGCTTTGATTTATGGAGCTCTGTAACTGTACAGCTGTCTGGAGAGAGCAGAAACATCCCGTGCAGATTTCACAGCTGCCTGGTGTCGGGAGAAGTGCCATTCAAAACCATCATATTTGAAGTCTGGTTTAGAGGGGAGTTTTGTTGCTGCAAGATGATACATTGAGTATACTGTCATTTAGTTATTTGAAAACATGATGATAATGTGACAGAAAAAATAAATGTGAAAATGTTGACCTGTGTAGAAAATCAACTCTTGAAGGGAAGTAAACGAAGTGTTATTCTTGTGATGACCGCAGGAAAGTGTTTGACAATGTGATCTTTGAAGAGAAAATGATATCTAGAGGAGGGGTAGAGGAAAGGAAGAACTAGAATGATTTTAGGAAATACTTATAATTCTGACTTTCTGCTTTTAGATTAGACTGATTAGGGAAAAACAAAACCAAATCCAAACTCCTAACTCCTGCAATTCTCATGTTACATTTAGTCTGTTTAAGATTCAGTAGTGATAAAGAGCTTGCTGGAGAAGCCAAGGACTACATGAGAATTTTTTTTAAAAAGTGATTCAGTGGCCTGGCCTAAACTGCATCTCATTTGCTCTACTTACTGCAATTTAGTGGAGACTAATTTAACTGTTACTTACTTCAGAGGTGCTGCTCTGATCTAGAGTCAGGGGGGAAATGTGAACTCCAGTATCAGCCCTCTGGACTGACCTTTTTGTTGTGGCCCTGAAAATAACCTGCACTCAGTACTTTTTTAACTTACATAATGTGTCTCAGTCCCCATTGCTCTATCTATCTATTAACCTACATATGTCCGTACTGGGGAAAAGAGTGCAGATCTGCCACTTGCTATTTCTGTGTGCCCTTGAAACTTCAAATAAATCAGACAGAATAAGACCACTCTGATTTCCACTAGCACTGCACAGAGCTGGGTTTCACAGGGAGAAAGTAGCGGGGCTCTCATTGCAGTCACTCAATGTAGCTGCAATGTGTTTACAAAAGGGTTTTTTTATTATTTTTCAGATTAAAATGTAGCATCAGTGATAATGCACTCCCTTGTAATCTCACCTTAGGCAATAACACATCTTTTGAAGTGTGATCAATGCTGTGTGCAAAGCTTCTTTTTTTTAGAAATAGAAATTCTGAATATTCTCTATGACGTGCTTTTAGTAGCTGCCCTCCACTGTTACTAGGCTTTAATAAGAGCAAACATCACACAAAAAAAGAAAAGGTCATTTATGACAAGAATATAAATATATGGTAAATACATTGCAAAAATATGCCTTGGAGTTAGTTAAGGGAGTTCATTCCAATCTAGCTTTTGTAAGGGTAGAGTAGCTTAAAAGATTTGTTTATCAACAAATATTACTATTCATAAATTTCGCACTATGCTGCAGTTTTTCTCCTCCTTCTCCACACTGTCTGTGGCTGCTTTAAGCTGATCCTGTGCAATCCCAGCATAGGGAGAGCTGGCCTAGATGGATAATGGGTTTTTTGGGGGAGGTTGAGCTTTTTCAATATTTAAACTTCTTTTTTACAGGAGCACTTACTTCACTCAGTGAGGCAAAATGAGCTACATTTAGGGGGGAAAGAAAAGTAGAACAGAAGAATTGAGATAAGTTAAAGTGATGTTTAGAGGCTTTGCTAGCAGAGCTGCACCACTGTAATTGCTGCTAACGAGAGTGGGCACTGTAAAGCTGCTCCAGCACAGGGATGAGGGCACAGGAGCTTGCACAGCTTCCCTGGAAAGCCCCAAAACCCAGCCTAAAGGGCCTCCCTGCTGGTGTCAGGTACCCCAGGGATTAATTACATGGACTGACAATTAATAGGACAAAAATAGATAGACCTGTACTATTTCAGCTTCCAGAATTTCTGGCATTACCTTAAAATTATGTATTTCATAGAATTGTGCAATCCTGGAATGGTTTGGGTTGGAAGGTCATCTCCTTCCAAACCCCTGCATGGGCAGGGACACCTTCCCCTAGACCTGATTGCTCGGAGCTCCATCCAACTAAGGCTTGGAAATAGATCTGAGTTGAACAAGAGGTGGAACTAAGAAAAATATAAATCAAAAGCAAGAAAATCCTTGGCTGTCCAAGGATTTACTTTGTGCTGGATTTCCATAATTTCCTATCTGCCCCAACAGAGAACTTAGTTTTCTCTCTGCATGTTAATAAGAACCTGCAGGGGGACTAATAAGATGCAGGGAATGTTTGGGGGCACAGGTACTGCTACACTTTTAATTAATTTTTACAGCGATTACAGTTTTTCTGCTTTTTTGGTTCTATTCCAAGACCTGTGTTGTTTTTTTGGAGCACTTACACCCAGGTCTCATTTTCTACTTTTCTGCCATCCTCTGTAAGTTATAGAGGTGTTTATTTAAGGACAAGTGAGAGGTGCTGGGAGGGGCAGACATCATGATTGAACTGTTGGCTCCAAACTGAAAAGACTTTTAAAGTTGGGTGTTATTAAGAGCACATTTAATCAGGGAAAGTGACAAACAATTTGTTGTAAGACACATAAATACTAGTGGGAAACTAATTTCAGTGGCATAAAAAACAATCAACACTTGCATATAAAGTAAATGGAAAACAAGTGCCCCTGCACATTATTGCTCCTGCCATGTATCACAGTTATTTACAACAATTACTTTCTGCTCTCAACCAAACCAGCCCTTTTATTACCCACAGAGTAACACAGGGGCAGAAAAATATTCAGGAAGTGCAAAAACAGCCATGGGATTTTCCTTTTTTTTCCTTTTTAGTTGGTCATATTTAATAATCATAAACTTCCTTGTTGCTTAAGAGCCTGACCTTCTCTGTTAGCAAAGTTCGCACCTAAAAATCCTGCAAAGTTTCAATTTCTAAATGTCACAAAATATCAAATGGGTGCAGAAGATAAGAAGCAACTCAATAAATGTTTGTATTCTTCTTTTGATGCTCTTTTGTATTTCATTTTCGATGGAAAAAAACATAGCCCCAAGTTTAATTTCTGCTCCAAATAGAAGAAAGAAAGAGAGCAGAGCCTGGGGTAGCAGTCAGTTAAAATATTGATTACCGTGCATAGCAATTTGCTGAAAAATAAATAAATAAACTCCAAATGCCTGCAAACTATTTAGGAAAAAGCATACTGTTTCCTATGGTGGGAAGAAGTATAATTAAAAAGCTATCAACAGTCTGGGGTTGTCAAAAATACTTTGTCACCTGAAGCACATTCCTTGTAATTATCTTTTGGGCTTTAAGCTAGATCACCATTAACCTCCCAAGAAGAAGGGTTACTATGCTTTCTGGTGTGAGAAATTGTATCATCATGTAAATTAAACTCTGTTAGGTAGTCAAATTGGATTTGGGAAACGATTGAGTATTAAACCTAGTCATGTATATTATCAAATGACACAAAGAATGAAATGCTAAGAGGGAGGGAAAAAGAAAATTATTTCTTCCTTCCTTAAAAATGTCAGCATTCTTGTACAAAAACCTACTTTTTTTTTTTTTTTGGTGGAGATAAAAACAAGAAGCTGAGGTTATATATATACCTTTTGATTACTTTTTAAAAAGTTCTTCTTTTCCAGAGATAGGAAATGAGACAAGCCAGTGCTTGCTGATATTAATGTAACAGTCCTTGGAGCACACATATCTATTACTCAGGATCTCATACCCTGACACATAATTGCCAGGGTTGATATGCAATGACTCCTTCTGCCCAAATGAATTGAGTTCACCAAATCTGTTGATGCGTTTGCAGCTGTGGTGGCTGCGTGGAAGGAAACGTTCTCCATTTCTGCCTGCAACTTTCTGCTTGGTAATAGTAATATGAAACACAGGAAAAAAAATTTAGCCAATTGCTGAAAAAGTAGTAATGTCCTATAGAGCATAAAAGGTATTGTTTAGGAATAAAAGAAATGGAAAAAAAAAAAACAAAAAATGAAAACTTTCATTTTCTTTTTACTCTATTTCACTTTATTTTCTTTTTACTTGCTTACAGCATAGTCAGTATCTGCCTGAGGAATTTGTGGTTTGAATCCAAGGAGAAGAAATACCTTTTAAGCATAGACTTTTTTCTTAGCTTTTCTAGCAGTGTTTACAAGATGCAGTATCTCAGTGACCAGCATAAAATAAAGGGTGATTTCACTCTGATTACAGTGATAGAGGTGAACCTGCAAAGACATTGAGTCTGTGTTCCTGCCGATATTTTAGACAGGACAACTTAAAGTGCAGCATTAAAATTTCAGATTTCAAAATTGTTTGTGGTGGCAAAGTCATTTCTTGTCCTGTTTCCTGCACCCCCTCTGTTTGTTACCTGCTTCCTGAAATGCCATCAGCTCTTGCAGAAATTTTAAGTTCATACCAAATGTCTCTGTTTCCCAAGCCCAGATGGGGTGATGGGGGCTCAGGGTGTCCCTTGGATCCCTGGCTCCGCATGGGGAGCGGCTGTGCTCAGCTCTGTGCCCAACAGTGTCTTCAACAAGGAAAAGGAAAAAAAAAAACCACAGCTTTTCACTTGTGCAAAGAACTGACAGAAAGGAGAAGGCTGAACTTCGTTTAATGGCGAGGGAAGAGTAGATAATATATTTTTCTCAGGAACAGGAGGAGTGAAATTCAGACTTCTGCAAATTGTTAACACCCTGTTTCCATCATTAAGGAGCACATGCTTCTTTGTAGTTGCTAAATATAAAAACAATTTGCTGGCAATGTCCAAAGCTGAGAGTTTAAATTTCCTTTTTTTAAAATAATTTCTGAACATAACTTCAAAAAAAAAAAAATTCTGCCAAATTACCACATGTTGACAATGATCTGTGTCCAGCATTTACAGTCTTTTTGCTTTCAACCCCTGGAAAGTGGGTAATTGAAGTGGTGTGCACAACAAAGGAGAACATCCATTGGTTCCATATAAACCTTTAAAAAGCCTCTGAATGAAAAGTAAGGCAGGCTGATATGAATTGCAAAAGGACACAATTAATTTGTACATGAAAGGAGATTTTTAGTATGCCATTAGCCTCTGTAATAGCCAAAAAATAAAAAGGCAATCATGGATAACCTTGCCAAAAGTATGACGAACAGCTTGTCATGAAGAAGTTTTGCATTTTAAGCAAATGCATAATGTTTTTATTAAAATTACTTTGTTAACTCTTACTTGCTTCCAAAGAAATAATGTTTAAAAAATGTTATTGAAAGGCATATGATCATTTCATAGTAATGAAGAATCAGCAGCATCCTCGGGTGCAAGTGGAAGTGTTGTGGCTGTTTGGAAGAGGTTTGAATTTTCAGCAGAGCAGTTCTGTCTCATTTCCTCTGTGTCCTTGTGCCTTTCCATATAACTTACTAATGGAAGTATCAGTTGAAAAAAAGCCATGAGGAAGTTATGAACCTTTGTTCTATGTCCTATATCTTTAAGAAGCTAATTTTTCCCATTTTATTTTTTAAGAAAAGAAAGTCTCTTCTCATTTTCCGCCTTTTCTTCTCCCTAAGTTAGTTAATCTTTTTCAGCATATATTATCTGCATATTATATAGCATATAGTCTATTTTTAGAAAAAAAATATGTAAATTCTAAGAATTTATTAAGTGGTTTTATTTCTAGCTATAGCTAGCCAAGGTCATAAACTGCTCTTGAAGATTCCTGCTAACAATGAAAGTTAAATTACACTACAGGTATTAAAAGACAAGATTTGGCGACTGATAAATTATTTTCTGCATACCATGAAAAGAAAATGAGGCATGGGATTTCAGTAGCCTGATTTAATCAATAACTCTGTAATTCCTAATCAATCAGAGCTTACTTTTATCCATCATTACAAGAGTGCAATAATTGTTAGTCCTCTATGAGAGTATCTGACAGCATTAAATAATTTATAGAATAATATAGGCACTCTTATGAGACAACAAGGAGCTGGTGTCTTGTCAGTGATGGTGAGAAGCCATCATTTATGTTAATAACACTTAAAAATATCACATTAGCCTGAAGAGACCCCTGAATCTTACATCAGTAATGGGGACTACAAACTGTACCTGCTGGAAATAAGGTGGGATATACTTGCTGGAAAAATGTAGTTCTCAAATATTGCATCGTTTACAATGTTTAGTATGTATTTATTTGGAAAAAAAATCATTATGACAATTTATGGAGCAATAAACTGCAGTATGGGTGAATTTTATAAGCCTTCCTTGTGTGCCCACTACAGAAGAGTCTTATCGATTATCAGTCTGATTTTTTTCATCAGTGCTGCTCATTTGTAACTCCATTCATATTCATTTGGTAGCAGGACAAGGGACAGTTTCTCAGTGCCTGTGGCGATGGAGACAATTTATCTCCAGACAGAAATCTCCTCTCAGAGTGCAGTGCTCTGGTGGCAGCAGCTTGATATCTGCTCTGCAAAGTCCTGGCTCGTCTCCGTCCACTTCCCTCCCTGCCATTTACTCACCTTCACCCTCTTCACATCCAAAGGTTTTGATTCTCCTTTTGGTATCTGCTGGATTATACAAATGAGATCTTCAAAAAGTCCAGTTGGATCTCTTTGACTGGGTAGGTTTATGATTGCCTATGCTATCACTGGTATATTCTGCTCTACACAGACATATATTTTGATTAATTATATGAATTCTGTTTTGGGTTTTCCCCTTTCTTTTTTCTTCTTTGATGCTGTAAATTGGTAGAAATCAGGACTGATGAGACACTTGCAGTCAGCAGATACTGTGTGGCAAAGAATCTGTTTTCCACCATTACAACCAGGTTTTTCTTCTTCCTCTGTGATCCTTCTTTGCCATTTCTGACAAATTTCTCCACTCCACTGTGCTTTATTTCTCTCATTTTTCCTTCCTCCTCTGGATGAATGCTGCCTTCCTCAGCCTCTCATATTTTCTCCAGTTGTGAACTGCTCAAGGCTGTGCTCGGCCCTGGGCAGTATTTCTATTCTCCTGCCCTTCACCATGGTCTGTTCCCATTGCAGCCATGGCAAAGCTTTGCCATAAATCCCAAAAGCGTTTTCTGCCGCTTTTCCAGCTGTGAAAATACTCCTCTTGATTAGCCAGCCATTGCAATTAATGACAATTACAGCCCTGTTTAGGATTCCCCCTGTGGGTTTGTGCTCTCTAACCCCAGGGTGGGATTGAACACGGGGACAAAGCTCTACAACCTGATCTAATGGGAAGTCAGCCCAGGGAGGGGCAGGGGGTTGGACCTCCTGAGGTCCTTACAGCCTAAATCATTGTCTGGTTCCAAACACAGCCTTCTTCCCAAGGTGTTCTTTAAAGAGATGTGTAAGACTCCCTAAGGGTGCACGAAGCATCTCCTCTTCTTTCCCATCTGGATTTCTGTGTTTCATTTCGCCTCCCAAAGAATCCACACTTAAAAGCACAGTCGGGGTATTAGGCTTCTTTCCAAAAGGGTTAAGAAATATCAAGCTCCAATTAGTCTGAAACTTCTTGATTTTTTCCTGTTTTATGTTCTGAGATAGAGAAAATTAATTATGACTGCTCCCATGTAGAAAACAGGGAACTAAATTAATAATAATANGAACAAATGTGGTGAGGCAAAGAGTCACACTCACCCTGGCATGATTTGATCAGATTTGAGTAATTTACACCAGGGATTAATTTGGCCCAGGAAGTTGGTAATCATGTACCACAGATGCTACAGTATTTGAAGGCAATGGTGCATTATAGCAGAAGGAACAATATTATGCCCCAAAGGACCTATCAAGTGAATGAGATGTTGAGAGGCTTTTTACACAAACATTGATTCAGTACTGGTTGCAAGATCCAAATGTACCCAGGAAAATGAAAGACTTTACTGGATCTTAACATTGACGTCTCTTTTAGAGCTACCAGGGAGCATTTTAATATCATCCCCTAACTGCCTGTATAGAAATGGCCAGTTCAATATGCAAATGGTGCTTCTATTTCTTTGCCAGTATTCTTAAAAATATTGAAAGAATGTCCTCCTACATAGCTCAAAATCTTGGAATATTTTTGTCTTTACAAAAATTCTTAATTTAAATTCTTAATATTTTCAAATATCTATTTATAAGTAAATGACTGTTAAAATCTATGCACATTTATGTATTTTGAAAAGCAATCACATAGTTTATCACTGGAGGCCAGAGGTCAGAGGCGTATTAGAAATAGAACAATTATGGTTTGTACTCTGTGATTAAATATCAGAAGCATTAACCAGCCTCAGCATTACAGTCATAATATTAGAACAAAGATGACAGTTACTCTTGTAAAAGGCTAATGAGGTTGCATGTGTATAAAGCTCTTCTGTAATTTCAAATTGGATACAGACCTGCATAGACTGATTCATTCCACCTACTCAAAAAAAGAGGAGACTTCCCAAATCTTTCCTTTCCCCCAAAGTAAGCACTGAGTCCTTTGTTATAATCCAGATGAACTCTGAATCACTGGTGGCTCCTTCCCAGCAAACCAGCTGGTTAAAGCAGGCAGCTCAGTGGCTCTGGCCTTTTGGGTTTCCTTCACTGGGCAAGTTGTAAAGGACAAAGATGATGAACCTCAAAATGAGCTTTCGTTTTCTTTACGACTTCTTGAACTGACACTGGAAAGAACTTTCTGGGCAGCTTGAAGGATTTGGTAAAGCCCATTTAACTTGTCCTGGTGACTGCATAACAAGGTGTTTTATATCCTGACAAAATGTCATATTCACTTTCTCCTTTCTTAGCAGTTTGAGTTTTTTTTCCCCTGGTTGGTTTGTTTTTTCAGCAGTGCTCCTGAAAGGTCATGTGAGTCTCAAATTCTGCAGGTCTTGGCAGCAGCTGTGGACTTCTCTTCTGCTGCTGGTTTTCTGTGCATGTGTTTTATTTAGATTAAAAGGCAAAGTACATTCATTCAAGGCTTAGGCAGTTTAGCATAATTAATTGCACAATACAAATAATTTAATTAAGTTTAAACATTGCTGAATTAAAGTCCTCATAAAGCACATTTGCTGTTTTCATAATGCCAGACATACTCTTTCTGTCTTCACTGGAGATTATTTTTTTCAGCATGTTCAGCACAAGGAAATGGCAGAGAATAAATAGTCCTCAAAAACCTAAACCCTGGTGAGGGCCCCTTGCACATGTAAGAAGGGGGTCAAGTGTTCTTCTCGTAAGACAAGTGATGGATGGACATCATTTCGAAAAAGCTGAAATGATTTGTGTCACCCTCTGCCCCTTCAATGCTCTGCTGGACAGGTTGCCCTTGCCCTAAATAACTGTACATATTGTATTGTTGTGTTGTGTTTGACACGTCTGTCCTACAGAAAATGGATTGAACCTGTCAGTCAGCTCCAGGTGCTCTCCAGACAATTATGATTTCTTCATTACTCTTCCCATGATTGTGGGTCTTTTAGTGACTTAAAAATGAGGTCTTCATCAAGTTGGTAATCCCTTGAGGCTCACGGGTCTCCCAACACCCCAGCCATTTAATCTGATTTTTTATGCAGCTAGAAATGAAGTGCTGCTGTCACTGCTATACGGGGGAGAGGGAGCAAAGTGCTGTGAGGTCTCAGAGACCCAACCTCCACCCAGAGGGACCATGGCCTGTCCTCCAAGAGTTTTGTCCTCAAACCTGCTCGTTCCTTTCGGCTCGGTGACTGTTTTCACCTCCATAATGCGGTCGCTGCTGGTTATGCCTAGCACTGCATATTTCTGCCTTTCTGCTACTCGAGAAAAAGGTTAAGAACGAAAATATCTGCCAGCTAAGGTATTTTCTACTGTTTTTCCAAGATAGAGTCCAGCTGACACATTTTGTATTGACAGCTGGTGAAATGTTCACAGAAATGACATCTGTCCATTAAAAATATCCCTCTTACTTTTCCTGATCCCTGGGGATTTCAAGACTGCAAATCATTTTCATGAGAGACGTAACCTTAGATCAAGCTATGTAAAAATACATCACTTCCATCAAGTGAAATAATCATAGTGTGATACAGGAATATTAAACAACTGCCTTCCCGCGTGACGTGCACGGGAATTTTTGGAGTTTTCCTCTCGGTGCCTCCAATTGTTATTTCATATTGTGACACCTGTAATTGTATATAGCAATCTAGACTTTAAAATCCTGACAAGGCTGCTCTGGGTTCCACTGCATACATAAATCCATCACAGCAGACGAGATAGATTTTAAATTGATGGTACCACACCAAGCACTGAAATAAAAGCAGTAGCTTCACTTATCCTTGTAGGCTAATAGCTGCAAATGATTTTATGAATCATTAGTTCAGATTCTATAGTCCTACCCATTTGAAACCATTTCTAGATTAATGCCTTTTTGTCTGTGATATGATATTAATAGGCAACTGAAAAGCATGCAGTTTCTAGTGGTGTGTCACAGCAACATCTTAGTGAGGGAAGGCAGTTTGTAGTATTGGAATAAATGATGGATTGCTGGGATTTGGATAACTGGCAGTTTTTTCAGGACACTGTCTCCTGAGAGCTAGTGTCCAGTGAGAAAATATGAATTCTGAGCATGGATTGCCCACTGCTGAGTAGTTCTGTTAGGATGATAACTGTTCTGCTCTCCTGGGACCCCACCTGCAGTGCTGTGTCCAACTTTGGGGCCATCAATATAAGGACGTGGAGCTGCTGGAGTGAATCTAGAGGAGGCCATGTAGATGCTCCAAGGGTTGGAGCCCCTCGGTTCTGGAGCCAGGCTGGGAGATCTGAGGGGGTTCACCTGGAGAAGAGAAGGCGCCAGGGAGACCTCAGAGCCCCTTCCAGTGTTTAAAGGGGCTCCAGGAGAGCTGGAGAGGGACCTGGGACCAGGTCAAGGAGTGAGAGGACAAGAGGGAATGGATTTAAAATTACAGACATTAGGTTTAGATCAGATACTGGGGAAAAAAAATTATTCCCTGTGGGGATGGTGAGGCCCTGGTACAGGGTGCCCAGAGAACCTGTGGCTACCCCTGGATCCCTGGAAGTGTCCAAGGCCAGGCTGGATCGGGCTTGGAACCCCCTGGTCTAGTGCAAGGTGTCCCTGCCCATGGCAGGGGAATTGGAACAAGATGATCTTTAAGGTCCTTCTCAACTCACACCAGTCTGTGATCCTGTCATTCTATGCACAGAGCTCTCTGTGAGCTTAATAATCATACAAAAGCTTCAAATACAGCTCTGTGAGAGTAATTTATAATTATAAATAGAATGAGAAATTATGTAGAATGAGAAAAACTATTTAAGTGGTTATTTTAAAGTGAATGAGTCTCAACCACTTCCTTTCAGTTTATTAGGTATTTAATATTAATGAAAGTAAAAAGATGCAATAAAATTGTGTAAAAAACTAAAACATGGTGTGCCTGTTCCTATTCAGGCAGGTAGAATAACACTTGTATTTTCCACCTTCTTATCGTTCTTCCTAGGAAATTTGGGGTCTCTGCTCTCCACTAAGTGCACAGAGCCAGGGAGATGAGGCTCTTCCCTGTGCTTATTTAGTGATGGTTTTGTGCAGTGATGGTATGATGTCACGTCTTAACATGATAGCAGGGAAAAAATCTATGGATCTGTTGTTACTTAATAAGCTCTCTTTATCATGCTGCTGAATCCAGGAGGATCAGAGGTTAGTAGTAACAACGTGATAGAAGGACCTGCAGTGCTGGAGGGCTGGTACTTGAAAGGGATGTGCTTTCTGTAATTATAAGGTCTAGGAAAATGTTGCCGTTTTAATGTTGTTACTGCTGCATTTAGTTTGCTTTTCTTCCTACAGTGGAGTAGTAAATGATGTTGGATTTATTTTCTTTTGTGTCCCACATGAGAGACTGACATCCATTTGTACCTAATTTGAAACAAAAGTTAGAATCAGAACTGGGTTTTTTTTTCCCTCCTTCTACTCTATTCTGAATTTCTCAGCTACAGTGCTAAAAATAATAGAAGTCTGTGTATTTACTGGTCATCTGTAAATAAAACTTGCAGACATGCCTACATTTTAAACTCACTGTAATCTTACCATATATTCATAGATGCAAAAGTCAGATTTTGCTATCAAGGTGCTAACACTTTTTAGGTTCTTATAATTTTATATTTAGATCCTGCCACGAGACTCATTCGTCAGTCTCTGAGCTGCAGTCCTTGAGCACACACGAGCTGACATTGACATCTGCCGAACGTGCTGCACAGGGTACAGGAGAGTTATCTCCATCATTATGTGCCTCCGTGCTCCTTAAATAAGCTGGAGGAATGAAAGAGGGGAGGAAGCAAGAATGAGGTTTCCAGAGGATGGCTGTGCAAACCTGGGAAGATGGATGGGTGTTACAGCCAGCATACGCTCACGTAGGACAGTTCTTCAGCCCAATGTGACCCACATTCCTGCCGGAGAAGAGAACGGCACAAAGTCAGTGTTGCTCTCCCTCTTCCTAAGTTTCTCTTATTTTTGTTGGTTTTTCTCCATTCAGGTTTAATTACAAAGGAATCTCATGCCACATAAATTAGAGTAACCCATCAATTTCAGCTGTGGTGCCAGAATTTTCACCAGCTGAAGAAGAGTCCTTGAGCCCTTCCGGAGGTTTGTGGGGGGCATCGCGTACCTGAGTCAGCCTCCTCCGTCTGGCTGCCCTAATCAATTCCTGAACACTGTGCTCAAACATATCATGGTATTCATCAATTCCCCTCTCCAAATAAGCAAGAAAAATTCTATGAAGGTTTTTCTGTCGTTACTGATGTTCATAATGTAGTGAGATTGATGGATTGCACTAAAATCCTTGCTGTGGCAATGGTGCATTTTGAAACACGCTGGAAGAGAAAACGGGTTGAGTGCAAGGGCATGCAAGAATATTTAAAGATGTTGTTGTGGTGAAACATGCTGGCTTTGTAAGGGATGAAGGAATATTAGGAAAAAATGTAAGTTTGAACAAATGTGTAAATCATGAGAGCAAAACCTGTACTGAGCTTGCAAAAAGAAAAAAAAAAAGCAGATTTGCAAAGGCATCCTTTTTAATTCAATTTTTGTATTTTGTAATAAAAAAATGTATTGTGTTCCAGACAGTCTTTGGAAAAACTTTAGTGGTGTCTGGCACACCAAAGCCTGTACAGGAGGTAGTTAAAGGGCTTGTCAGTAAATTTAAAACATGGAGTTGCTTAGAAGTACTTAGAGCAAACATCCTACGTGCAAACATTTTTGTAGAAGAAAAATTAGTTTTCATATATAATTTGTATCCAAAAATTAGAGAGGAACAAAGCACAGGATCAGAGCAAATGAACTCTTAGATCCTAAAATTTGTTGTTGGCAAATGTAGCATTGGTTGCTATTACTCAGCTCCATGTATTAATTAACATGTGTGGAAAATGTGCATGTAACCATAAAAAAAAACCCAAACCTTTATTTGTTCCACAAATGGCCAATACAGAACTGTCCAGTCTGCTTTTATTTATCACTAAAAGCAGGAAAATTTATAACACAGTAGAGGAAAATATATCTTTGCAAAGATAGAAAGTTGGCTTACTAAATCCCAGGAAACATGACTTCCAAAACTAACCTGCCACTTTCATGCCAGAAACAGCATTTCACCTTGAAAACTATTTCTTGATCTTGAGCATTTGATACTCACAGCAGCTGTCTTGTGTGGTCAAGAAAATCAGACTCTCAGGGACTTCCATATAAAGGGTCACACAAGGCTTTCAAGTCTGTCTTAGACAAATCTGAACAATCACAACAAATCAAACTCCTGAATCCTCTACTGAAAACTTTAATTTCTGCCTCCAAGATCCTCTCTGCTCTTATTTTTTTTTTCCAGAAATGTATCAAGCTTCCTTTCAAATCAGTACGCCTATATCACCTTCTTTGGGAAGTCTGCAAATTGTCAGAAATCTTCTAAATTCCACTCTAAATTTATTCATGAACAATTTATAGCCCCTTGGTCTTGTATGAGTATCAGCCTTCAAACTTAAATAATTCTTCTCCCTCCCTGCTGTTTACTTCCAAATGTACCTATAAAGAATAATTGCATCCCCTTGCAGACTTCATTTTGCTAGGCTAAACAGACCAAGCTCTTTTTAATTTCCTCCTCCTTAATCATCCTACCAGGACTTGGCTGTACTTTCAAAAACCAAAGTATGTGGAATGGTTCATGTTGCATCTTGCTAATGCTTTCTGTGGCAGGCTAGACTCTGCCTAAAACTTACCTTCAGGAATTATCTGTTACAAATTTTGCAAATAAGAGAAAGTGCATGCAAGTTAATTAAAAAAAAAATTTCTTTTTGGAGTCCTGAATATCTGTTTGATGGCAGTGCCTGTTACTGCCTAATTGCTTGGTTTAGACTCAAGCCTTTGCATTCAAACAGGCAAAAGCTTCTGAGAACCCCAATTTCTCTAATTAGGTTTATTGCTTTCTGTTCCACAAAGAGGCACCTTCATCATAGGGATGCAATTTTTAGGTTGAATTGTGACTGGTCTAAAGCCATCCTAAGCAGGCTTAGAGTTGCTATAAACAGAAAAGCAGCTCCTGTGCTGTCCTCCTTAATTTCATCAGCTGTGGCACAGGACAAGTTCTTCAGCCTGTGATAAGATCCATAAACTTAGAGTCTCACTTCCTTGTTGCTCATTTTGCATCTTATGCTCCTTTTGACACCTCACCTGGTTCATGAAATTCATTTAAATACAATTTTTCACTAATTGGGTGATTAGACAGGATTCACTGTAGTCCTGCTTTTGCCCTCTGGGATTTTCACCCAGTGCAAGAAAACATCGTTTATTTTGTTCCAGATTGCATAAATATTTGTGAATGAGTATTAAAATCTCAGATGTCAAGTACAGTGCAAAAAAAGGCACTGATGAATCTCCTTCCATGCCCTCATTTGGTGGTGATTAGGTGACCTGCCAGCCATCTCGACCGCCCTTCAGTGATCTTATCATTTTCTGTCAGCTCCTGAAAGAGCAAATGGATAAGAGGCGAGTCTGTCTGGCAGCAGTGAGGACTCTGCTGCAGGTCTGCCTGCCATGACCTGCCCAACCCCTCCGTCACCGCAGCTGCACATTTGGTAAATTACAGTTATCTGGGTCCTGGCAGGGGCGAGAGACCTTGCTTATTAAGAATTAGGAAGAGCAGAGAAATAGTACAGGCAGCCAGTGGGAGAGCTGAGATGATAACTCATGGTCTCTTCACCTGGACCCCGGTGCTCTTTGTGCTAAAGTCGAGCTTATCGTGGCGAGCGGCTCTCGGAGCGAATGTGGGACATTTTATCAGTTCCTGCAGGAGCACACTGCAGGGGTGCCAGATTCATGATACTGCCCCAAGACACGAGGCAGGTCTTTATATAAAAGTGCCTTCAGACTCCCAGCCCTGTGCTTTAACCTCTAGCTGTGCATCTTCTCAGGGCTCCGTTCTGGCTCAGGGGAGGATTCAAAGGAGTGACCTCTGGGATGTTGTATCCTCCTCTGGGGCAGGTCAGTCTCGGTGGCAGGGAGGTGTCATGGACTACCTGCCCCTGGGCTAAGGGACACCTGGGAGCATTGGAAGGTGGCTGTGGACAACCACAAGGTCACCCACAAGCTGGTGATAGTTGGTGACTGAGTACAGGTGCAGAATTACTGAGATTCTTCTTCTTTTCCTCTCTTAGAGATGGGCACTAAGTGAAGCTCTCCTTTGTGTTCACACCCTTAGAGATGGAAAAGGTGCTTTAGATTATATCTGTGTTTCCAAAAGCTGGATGCTGCTTTGCCAGAAATAAACTACTCAGCACTTCAGACCAAGCCAATACATGCCAATTAATATCAATACAGTTCTGTACCAGGGAGAGGCCACAAGAGATTGTCCTGACCTGTCAGCTGCTGCAAACAGTGGCATTTTCAACATGAAGCCAGAGTTCCCTCTACCTGGCTTGGATGCCACCATTCTGGCAAGTGGCCACTTCCCTGCCATTCCCTGTCCTCTCTGCCATGCCCAGAGTCAGTGGGAGGATGCTCACTAATTTTCAGCAGACGTTAGCTCTTGTCTTAAAAGGTCTGAAAGCAGCCACTTGACTGTAATTTGTTTGTAGGATGTGTTATGAGGAAATTGGAACCACTCTTAGGATTAGGAAATTCCTCCCTTATTCAAAATTCATTAGCTGAATAGAAGATACAAGTGAAGGTGTGTTCTATAGCAGTGGATTTCTGTTTTGATAAAGTTAATCATACACTACATGCCTCAAAAATCCCCAAACCAGACATTTAAGAAGTGTGAATTTTTAACTATCTGGGGAATGCACACCTTGGTGGAATCACACCTGAAAAGAGCTGGTGGATTTTTAAGACAGGAAATAATATTTCCTCTGCCACACCATCAACAAAGCAGTTCTGCTTTTGGGATATGCCTTGTGCTTTTAATGTTGTGCTGCTGGGAAGGCTGTGGATGCCTGTGGATACCATATGGTTTTCCTGCTTCTCATCAAACTGCACTTCTTTTCCAGGGTTTGTGAAGAGTTACCATTACAGGAATACCTCCTTTTCCAAAACAGGCAGAAAACTTGATACTTGAAGACATTTGATGCCATCTCATTTGCTATAAATGCAGATTAGAAGGTGTTTTGGGACATGCAGGGCAGTAGGTGTTGGTTGAGCAAAGACAGTTACAGAATTCCCTGTAAACACATATCTGAAGGTGAGAGATGTTGCAGATGGAAATCAATATGATTCACTTGATGGGTGGTTCTGTTTTCTCCTGTATCCCTGACATTTTGATGTGTGCAGGACAAAAGAAGGGCTATTACAGGTAAAGATGATGTCATTTATTTAAACACCAGTAAAATATGGATTTCCCCCCCTCCAGATCACAACTGCAGTCCCTGGAATCACCTCCCCAGAGATGCACATGGATGATTGTGTGCTTTATACATCTGAAGGCCACTTTGTGGAACTACAATTGGAAAAATTCTACAGAAAGCATCTGTGCTTTAAGTGCCAAAGCCTTCAGGCTGAAAGCAGCCCCTGGAAATACTTTTTTGAAAGCCCATATTGACAGACTGACTTCTGAGCATGGTTACACTGATTATGTGGCACTGTAGTCTCCTCTGGACTAAAATACACCGCTATTAGATGGATTTTTGGTCAGGCACTATGTGAGTCTCAAAGAATGACAACCAATATACTACAGCAGTTAGGCTTTCTTTTCTATTATTAGTGGTGACTTTCTCCTGAATATTGAAAGAATGGTGTATTTTCCACTGAAAACCTCCTGGATAAAAGACATCAGATAGCAGGGACTAATGTTCCAATGTTCCAGAAACATTGACAGCAGAGGGAAATAGGGTGATGAAATACCAACTCTTCATCTTTAAGGGATTTTCTTACTCCCCATGTACTGTCATTGTCTCCCTTTTGCCACCTCCTGTGTCTTTAGTTATATATCATTGCCCTTAAGTCTTACTCAGTTTTTCTTAAAGCAGTTATCAGCTTTTACCTTGGCTGCTCTGTAGACCTGTGGCCACAATTAGAGATTCATACTCATGTTCTTTCCTCTCACTTGCCTTGGGCAGGGTATTTGCAGCATTCTGAATAACAAATGTGCATTTGCATGCTTTAGATGCTGGCTGGTGGCAGTGATCATCATCATTTTGCTGTTATGGTGTGCAGCTTTTAACCTTTTGTTACACCCATCTGTTGTCTGTGCCTCACCTTATGCTGTGGTTGTGAAGTGGTTGTTGTGGGGATCATCTGCCTGGGATGGCTGTTTGTACAGCACTTTTAGCCTGCTCCAGTCCTAATCCCAAACCAGAGCTTTTAATTGTTGCTGCAGTGCAAATATATTGACAAGGTCAGGCCAGATGTTCTGAAAATTAAAGCCACCTTTTGTCTGTCTCTGTCGATGCCAGTGCCCTTCACTGACAGAGAGAAATGCTGTTTATGTGCCCTTAGATGGAAAAAAATTCTCAGTGAGAGTGGTGAGGCCCTGGCACAGGTGACCCAGAGAAGCTGTGGTTGCCCCATCCCTGGAAGTGTTCATGGTCAGGCTGGATGGAGCTTGAAATAACCTGGGATAGTGGAAGTATTCCCTGCAACGGGACATGGATTGGAATTAGATGATCTTAAAGGTCACTTCCAGCCCAAAGTATTCTATGATTCTTCCTGTCTCCAGTGCTACAGCTCCGTGGGCTTTTAGCAACTTCTCTCTTATTTGGATTATTCTTGTAGTTTATTTCTGGTGCTCTACATTGTGAGATGATGTCTCCAAGCCAGGGAGCACAGTTGAGATGTAGACCATGTTTTCCACATGGTTCAGAAGATTCCTTGGGTCCTTGTCCTTCAACACCTTTGGCAAACCCCATGGAGATGCCATGGACAGGCAGAGTCATGGTGATGGATAATCCTCATGCCAGCAATCATGGGTAAAGGATTCCTTTCCCTATGTGCACCTGTGAGTGCATAGCAACTGTTTTCCCCTGGGTTTTGAAGCATCCTTTGCAGGCTACCATAATTGAAAAGGTTAGGTGGAATGGCTGGTGAATCTAAAACTGAGAGCATTGTCTCTTGTTATTTCTTTATGCTTGCTAATGAGCCTTTATCTCCTTCTGTTCATATTAGGGAGGTAAAACAGTAGTGGAAGTTGCGATACACAGAAAGGCTTTGAGAAAACCTGGTCTTCTATGAAATAGAATCTCAACTTTAAGGAAAAAAACATTATCTACTAATAAATTACATTACAAAATGTGTCTTCACATAAAACACGAAGTCTGATTTGCATAAAAACATGCCTCGGAGCTCTTAAGTTCTTGTTGTTCTGCCACAAGCCAAGATCTCTTTCGGAAAGACAAATGAGAAGTGTCCCCACTTACAATCTTATGTAGAAAACTTATGGTCTTCCAGTGTCCTCTGTTCCAATGGAATTGGTTTCCTGAGCTTAGACTGTTGATGGGACAGTGTGGAAGAAGCTTGGGAATACTGGAGTTTTGGAATGCTGTACACTTCCCTCCAGTACCGTAGAAAATTCCATGCACCTTTTGACTTGTGTGGGCACTGACAGGGACCACACATGCAGGTTTGAGCCTTCAGAGTAAAGAACAGGAAAATTTTTTTCCCTGGAGGAATGTCACAGACAGCAGCAGTAAGTAATGATGCCAGCTAATGCCAATCATGATTAGGGTTTGTAGGAGAACACCCATTATGGGATGGATCATGCTTCTCCTCTGTGCTGTGAGAGACTCGGCTGCCTGCACTTGCTGTGTTCTCACTCAGGATGTGCCTGTGCCGAGAGCCCGTGCCAGGGCTGTGCACACTGGTGAGCACTGGGGGAGCTCATCAGGACAGCAGATTTTTGGGAAAGTACTGATTCTGAGGATCTGCAGGCAGTGCTGCTGAAGGACAGCCCAGCACACGGCAGGATGGATGTGGGGAAAGGTCATCATGTCCCACTTTCAGAGGGGCCCATGGGCTCTGTGTTGAGCAGCATTTCTCCCCATGGACTCTGCTCTCTGTAAATGGCACCAATTCCCTCAAATCTCTGCTCTTGGCCAGGTTTCCACCAAGTCTGTATTTGTTGATTAGGCTCTTTCACTGGAAAAGAGCAGTTACAGAAATACTGTGAACCCATAAGGTGTGTTAGTTATGGAAAGATAAAGAAAGCAACAAAAATAAATTACTGCTTTTATTTTTCTTCATGATTGTGCTTTCTGTGAGTTAAAATGCTTTCAGAAAGAGCTGGGAAATTCAGATGAAACATGAAATGAATTAGTATGCAGTCTTAGTATCCGTGATTTCTTAATCCTTCCTTAGCCTAACATCTCCCCAAAACAGCCTTATAAGAAAAGCAGACCAGGAAAAAAAAGGAGTGTATAGTAGCAACTTACAGGTTTTCTCAAAGGTTAATTAATTGCAATTAATTGTGAAGTGCTACAGCATTGAACAGTAGCTTTGAATTTGATAATGAAAACCAAAAAAGAAAAAAAAAAAAAGGAAAAACTCATATGGATCAATCCTGGGCTTGCAGATGTGTTTTTTTTCCTCCCCTCTGAGTAGGTTCAGTTTGCAAACTTAACTCAGACAATTTACAAATATGATTTCAGTTGAGAATTAATTTCGGGTGGTGTGGTGGAAAGAACAGAATGTTTTCATTAGGAAAGTAGAGACCAGCAGTTCTGCACAGGACAAAGTGAGCAAGACTTCGCAGTGATCAATGCACTTTGCAAATTGGCCCCTGACTTTGGGTTTATTTAAATTAAAATGGATACTGAATCAGTAGTGAAAAGAATGGAAGGCTCTTTTTTTGCCCTCTTGAGTTGTTCTTGAAGAAACTGCTCAGAAGTAGACCTGTCTGGTTTGGCTGGTTTCTCAGAGGGGTCCGTGTCGTGTGGTACAGGAGCAGGACTGAGACAGTCACTGGAAGGGACCAGGAGCACTTCTTCCATGTCCTTCTCTCTCCAGTTCAATGCTCTGAAGAGTCACTCATTTATCAGCATTGAAGAAGTGCTAAGAAGCACCAACCTAAAATATTGTGGGAAAATGTTAGATGTGAGTTTCCAGCCTAGACTGCTCACCAGTGTATGAGGTGGGGAAAGGAGTCTATTGAAGATTGATTTCTTCAAGGCCAAAGTCAGTGACAGAGTTAAACCCAGAACCCTCTCCTTTTGTGCTCATGTGCTGTTCCCCCTCTCAACTCTCTCTGCCTCTTGCCTACCACGATCTCAACATCTGAGCTGGTGGTGCTGAGAGCACCCACCTGGCATCTGGGCAATGCATGGCCATGAGCACCACGGCTCTGTGACACCCCCAGGGACGCTGCAGAGCCTGTGGAGGGCAGGCTCTGCAACTGATGAAGTTGAAGGAATTCAGGGCACAGCCTCCCCCCTTTCCGTGGTCCAAAACACAAGTCTCACCGTGCAGGAGAATTCATTTCACTTGCTTTCTCATCTGCTGAAGTAATAGGGTCAGATCAGTGGGGAAAGCAGAAATTACTTTCAAGTTTCCTGACTCCCTGAGAAGGCTGCTCTCTGTATATGATGTGGTTACAGCTCCCAGACTGATGTGTTTATTTTACAGCCACAGCTCTGAGTGCACAGACCAGGGTTACACAACAGCAACAACAACGAAAGTTTACACAAGGAGTTACTTAGCTAGTAAATCTACAGCTAAAATAACAGGGTGCAGGTACATGGAGATATGTGAGACATGGCTGGTCATGTTTGTTTAGAACAGACTCATCCTGTCATCATAAAGGCTCCCTTGAGCCTTCTCAAAATCTTATTTCAAAATTTATTATGCTATTTAGCATATACAAGGTTACAAAAATCAGCACCACAGCCAGATGGCTGGGGAATTGTATCATCCTGTTGCTCTGTTCCCTACTGCCAATAAATTTGGTGGCCAAGGCAGGGCACCAGATGCGAGATGCTGCCAACTGGGCCAGCTGTGGGAATGGGAGCCTGGATCTCCTCCTGGTCCCCAAGGAGGGCCTGTCTGCTTTGGCTGGGCAGCCTCAATCCTATATGAAGTTACTGCTGCAAGAGCAGAGCGAAATGTGTGGGATCAGAGGAATAGGCACTTTATCCACCTGTTAGAGAGGAGAATTCTTGCCAGTGCAGTGAGGTTGTTACAAAATTAATTAGATAAAGAATAAAAGTCATATTCAATTAAATCATGCCCTTTTCCTCTTCTAGACAATGTGACACTGAGGCTATGCTTCAGAGTTTATAGATTTGTATAGAAATTGGTGCTAATAGTTCAATTTTTGTGTAATTATTATGCTAGTAATGTTGAAAATGAAGAATCTGGGTAGAGGGAGGAGGAGACAATACTTCTATAAATACTTAATATCCAGAGGAGGCAGATGGGGTAAAATTATATTTAGAGATTAAAGATAAAGCAAAGAACTGCCGCAATCTAATTCCAGCTCTGACCCGGAGTTTCTGTCCATCATGAAATGTCACTAAAGCTCTCTGGGTCTGGGTTATATTTTTTTTCTTAAATCTTTTACATGAAGATAATGCCTTGCTATCTCACTGGGGCTTTGTGACAATTCATGTCCGTATAACACTTTGAAGCAGAGCTTGTAAAGTGCTAAGTATTATTAAGATGAGATGAGGAGAATCTCTTATCTCAAACATCAAGTTCTTCAGGGATGGGGAAGGAGGCAGTGATCTATTATCTGTAATACTCTTCTACAGACTGGGTTTGATCAGCCTTAGTGTGATTCAACAAAACCCTCTTCAACTGTGGACAAATGGACATCTCTATTATAAGTGATGAAATGGAAACCTGGATAAAGGCAGAAATTGCCCGACACCGTCTTTGATCATAATCTATCTGCGCCTCAAAGAGAGCATAATAATACAAACAAATTTGCAGAGGTAATCCAAAAATAACTCCTCCTGTTGTTCTGCCTACATAGAGCCATCAGGAATGTGCTCAGGCACTTGTTGTTGTTGTTGTTGTTGCTGTCAGCGTTGTGCGGTGTTGCTGTGCCAATTCAGAGGCTGCCAAGTCGCTCACAATGGGCGCCGCATCCCAGAGACCCTATGGTGCTTCTTTGCAAAATTTACAAAGCACCTCAGCATCATCTTTTGGAAAGATAGTGAAGAATTAGGATGAACTGTGTCACTTGGTAATGATAGACACTGCTAGATCATCGCTGGGATGATTTAAAGAAAGTAAATAAAGCCATATTTATGAGCAAAAGATTATTGCAGAGAAAAACACGGGACAGAATAAGCTGTGGAGTCAGAAAGTAGCAGGATAGAATCAGGTAAGTTTCAAGCAGTTTCAAGCACAGATTTTCATCAAATCTTTGAGGAAGAACAAGAGAGAGTAATTTTGCATGTAAAAATCCTCTTATGTGTCAATAACTGTTCTGAAGCAGCACAGAGGCTCACGGTAACATTCAGAGGCTCTGCTCTTTCAGCAATTTGAGCTTTCTGGACATAATTTCAAGGTCACACATCAGTGTCACCCTTGTTGTCAGTCAGGTAATCAGCATTTCGCTCACTCCTCCTCACTCTTTCTGCCTGATACTCTATCCTGCATCCCTGTGCACAGAGCCAGACTTTGCAGCCTTGGTGCTTTTTACTTGGTGGTTCAAAAAATAAATAAGACTTTGAATCCTTCTGCTTTGCAAATCTTTGAGTGTTATGTTTTCCTTTTGGGAAAGAGCTTCCTTTAAGTAAACAACTGGGAAATAAATGCAGATTTCTAAACTAGCTGTTATTCATCTGTTTCCTTGTGGGTCTGCAGTGCCTTTCTCTGAGACATGAGACCTGATGAATATTGACACAGAAATAATGACTGACTGACTGCAAAGGTGCCACTTGTGTTATCTGTTGAAACTTATGCCTTCATTATTTAATAACAATAAACTAATGAAATCTAATATTTCCACTTGCAAGGTGACCTATAAATTGTACCATAAATTCTTTTGTGAATAACCATGTACTTCAAAGTAGAAATGCGTTGATTGGAACAGTTTTTGGAGTATTTGTACTCCCTGAAGGATATATTTCAACAAATTTTCATTAATAATTAATCATGACACACTTGTTCTAGGAGGTTAAAAAGAACATAGCAAGTTCTCCCAGAATTACAAGCCTGGGGTGAACATGGCATGAAATGTTGGCATCTTTTGCTACTTTTATCTCTTCTAGCCATTACTTGGGACAGCAATGAGTGATGGACACGTGTTTGCTCTCTGTGCTTCTCTGCTTTTCTTCCCAAGACATTTTTATATGTCAGTAATGATGGACTCACGTAAGTGAAACTGTGATCTCTATATAGGAATATATATATATATATACCTCTATATGTATAAAATATATAGGGGAAATAATAGTAGAGCCATCTTTATTTAAGTTTTTACTTTTAAAGTTTTCATCTATTCTCTTCAGAGCCATCCATGTCTCTGAGATGTCAGGTTTGTAAGTCCTACCAGCACAGTATTCCAGGACTGTCTTAATTACGTGTGTCAGGTCTTGCCATGCAGCCTGTGAGCCCCTCCACACTCACTCAGTTACTCATTCAGCATCCTAGGATGCTCCTTGTTACTGATGCATCCTTGTTACTGATTGTCTTTTCAATATGCACCTTGGAGATGTCAACATGCTAGAAGGTAAAACTGCAGGCTACAGAAGTTCTTAAAAGTCAGATTTTGCCAACCACAGACTTGTCAAAGGCAAGATTTTAAGGCTAATGAAGGAAGAGTAATGGGATCTCGAACCTCGCAGTGTTTTATATTAATTGCTTGCAAATGCTGACTGCTGGCAACTGTGCCACACTCAAAGCATAATGAGCTGGAGAGGCCAAACTTGGATTCCTGCAATGTAGCAGTTTTTTATAAGGCAGTCAACTGCAGAGGACATGGAAGTGTTTGTGTCCACCCAGTGATGTTTGGGAGGTCTGTTCCAGAGCAGCCTTATGCATAACCTTGTGTGTTGCATACACTTAAATTAGGTCTTACTGCTTTTTCAGGTGAACTCTGAAGAGCTGCAAGATGCAGAAAAAGAAGATCCAATATTCCAGCCCTTCTGCTGTTGGCTCTGAGAGTCATTTGTCTCAATTTGCCAACGTAGTCATAGATGATACTCACACAAAATACATTAGTTCAAAAACCAGAGCAGACGAATGGAGTTAAAATTCTAGACTTTACTTACTCACAATATATTGTCTGTCTTTTTCATGAGAAAAAAAATAAAGATGTATTAAAGACAGGGAAGCAGTGCTTATGTGGTCTGATAGATTAAAAACCACTGGGAGATGAGGCAGGGAAAGGCATGCCAAGCACAGGGAGTCTGAGAGCAACAGTTTGGCTTCATTTGACTCCTTTTTGTAAGGCAGTTTCCAAGTTTTCAATTGGCTTCATTAGGCTGAAGTGGTTTATCTTGCTTTGTACATCTCGGCCTACTTTTAGCCTTTTTTTCTCTTTCCTTTTACCATGAAACTCATGTTCTCCTATGAGCAAAGTGAACATGGAGAAAGGGAAAGGCTGGCACTTTAGAATGTGACTCTTTTGTCTTCCTGACTTTTTCCCAGCTCAAAATACTTTAACATTTTGTTTGCAGGGCTTTTGCATATGAAGACACGGGAGTTTTTAAGAGCTGCTAATGGAAGTTAAAACTAAACCAACAACCACTAAGACTTTGGGGAATATCCTGTTTATGAAACATGTTTTCAGCATTTCCCTTTATTCGCTGGGAATTTTTAGGATGTTGCACATATGTGTGTTCCAAAAAGCTGGTATTTACTTGTAGCCTGCTGCTGTGGGGATGATAATGAATAAGCAATTGTAGCTTCTAATAAAAAGACTTGGGGAGCAGTGTGGTTTTAAGAAACAAAATTCTATTTTCCTGTACTGGTTTTTAGTGATGGATAATAAAAGAGGAATTCATCATTACACTACATCACATTAAAGCCTTGCTTCTCCCTTAGGTGTCAGCTCCCAGTAACTGAGTGGGATAGTTACCAAAATGTCTTGCTGTGTTTTAGGTTCCAGCAGTGGGAGGTGAGGTGGCCACCACTGTGAGCAGTTGAGAGATTAACTTCAGTGTCCCCAGCAGAGCTCAGGAAAAGTTTTCCAGTTTGAGAGGTGGCTTGTTTGGCTGAAGCCAATCCCCCTTTGACAAACATCCTCAGCTGTCAGGTTGCTCTGAGGAAGGAGAATGTTAAATAACACTGCACCAGGATTTTGGGAAGATGTAGAGGCTCTCAGGCTGCTTGTGCAGCACTGGTTGTGGCAGGCTCTATCCCACAAACATCACTCCACCGGCACTGAGACGTGTCCATGTTAATCAGCTCAACTTCATTTTTATGAACAAATCCTGATATAGCCACAGGCTCAAGATTCAAGGCAAGGTTTCAATCAAAACACAGACCAGTGTCATTTTTGTGGCCAGTCCACACCCTGTGCTGTGACAGAGGACCTGTCGCTACCTCTGGCACGGAGCATTCATAAAAGACCTTAAAAGCATGCTGCAGACCAGGCCTGAATTGTGGCTCCTACAGAACTGGCCAAAAGATGGATCGAGACACTCTTGTCCTTGTCACTGTGCCCTGTGTAACCAGACCATCACCCTAAAACAAGCTGCGTTGGCCCCAGGCTTTTGTGAAATGAAAGTGTCCCCATAAATAACAGAAGCTCATTACAGTAATTCTTTTCTAAAAACCGTGGAGATTTGTTTTCTCTCCAAAAACACTTGCAGGTTTTCTTAGAAGTTGCTAGAAAATGTACATAAAGTTATTTCTGCTTATACTATTCCATGCAGAAACTCATACACAAATTAACTTTGAAAATATCTGAGCATAGCTAGAATGTTTTGTTGTTGTACCTAAAATCTGTACGTGAAACCCAGAGTAAATGTTCCTTCCTTTTTGCATTTAAACAGAAACTAGGTAGGTTTTCACATTAGGCAACAAAAATTACTATCCTAGCAGAGTGATTGAGATAAGCTCATTCAACCTAACTAAAATGTTGTCATTTTCAATAACTTTACTTATTCTACATGAAGAAAATCATGTTGAAGTCTCAAAAAATTAAACTACATTACAGTTGCATAATGAAGCTGAGCTCTTTATGGCTGGTAATAGAGGAGCCAGAATTTAGAGTTTAGTAAATTCATAGTGGTTTAGAAATGTTATGACAGAAAGAGGGCAATGCAGAGACAATAACAGAAGAACTTTCTATCCTATGACTTTATGCTGCTTATGAACAGATTGCAAGTTCTGGCACAATCTGCAGCAGAAAACATATCTATTTTTCATTTTGCAATTATCAGAAAGATCAGAGGCTCCCATTTTTGCAGATTTTTGCTGGGGGAATTTGGCTGAATTGCTCAGACGCTGATCCCTGAGAGTTTTTCTAAATCACATGCATATAAACACATCCAGTGGTGACAGGCCTTTGCTCGGGGAGCAGCCTCACCCAGACTCACCGTGACAGGAGGACCTTCCCCACTAAGAAGGACCAGCAAAGTGCAGCTCAGAGCATTTGCACAGCTCACCCCAAATTCCTACACAAGTCCTGGTGCCCTCTCTGCCTCTGGGATAGAATTCAGCTGCCTCCCAAATGTGCTGCAGCCTAATCCAGCTGCACACTAAAACACTGTGCAGCGAGACTTATGCAATCATTCCATCCCTTCTGGCTCAAAATTGGTCTGGAAGGCAGAAATACAGAGAATAATGGCAATGGAGCTTTTCTGAACACCAGGATATACGTGCATTTGATTCTGGCAAAGGGTCGTGGGCTGTCAGAGTACAATTCACCACATTCCTGTATTTGCTTCAATTTGCTTATGCATAATCTTGTCAAAGTGATTTTTTCCCCTCTCCAAGGCTGTTCCATGAATGGGAGCTTCAAAGTGGAGCTCACAGAAAGTCAAACAAGACTCGGTGTGTTCCATCTGAAGCAGCAGCTCTGACACACACAAAGGGAAAAACGGAAACAAATGAAAACATCTTTCAGATACGGTGTTTTGCATCAGGATCACTGGCTGTGTGATGCAAGGGATGATTTCTGAGATACGTTCTCAGAGAGCAGAGAGAGCTTTGATACTGAATATACACGAGCTACGTGATTTTCACACTGCAAGTGCAAAGGGAGCCATGTACTTGGATTGTTCTGTGGGAGGTTTTTTAATAAATTAGGGATTCATTATACTAATAAGTAAAGCAGATGCATGGCAAAAGGTGGTCTGTAATGAATGCAGAAGGCTTTGCTGTACATAACTTAGCAGAGCATTTGAAATGCTCTTTGTCTTTCCCTTTGTGGATGCTCAGCTGCTTAATGTCAGGTATTTTTTTACTCACAAACCAAACTCCCCTGTAGTGACTCTTGCCTTGTTGTTTCAGAGACTTGCAGCATAACAGAAGGTTTCTTATTCCTTAATTTTGTCTTAGCTCCCTCCTAGAGCACTTACCACAACTTGGGAACCTCTTTGATTTCCATTGAGTACCACCAGTCCCCTCTGTGTCTGCTGAGTGGGCACCAGCACTTCATCCATCTCCATCCTTTTTCCTACAAGTTTTACAAAGCAGTTCCCAAATCCTCCCCCCGCCAAGCAGAGAGAGCAGGAGGTTGCAACGAGCCTGAAATGCACAGATGGTTTAATTCTTAACATCTTAAGAACTTTTATAATATCATTGGAGCTAATAGCAGAAAAGATAATTAACCTTTCATCCTTGAAAGACTTTCCCTAAATAGCTGCAATAGATAAAGTTCAGGACAAATAGGAAGCGAAATCCTGCTTCACATCTTTCAGACCAGAAAATGTGCATATATTTCATGTGTGAAATTGTGCTGAACACAATTTCAGTGATTTCCTGTGCTCAGGCCCCTTGATAGGCTCAGGTTTTGGGAAAGTTATGGGGTTTTCCTTTTTCCATTTGTAAACATTTGTAAGCATCCTCTAGTAGGAAGGCAGTGTCATCTTCAGCTCCTATCACCCATTCCCAGACTGAAACACCGAGGTATTCAGCATTGTTGATAAGTCATTTCTCTTTTACTTCTTTCTTTGTGCAGGTTGAAGCAGTATTTACTGCTTCTCTAAACTAAGGTGCTCAAAGGAAATCCAAACCTCTTCTGGATTTTCTGCAGAGCATAAAACAATATCTGCAACAAACTTCTTCAGCATTACGTGCCCGAAAGCCTGGAAACAAGTCAGCCCCAGGGCTGACATGACAATCTCTCTACATTCCTCCACCTGGAAGTTTCTCAGTGTCTCTTCCTCCTGACTGATTCATGGCAGAGCTGCTCCCAAGGATTGCTTTTTCAGGCTACTTTTTGGTCCATGTCAGCTGGCAGCTTCATAAGAAGCAGGAGAGGCCTTGAGGGAGCAAAGACTGCCCTCCAAGCAGTCAGGTAACCAGAGTCAGAGAAACAGGAGATGATGGAATGGATGGTATTCCTCATCCAAAGCATTCAGTCACTCTGTGTCTGACAATCCTTTTCTTCAATCCCCCTGTCCTAACCCAGCATCTTTTGTCCTGGCACATGGGACATGCAGAGCCCTTGCACTCCTGCTCTGGAGTAGAATTCCAGTAGAATTCCAGCAATAGCTGGAATTGCTCTCTCTGTTGCCCATCAAAACTAAGGGATGTCCAAACATGAGAGAGAAAAGTGGTAATAAATGCCACATATGATGAGGTATTTCAGAAATAGGTTCCTTATGGGCAGGAGGCAGCACAGCCCTGTAGATGCAGGTGAGAGCTGGTACTAGAGCCAAGCCCAGCTCAGAGCTTGTGACTTGGGAAAAAGTTTTGTCTAATGGGGGAAAAAAAGCTGAAGCAATCAGCACTGCAAAGTGCTGACTGAAAGAATAAACATTAAAGAGATAAAGCAGACCAGAAGGCAAAAGCAATCAGATTTGTAAAAGAGAGCAGATTTTGATTTTATCTTATGGAAATAGATGCAATAAAAGCTTTCTAACTGGAGTTGTATAAAGTTGCAAAATATTTTATGCAATAGGAGAAAAATTGATGCCAGTGGTTCCTTTAATATTTTATGGAAATTTGTTCAGCAAATAAATTGAAGTGTTTTTTTATTTGCAAACAGAAGGTAAATGGGACAACTGAAGCTTTTTTTTTTCATAAATATTTTTTTTTTCTATTAGATGGATTCACCCTAGGTTGAGTAGCTTCTGCAAACAGTTTTTTGATACAATTTAAACATCATAAGCCAAGCCATCCCTGACAGTCCAGGACTGAATGTGTCTGGGGCTAGAAATGCTTGGTGTTTCACCACAGAGCTGGACTGAGCTCCTGAGTGTGGGCCAGCAATCAGACCTGATGGGCAGCACTCAGATCCTCTCTTAGTGTCACTAATGCAAACTGAAGTGGAATGGAAGTGACAGAGAAGCTGCAGCACATGCAGGCATATATGGCTGTTCCTTTGAAAAGCAAGGGAGCCAGCACAGTGCATTAAAGCAGTCATCTCCTTTTATCTGATAGCGGGGAAAAAAAATTAACCCAACTAAAAATAGTCAGGGCATTTTGCCCTATGATCTCTTTTCATCCTATGGATCAATATGCCCTGAGCTTGCATCCCATACATAAACAGCTTTCATGGGTGAGACGACCTTGCTGTGCAATAGATGGATCTTTAATCAACAGACCGTGGTACAGTAGGGCGAGTAGGGTAGAAGGTAACAGAGTTTATAAATAACTGAATTCAATTAAATTCAAACTAAGAGAAATCAAAAAATGTTTCTCCAAAACCTCAAAACTTAATGATCAAGGAGGAATTTTAGTGTCATGGGAGAACTTTTTTGATAGTGGCAGCATTTTACCAAAAATTTGACGTTGTTCTGTGACTATTCAGGAGTTGGACTCCATAAGCCTTGTGGGTTCCTTCCAACTCAAGTTATTCTGTGGTTCTGTAACTGCTGAAGGAGAGGGGTAGGACATAAAGAAGCGCCTTCCTTTCTGAATTTACCATTTAGAGGTGGAAGGTGGAGGGGCAGGAGGAGTGCACAGCACACAGGGATTGTGATGCAATAAGAAATTAGGGCTGGCTGTGAAACAAGTCATCACACTAAATACCTTTATTATTTTAACATGCAAGGAAGGTGTGTGCAGTTTTTATCCCTAAAATTATGAATAACTGGGAACATCTCTTTCTTTTTAGAGATCAATCTCTTTGTGGTTCTTTCATCAGTAAAGTCCTGGGCATGCTGTCCCAGATGAGTTGTCAGAGAAACACTGAGAATGCCCTGCATAATTTTGTAATTTGGTAATTTGGTTGTCTGCAAGGAGAGTTGTATTTGGATTTAAAATTAAGAAAGAATGATTTTATATATTTTGAGATTTTATTACGAAAATGCAGGCTAGGCCCTAAATTAACAGAAAGATTAAACATTATTTTATTCCCTTGTTATTTTAGTTCTTCATAATTAGGAAGTAATTTTCTTTAGTAACATTGTTGAAAAAGTTAATAGCAGCTGTCAGGTTCTCTGTGTAAGAAACAGAGGGCAGACAGGATCAAGATGCTTGTGCATGTGTGCAACATGTGAGATACATAGAAGTACCTGCAGGTAAAAACCCTTCATGCTTTTTTTCCTTCTTCTCTGCAAGACTGCACCAAGTTAGTACAGCAAGTAAAAAACATTTGAAGTGGGAAAAACCTGAGTATAGTAAATACAAAAATTCTGCAGCAAGATGTGTTCCGTTGTAAATCACATCTGGAGTATTCAAGGGCTGCTTTGTGAGGAAATGCTGCTGGTTGGAAGAGGGAGATGTACATCTCACGCTGAGGTGTGCTGCAGGAATGGTCCCAGCATCTGCAGTGGCATTGATGCTTCAGCATTCATCCCTGAGCTGAATTTTTGTGGTTTCCATGCTGCTGGAGAGTCACAAACTCCTTGTGATTCTCAGAGCATGACCCAGCCTGCCTGGGGAGGGGCACTGATCATTAACCCAGGCCATCAGGATGGCCGAGTTCAGTCCAGCCTGACAGGTGTTCTGTCACACTTGCTTAATTTAATTTCTGCCCTAATATAAACTTTTATTAAAACTTCAATTTGCAATTTTCGTATTAGTTTTAAGTACAGTTCAAGGAAAAGATGTAAAGAATTAGAATTAGGTGCAATCCTTTGTGTCCTGATTTGATTTCTGCCAACAGGAGAGTTGCAAAGGAGAAGAAACATCCATGGAAACACGGAATGCAAATTGCTCAGCACGCACAGAGTCCTGACACAAGCTGGGTGTTAATTTATTTAAAGCTCATGATATTGTAATGAATTCAGGGTTTGCTTGGCTTTGAGGGAGAAACTGCATATATCAGGTAGCAGTTGGATATAACATTCAACTGCTTATTCTGGCCTCTGCTATTGTAGATGAAGCCTGTGCTGCTTCCTCCTTCACCCTTTGAAAGCAGCGGCAGAGCTCCTCAGGAGTGGGATCAAATCCTTGTAGAACTGTGCTCTGGAAGGAAAGAAAAAAGGAAAGAAGGAAAGAAGTCCGTTATGTGGGTGACAGCATCCCTTCACTGTCGGGCACACTGTGTCCGTTCGATCAGGTGAATCACAAACTCAGAGGAGGAGAGGCTGAGCCATTTAAATTTTATAGCCACATAAATTATAGATGGAAATCACTTCTGGAATAGGGAAAATTGCAATTGCCGTGTTCAGACCGACCATTCGTACGGCAGCTGACGGTTAAGTTTTGCAAGATGGTGATCACTGGTAATAGTCACTAGTAATAATTTTACTTAAATTTCAGCAGTTCCCAGAGACTTCAGCTGAGCTCAGAGCCACTGTGGAAGTCTTTGCAAAACACCTGACAAGAGACTTGGGCAGGGTTTTAGAGCAGGAGATAAGAATTGTTATTATTCTCATTTCAGAGATTTAGGGAGATTGAGCAATTTGGAAATGGCTCCTGGGAAGTCTGAGGCAGAGCATTGCACTGCTGTTAGTAAGCAAAGAGGAAATCCAGCTGGCACTTTGTTAACTGCATTTGAACTATTCTGCCATTTTACATTGTGCCTTTTCCGCCTTTGCTATTTGGAAATATTCAGTGTTAGAGTTCAATTAATAAAAGTCTTCTGTTTAAGTCCCTTGACAACTTTTTCCCCCATGTTTGCAAAGTTCCATATATATTAGTCCATAACCACTCAAAGACATTCTCTTACTTCATATGCCTGTGCTATGGGGTTTTTTTTGGTTTTTTCCCTTGTGTTATTTTAGAGTTCAGTACATAAATATTGAAGTTTTCAACCCCAAGTCCATATAAGCAGGAGAATAATAAATATAACATTAAATTATGCATGGTGTAATAGTGCGCTAACCACTTTCATGTTCACCAAGTAAAGAAGAGGGAAATAATTTGTGTCTAAACAAGGGCAGCATTTTTTTCATTGTGGAGGTCACTGGAACACATTGTTCTCATTAGATACACAGCAACCTTGGGAAGGAGTAGAATCCTAGATAAGCACAAGCAAATCTCTAATGGATAGTCTAAGAATGTGTCAGCTGATTTGTAAAATGTAAATGTTTTATGAGTAATAGGGTTTTAAAGCTGATTTTGATTAATGAAATGCCATCTACTTATTCCTTCAGCAGTCAGCCTACAAACATCTAACCAACTAATTAGTCTGTTTAGGTAAAGTATTAAATCTGTCTTTTTTTTTAAAAATAGGAAAAAGAAAAACAGACCTGCTCTGGAAGGTATCTGCAGTAAGGAAAAAACCTTCATTGGTGTGATTGACCTGATTGCAAAAGTACAGTAATTACATAAAACTTTGCAAAGCTTTGTAGTTCTAAACATACTGACAATTTCAATCTCAGAAGTTAAATTATTAAGTGGAAAAAATGGGGGCAAACAAAAATGATATCTTTATATTTTGCAGACTTTTGCAGACTGAGGCAAGGATGGTTTTGTGAAATCAGGCGAGGTCATGAATTTTACAGCCAGTTTAACAATCACTGAGGCAGACAAGGTCAGAAAGTCTAAGGAGTCCTTTCTTGTTTATGGGTTTAATTTGCAGCCCTTAGTGCTCTGTTACGAGTGTTGCACACTATGACATTTGTGAATTGCATTCCTGTGGTTGTACACTGGAGAAGATGCCTCCAACTAGAACTTGCTGAAAGCCTTTGACACAGAGGTTACCTGTGCAGGATCATGGGTTTTGATTGCTCATGATATTTGTGATGGGAAGCATTACAATGGATTTGGCAGATTTTTTTTTTTTTGTTCCAGTTTTACTATTCTGCCTAGTTCTGTTTTTTCTTGGCTGTCCCATTAAAACAAGCAGACTAATTCCAAACATGTTTAGCCCCAACATATTCCCCTCACAGGCATCCAGTCACAAGACTCAAAACTGCAGGTGATTAAGACCAGTGCCTGAATAAACCACTTACCCTTGGGTTATGATATTTACAAACCTCTAGAATTAAACAGTCTGAAGAAAAGAGGTAATGACACACCTTCATTCTGTGGCCATGTCCATCAAATCTGGCAGCTGGAGAGCACTTTAAAAGCCAGCAAGATGATACCTTAGCAGGGTTAAGAGAAGGGAGAGTGGCAAAGAGAGCTGGAGAAGGCAAATGGAGGCTCATCTCATTCCCAAGAACTCTTTAGTTCTCTGAGATAGTGCACTGGTTGGGCTGTTCCAGTGCAATCCATGATGGTGCCCTCTGAACCAGAGCTTGGAATGAGGCCTGAGATTGGGAAGGTCAGACACATGCATAGGGTCATTCCTCAACACTCCAACAGTGCTGGAGCTGTTAAAACACTACAGAAAGCCTGCATTTCATCCCATACATGTTTGGCCACTGGTGATAAGATGCAGTTCTCTTACTTCACTGAACTGTGGGTAAGTTTTTCTGTCTGCATGACAGCTCCTCTGCTGCAGAAGGAAGGCTTAGTCCTTCATCAGTGCTAGAGGCTTTTTCTGTTGAGAATTTTCTCTGATTCCATTTCACATTATCTCAAAAATAATCTGTTGTTTTTGGGTTTTTTTAAAATAGAATATCTATTTTCTTTGTCAGTAGTTTTTTCAGATATATTTCAGATCCGTCTCTTTCCTCTGTCCTACTTTCCATTAATTCTCACAATCACATGCATTGATTGTTCTGTTCTGGTAGTGCCAAGATCATCATGGCAGTACATGAACTATTTCCCTTAGGAAAGGTGTTACTTCTTCCAGGAGGAGAAGAAAACAGGAAAAAAAATATGTATTTCCATTATATTTCTAAAACAATCTAAATTATCTGCTTCAGTACATGTGTAGACAGTACAGTGGAGCAAAGCCAAACCTGTTTTCTCTTGTTTCAGAGATTTTCCATTATTGCACCTCTTGATCCATTTCTTTAAGTGAAGAAACTTCTGCAAGAAAAACATCACACAGAATCGCTCTATTTCTCCATTTTGTGTGATCAGAAAGATTTCGTACATAAACGCCATTTCATCCTAAAACTGTACTAATCCACATGCTATTAATTTAAGTGTTTCCTCAATCCTGCTTAGGATGACTTTGGTAGAAGATCCTCTGGCTGTTACTCAACATGCTTATTCTGCTAATATTTTCATGATTATCCCATTCTCTCTCTTTTGGATGAGAATTAGGATTTATTCTTCAACTACTCTGGAACCTTCTCACCCTTTCAAATATCCCAGGGGGATCTTTCATAATTCCGTTAGTGTTGCTCCACAGCTCTAGCTGTGAAAGCTCAGGCAAAGCTGCTTAACAACTAAGTGAGCTCACTTTAGGGGAAAAAAAACCCAAAAAAACAACCCAACAAAAACAACATAAAATTGTTGGATTCACCAGGCTTTTATGTTTGACACATCAGTGCCACATGTCATTTTGCTGGGGTCTCCAGTTCCTTAGCTTTCCTGCAGTGTCTGTGTCAGCAGAAATGGGCTGTCAACCAAGAAGTGACAGAAGCCGTGGATCTTGCCCTTTGCTTTCTGTCGATGCATTTGTGAAGTCTTTTAGTAAGGTTTTGTTATGTTTCTTGAAAGATGCTTTTAGCACTTACCCTGTTTAATACCCTCTGAGCATTCAAAAGACAGCAGCTTTACATCAGGAGAGGTTTATCACAAGTACAATCAGTGAAATGTTGCCATCTTTCCACAGCAGAGTGGCAAGTCCTTGGACTAGGACAATGTCTTGGAGTCAGTAGTGGGGATGGAAGTGGGAAAGCTGCTGGTTTCATTCTGAGCTTTCTGGCACAATGATATTACAAAGCCTCTTGCCACTGCCCCAACAACCTACAGTGCTTTGGCACTCGTTTGTTCAAACAGAGCAAGTGATGCTGCCCAGAAAAGCAGAGTCTTCCTGTGCAGATACCGAAATATGTGAATCCCAAGAATATGCATGGAAACACAGAACGATCAAGGTCCATATGAAAACTGAATCCCAGCCAGCACACTTTGGTTGGTGGAGATCCCATCTGAAACATGGTGATGAAAGAGCCTCCACTGTGAGGCCACAGTTAGTTCATGTTGCTGCTTCATCACTAAAATTGCTGAACACATTCATCATTGGGACACATTTATTTTAAAAAATGGACAAATGCTTTTTGCCGTGACACCGTTAGCCCATTTTCAAAAGTCAAAATGGTTGTACATTCTGTTAATGTGTTACTGGAATAAAATCATGCTGCACATTTAGGGCTGGATTATGTGGAGAGCAGCCAATACTTGTAGCATTGATTACGAGGTCTGTGCCTAAGTAGTTTTCTTCCTGATTTATGAGCCAGGCATTGTCATTCATTGAGTGACAGAGTAAGCTACTAGATTTGTTAATTGGACAATAAACCACACTTTCATTCTCCTCTTCCAGTGTTTTTCATTAAAAAGAGACAGATCTAACATTTAATGAAATGCTTAAATAAATAAATGGATACAGAAGTGTTGAGTATAAACCCTTTGCTTGTTTCAAGAGTAGTGTACGGTGTATTTATTAATTAGTCTGGTGAACGTAATTAAGGGCTGTAAACTCTATGAGGAAGTTAACCAGCCTTGTAATAAATACCAATTTATAGGTACAGTAGGTCAGCTGGTATTAAGTAAAGAGGTAACCTGCATAGAAGCTAATTTTTAGCAAGGAGACAATATAAATAAGTTATCATCATGAAAAATACAGCTGACCTTGCAGATTCAAAGGCAGCAGATTGCAATGTTTTCACAAGTTCATGTAGTTTTTTATCTCCTAGCAACTGTATGTCATTTACATATTTTACCACATCGAACATCTTAAAGAGATTTTCTGATGGCTGGTGTTGGAAAAGAGTCATTGTAGTGTAGTTCCTGGAAGACTGTTGTTTTTCATAACTGTGCTTAATGTCTTTATGGGAGGCTCTGAAGTGACATAAAAGGTTTCAGTGTAGTAATTTGATACTACAAGGACTTTCAGATTGTTTTTTGTGTGTTTACAAAAACACTGGGGTCTGAGTTCAAGAACTGGCACATCTACTGCTGACATCAGTCTGAAAGACACCAGTATAAAGTACACACATATACATAAGTATGAAGTATGTGTGTGTGTATATATATNGCATAGCCACTTTCTATATTAAAAAAAAAAAGTGTACGGATTTTCTTCATTAAGATTTTTCTTCATTAGTTCTGCTCATTAATTCTCTGATGGCTGCTTCAGTTAGCACATGAGGCTCTCAGCAATGGCAAGGGAAGGAGTCTGGGGCCGTGCTCTGGCACACATAGTAATGTTTCCGCCCGGAGGGTCAGACAGGAATTCAGCTGAACATTTTTATTTTTATAGAAAATCTTTTATTCTTGTTCCACTAATGTTAGTAGGTGGTGAAATTTCAGAAACCAGGAAAATACTGGATGGAGAAGTAGGACCAAAATACATAAAGAGGGCTGAGAGTTTGTTGTTATGTCGTCGGTCCAGTCTTCCCTTTGCTATAGGTGGGAAACAGAATCCTTACAGGATCTGAGCTGCTGTGGTGAAGCAAGGGCAGGATAGAACCTCTCTCACTATAGCACATGGAAAACCATTTGAGTTCATTTGAGCCTCATCAGCTGAGCCCATGAAATCACAAGCACTCTGCTCACTTAGAGATAAGTCTGACACAAGCGGCACTCGATGGCTAAAACTCAACTTTGCTCACAAAGAGAAATGCTAAGGAGTTTGAAAGCAGATCTTGTGTTCCCAGAAGTTTTTATGATGACTGAGGACTGTAATCCTCAAAGGGCAAAGGGAACAGGAGAGTGAAGACACCAGTAGCAAATCTCAGGTTGGCATCACCTGTAGAGAGCCAACGACACAACTCAGGGTTCAACTTCACGGAGAGAAATGCAGGCAGTGAAATGCTGAGCTCTGGCTTTTCTCTCACTGAAATCTGGGCTGTCCTGCTGGAATTAACCCAGGGTGGTCCAGAATCACTCCTTAGGTGCTCTGTAATCTAACACTGAGCCCACAGTGTGAGCATGGCACCTGTTCTGTCTTGAGGAGTTCAGCAGTGGTTGCTATAAATCACTCTTCAGCCCCACCAATTTTCTATCAATGTAATTGATTGTGTGCTTGTCTCTCTCCCAGCAATTCTGTGTAATCAATTATAGCATCCCAGTCACAGCAGTTGCTTTGGGAAATTTGTGAAATGACAAGGGACCTCATGCAAGCTGTACAAAATTACCAATTATGGAACTACGCAATCTTTTCTAGGATGCCATAAAGTGTCGTTATTCACCCTAAAAGAGGATGTCTAAACAGATTGGTTTCTCATCAAATGCCATTGCTCAGGGATCTAAAGAATATGGAAATGCCTGAGTTTAAATCATCTGTATGCCTGAAAAAGCATAAGAAATTAGTTTCTTGAGCTATTTTCATGAGTTTTTTTCCTAGCTTACAGCTAAGTCATGCATTATGGTGAATCATTAACTACTGACTTTTATAGCTAATCCTTATATTGGCCATTTTTACCTTTGATGACAGTTTTGAGATACGAGATTGTATAGACCACAAATACTCATCAGATAATGCAATTACCTGTTTCCAACATGTCTCCAAGTTTAGTCTTTCGCTGTAGAAAATACAGCAAGAAACTGACCTTTTTTTGTGGTGTGCTTTGTGCTGTTCTTTGATTCCTTCCACAGCCTCACCTTCATGGGCAGTGATTTTCCCATCATTTGAGAGAGATGAACAATTCAATTCCTGCTACACATAAAATCCCCGCCGGTCTGTGCAGACCGGAATAGCTCCATCTGCAATACCAAGCGCTCTGCATTCCCTCCCTGTCACCAGGGAGGGGACAAATCAGCTCAAACTGATTCCTGTCAGGATAAGATTGGAGGGACAAATCTGTTTGCTTGCTATATTTCAATTGGGAACTAGTCAGGCCTTTAAACTCCAAAGCAAGTTCTTCTGTAATTTCTTCGTACGGAAATTCAGATAATCAAATCTTTTTCTTGCCAGAGACAATGTAATTTTATGCTTTGATTTATTCTGAAGCATTCGATTTATAGTTATCCCTAGCCCTGAAGAGGGATTGAATTGAATAAAGTCAGCAGATAACATCCCAATTAGAGTTTTCTGCGGGGAAATAAGATAAATAAAGGAAATTCTGCCAAAAAGAGATCCTTGATGAAACCTAGGGCTCATAGGTGTTTTAGCACATGTAACTCTTGGTGACAGTGACAAAATACAGATAAAACTGAGAATGTAAATCGAAAAATATGTGGGTTTAACTCTGTGTGTGTATGACTCAAACTATGGAGAGATGCAGAAGCCTTCACTGGGTCCATTTGAGGTCTGTGGGTCTGGGATCTCCTGCTGCTACCAGGAGAAAATGCCTGGTGTGGCCAAAGGTTGAAGACAGGTGTCCTTCTGAAATGGTTAGTACAATAAAATAAGGAAATAGTTTTGGTGAGTGGGAGTGAGACAGAAGCTGGAGGTGGCACCTTTATACCTAAAGAGAGGAACAAGGAGGACAGCTGGGACACAGCCTGGTCTGGTGCTCTCAGACCTCACGTAGCTCTGGGACCTGCCTGAGCTGTGAAAGGCCCTTGATATAATAACAAAAATAATAATAAGATGCTTTGGGGAAGGAGATTCATGCTAAAAATGGACAATATCCTGTCCCTGCAGTGGGGCAGGGTAGCAGTGAGGGGTAGAGATGACTGGCAGGGCCATTGGTACTTTGCAAGACACAACCATCAGGGGCAAGGGGTTTTGAAGAGTTAATTTTGGCTTGTCACATATCAGACAGATATCCAAATCCTTCTTAAATTTCTCCTTTGAATCTGTCTTCTGCATAGAAAAGGACCATTTACAGTGTGCAGCAAGATATAGCTGATTTGGGTTGCTCCTTCTCAGGAACCTTTCAGCATTACTTATGACTCAGTTAATCCTCATCTTTTTATTCAGAAAGGTTTCACAATATTTTGTTTTTTAAGGAAAGTGAAAAGACCATGTTGAGGTTCAGACAGGTGTGCATTAATATTGAGTGATTTGATTTAGATTGACACTTTGAGATGCTTTGGTTAATCTTCAGCTCTCTGCAACAATTTTTTTTTTTTGTTTCAATGTTTCAAGGAAACAATGGCAAAAATCAAACTCTATGGAAAATATTTACCTGGAAATTTTACAAGTATCTCTTCTCACAGCTGAGTTTCTGGGGTTCATGTCTAGGGGGTCAGATTTAATCTAAGTCTGTACATAGATGATACCTTTGTACCTCCTTCTCTGTGCCAATACTACCACAGTAGTCAGGGCACCAAGGAATTAATCTCTTTAAGTCCATCCAAAAAAAAGAAAGAAAAAATAATATTAAAAAAAAAAAAAAAGTCTATTTCAGCTGGGAGGGCTGCTGCATGCAGCTGATTGCAGAGGACAGGAGTCTGGAGCTGGAGGCAGGGGCAGAGCAGGATCATTGCAGGGATCCAGACCGGTATGGGGTCAGGGATGGAGGGCACAGCAGTGGGGTGAGAGGTGCTGGGCTCACATCACGTGGGATGTGTGATGTACACAGATGCCACCTCACCTGTGTGTTGGTCTCCAGGTCTTGCTGGGCCAGTTCTCAAAAAGATAATAACTGGGCCTAAAATACTGACTCATGCCAAAGCTGAAGTTTTAATCGTTTTGAGGTGGCAAATGTAAAACTAATAAAGAAGCTGAATTTTGCGGTTAATTTAAAGACAAGCCTCATCATAAGCACTTGCCCTGCCTTGTAAAGGTAAGACAGAGAGCTCGTTCTGTTCACAGATGCAGCAGCAAGGCTGGGAGTATTATGCAGTAGATGGTGGGTAATGATGCTTTAAGGGAGTGAATATAACATTTTTGAATTTTCACAGCTCTCCTTTTTGTTCTTTGTGGACAGGAAAACAATTAGACCTGCAAAGCTCTGTGTGAGGCTCTGGGATAAAGCGACATATCAAATGCCTTTTCTCACGGGGAGGTTGAAGCCTTGTGGGTAAACTTTTAAATAAACAGAAGATTTATTCACAGTAGTTGGGTGCTCTTGTTTCAAATTGAAGGCATCCTTTTAATAAAAATTATCCAGCTCCTTCTTCCCCCGTGGGCTCTGAGGGTGTGTGTCCGCAGGGGCGAGCGCAGGGAGCGCGTTCCCTCTGGCTTTGGATGCCTCACAAGTCTTTCTGTGTGTGCCTTAATAGTCCTCTGAGGGAACTGAAGTCTCATTTTGTGTGACTCTGAATTTAAATCCAGGTCACAGAGATGTTAAATAGCAAATGACACATTTACTGTGCCGCCCAGCTGCCTTCTGTAATGCAGCAGGAATGCTTTCTGAGCAGGGACAGCATGCCAATATTAACTTATATACAGGTTGTTTTATTGTGGAAGCTAACATTAAAAAATAAGGAAAAAAAAGTTAAGGGATGCTGCTTACATTTAAATAGCTACTTATTCCCTTTGCACCTTCTCTCCTGAAGTGCTAATGCACTTCCCTGACTGAAGAATTCCTAAAACATTAATTCTTTTCAGTTCAGACCTTTACATTTATATTTATTATAAAAAAAATCCTTAAACCATTCTGGCTTTGAGGTCACCAGAAATCATGTCAATATGCTATTCTAACTCCTGTGCTTAGTTAAAAACTCAAATTACCTCTTCGGTTTCTGGTCCTTTCTGTAATAGTCTCCTTTCACAAAAGGCACATACTTTATTTCTCTGAGAGGAAGGTGGTTTGTCAGAGGCTGCTGCATTATTACAGCCTTACAAGCAAATAATGAACTTGGACACCTGCATTCTGTACAAAAAGGCTTTGATCAGGCAGATGGAGAATGTGTTTCTGGGCATCAAAAAGGCTCATCACAAGATAGAAAAGGTGAGGATATTGGGGTATTTGCTACACAGATGTCCTTTCTGGAATAGCACTGCAAAATACATACCCAACCAGCATCTAAATGGGCTTCTAACCAATAGATGGAGACAAAAAGTGTTTTTCTTCATTAACCTGCTTTGCTCCTACTGAGAAGGTCAATTTACCTGCAGGTCCTTCTCTGGTACTGGGTTTGTTCAAAGAAGGTTTGTAGGTGGGTTTATTTCCTTTTTGTCATTGTTGGTGTTTGGGTTTGGTTTTGGTTGGTGTTTTTGTTTTTGTTTTCAGGTTTTTGTGGCTTTTTTGTGTTTGTTTTTCCCAGTGAATACTTAGACAAGGGGTTTAGCTCTGCTGGTGGTTTCTCAGGTGCCACAGTTGGTTTTCCCTTAATTCATAATGCTGTGGAACAGCTTTTTGGGTTCATGACCTCAGGTTTACTTCAGTTTTGGGACAAGCGTGAGCTAACAGTAATTAGGCTTGTCCTCTGTTTTTTTCTCTATGCATGTGTCAGTGGTTTTAATTCAAAAGTTAATCTCATATTGCTACTTACCCTTTTCTCAATCTCTCTGCTTTCTAGGACTGTTACCCTCCAGATAAATTAATAAATTAAAAGTTTATTTTTCCAATCACCAGTTGCATGGATTCACCCCTTTCGTATTTCTTAGGTGTTCTAATTGCCACGTTTCAAAAACCACAAATTTGTTCTCAAACCCTTATTAAGCACTGACAATTGTCTTATAAACCTAATGTAGATTAATTTGTACTAAGAAAAAAAAGACAACACAAAAACCCCCAAGACCAGTACTGTTCTGCCATGTGTTGATTATGTTTTACTGTGCTGTAGTGAATCACTACCTATTTCTGTTCCTTGAATCTAAATATAATTTCAGTTTACTTTTGATTTCCTGAAACCCCAAATTACTGTGTTTAATTTATAAATTGCTTCTTATATATTCTGCTCATGGCTGGTGAATGTAATTAACATTTTCTTGCGAAAAACCTGTACCTATAAATATCAAGGCCGTGACATACATTATTAATTAAAAAAAATGACGAGGGTTGTTGGTTTTGCAAATATATAAATAGCTTTCAAAAAATGTGCCATAAATCTTCACATCTCATTTCTAATAAGTATAAATATATTAATTTTGTGATTATTAGGAAGAGGATGTGGGAATACTGCAGTAGTATTTAAGTATCACACTAGGATCAAGTTAATGAGTCCTGGAATCACTGTTCAGTACTGAGCAGCCTTTCCCATGCACACAGCTGATTTCAGTCCTGTGTGAAGGAATTTTGCATCAAAATATAATTCCTAACCTAGGATCAAGGCAGTCTGGCAGCTCGATCTTCTCACTCTTAATTACTTCCCCAAACAAACCAGCTTGGATTTCATGTGATCATTGCTCTGTTCACAGGTTGGAGAACAAACCAACCCACTTCAATAAATTTGGGAAAGCAAAGGCAAGAGTAATCTGTGCAAAATGGGTTATAATCTGACTCCTTGGAGTGACTTCTTGAAAACATCATTGTGCCTGTGGTGCAAGTCAGTTGTTAGCCCTGCTCCTCTTGTTTAGTTGCTCCTGGTTGTTTGGGGTTTTCTGGGATTGTCTTCTTGCCCTTTTTTCCAAGGCTTGGATCCCAGTATCTACAGGAATTCCCTGTCAACTGAAAGGAGTTTACCTCCTCCTGCTCATTTTTTCATAATTAACTAAAAATACAAGATTTAAACTCAGAGACACAATTTTGAGCTCATCAAACAAGCAACAAAAATCCCTTAAACATAACTAGGATTTTAATTACCCACTTACTATTGATCTCAGGCTTCGTTAATGTGCAGCAGCAGCAGCAGCACATTTTTCCGCTGGGTAAGGATGTAAATTTGGGAGGATGAAACATTTTCAAGTGTCTGACTCTTGTTCCTGGAGCTGCATTTTCCTGTTTTCTCCCTGGTAAGGATTTCTGATGGATTTTCTTATTTTCTTGGCTAGATGGCAGATCCTTGAAACCTTTCTTATCTGGCATGCACAAACAAGGCTTTTCTTCAACATGAAATATTCATAGAATAAAACACTTAAAAAGATGTTAAAGGACACAGAACATTTAGTCCCAGTCCAAACCTTTCCAACTTCATTTAACCCCATAAGGGTGGAATTCTCCTGGGAGTTACCATAGAGTTGTAAGTCAGAAATAAAGTAATAAGTTTCAAAATTGTTGCTCATTTAGCCCTAAGGGCTAAACCCCTGCATAAGGAGTTTCCTTAAAAATAACTGAAAGTAAACCTGACAGGCTTGGCTCGAACAATGCAAAGTTTTAGCTTGTTTTCTAATGTACTCAACACACAGTTTTCTGAGTATTATCATACTAAACTAAATTTGGCCATGAACAAGCCCAGATCAACTGGGAATTTGATTAGGACAAGAAAATTAATTGTTACTGGGATTTAGAGTTGATTTGAGCCCACTAAAGAGAGGGTAGCCCTATATTTCACCTTGATTAAAGAAAAAAAATCTAGTCAGGTATTATACAATTACAGCAAAAGTGACATCATGATTTATTGTGTCAAACCATTTCTTTCTTCTTACAGCACCACAAAGGTCAGTGAAAAACGAGGCTGCTGCGTAAGATCAAGAAAGAAACTGGTAGTGTGAATAAAAGCCATGAATGTCATTTTTAATTTTCAGTGTCCCTGCTTTTGTGGCTGGGAGCCAGACCATAGCATTTCACTTGTTTTTTAAAAAAAACTATATTTATTCACTGCTTTTTTCAAAGAAGTCCAGTTGAACTCCCTGGAGAGTGGGCATCAGACTAGAAAAAAATATCTGCAAACTTTTTTGTATGACAGAACCTGATCTGATGGGATTCCTAGTAATTTTTTTTTTTTTTTAATAAAATTTTGTGGCAAAAGGAGGGGGAGAGGTTGCTTAGAAAACCTTGCAGTGGCACATGCTGGCACTGCCCTGCACTGTCATGGAAATTGTTTCTAATTCTTCCAACTTGTAGCACAATTAGAAAGCAGGAAGAAACCAGCCACCTGTGCTAAAAGAATTTGTAAATCCATATTATTTATAAATTAAGAGTATAAATAGCAGAGGAAATGAATGGCAAGCATCCAGCAGTCGAAGACACTAGTGCAGGTTGTTTAGTTCTTCTGAACTGAATTGCTCATTTCTTAAGACCATTAGTAGTGTGACTTTAACACAGTCTTGGTGATCCAGAATTACAGAAGCCTTTTGATCCTTAAGTAAGAACCTCACTTTGATTGCTTTTGTACATTTCTAATGGTAAATGTGATTATCTTTAATGTGACAACGTTGTCTTTAGGATGGAGAGCAGCTCAATTTTCTTGCCTCTTTTTTCCAAGCTTCCAGAATGGAAGCATCTTTCCATGCCAGACACTGGAGTATGGTGAGCACATACACCAGGGATCACAGAGGTCAATAGTCATTTTTCAGCTGACTGCAGTGATCTTTGATGTGCTTGGCAATATTTAACCAAGTTTTCAAATGCTGTTGTTCCTGCAGGTCAGGTTCAGAAGCTGCAATGCAAGAAGACTGAAACAAGTCAAATAAACCGATTGTGCTATAAAAACAAGCAATCAGCAAAGTGCTAGAAAATCCCATTTTGGCAAGAAAACACTCCAGCTTTGTTCTTTGGTGTTATGATGTGATGGAAAGCCCTCAGCAGCGCTATAAATTTGTGTTACAGGAATGTTTATCTCCAGACCTCTATGCATGTAGTGTATCATTCAAAACACAATCCATGCTCTTTCCTCACACATTTGTTGCTTTGTCTTTCACAGTCTTGGTGTTTTTTACAGGAGGTCTCAATTTCCTGCAGGCTTAGGTGATTCAGATAAATTAAAACAAGCATCTCCACAGACAGTGTTATTTCAGTTCATGTGACATATTCCACTTTACTGCAGATTGCCTGTGGTGCACAAATCTGTTTCTCGTGGTAACGAGTTCCTGTGTCCACGACTTTAATCTGTTTTTTAAAAAATGGATTTAAACCACGGTAAAAATGATTTATGGGGTTTACAAAGTCTTTCCACTAGTTTAGCAAGATTAATTTAAAATCATGCTAAGTCAAATAACAACTTGTGGTAGATAAGGCCTTATTCTTTCCCTATCTTTCTCTTTCACATGTCCCTTGTTCTTATAATCTCATATGACTATGTATATTGCATAACATATTTTGGCATAATTTAACAACAAGAACTTCTGAGCTTTTCCCCTGCAAGCTGTAGGAAATGGCCAGATTTTTGAAAGAAGATAGTTACAGCTTGCTGTTGTAAAAACAGTACTTGTAGTACCTAAAGCTCATGGAAACTGCCCAGTCAGCTAAATGTCTAGGAAATGCCTCAGTCTTTGAAATCCAGAACACAGTGATTTAATTTATGTTCATGTTTTGATAACTTGCTGAAACCTAACTGACTTCAGCAATACAACATTTGGGAAGAGGAAAAGGTTTGCTCTGTAATATTGCTGAACAAGTCCCGTGATCTGGGGGTGGAAACTTCAGAGTTCAGACTCCTAGGGATATTTGCCCATGGAGTTTGTCTAGTTAGAGCATGTGATGGGAAGAATGTGGTTGTGGGACAGGTAATTATTGAATGGCTCCTATAATGGAAACACAGAGAGGGCTATGAAATCACTGTCAATTGAACATAGCCAATTCTAGTTAAGCATAGTAAAAGGAGGTAATTTTGGAAGAAATCTTAACTTCAGGTAGCTGTATATAGTGATGTCAGTGCTGAAGAGATGTGATTGCACCAGCTTCCAGCCCGTTCTGTTCACACCCTGCTTCTTTGGCCTGGCCCTTAATCCTGCTGCTGTCCCACCTCTGGAGAGCAAGGAGCAGAAGGCCAAGAGTGGCCTCATATGTTATGTAAGAGGCATCTTTGGATTCACAAACGCTCAGGAAAGAGGCTTTCATTTAGCTCAGCCTGAAGTGCTGAGGACAGGCTCTGCCTCCTGAATCCCAGCAGCTGAGTGTACCTTGCAGGGGATACCTGGGAAGTGCTTTCTGAGTTTGAGGTACTGTGCAGTCTGTGGGAACGGGGGATTGGATGTAGGCAATAGCAAGGATTGTGTAGGGAAAGTGGGAGGACTGAACAGGTAAAATTGGGAATCTGGCATTACATTAATTGTGTGGTACTGGGGAGTAGGATGGATTAGCATCCCTGGATTAGCATCCCTGTTTTTTTTTTTGAGTGTCTAAAACCAGGCCGTGATGCCCTTAGCAAAAATGAACACAATAATACCCAAACTATCCTCCAAGGAATCAAACACTATTCAAGCAAATACTGTGAAAAAAACAAGTTCAGAAAAATTCTGTGAAAAATGTAACTCTTTTCCAGGAAAAAAAACCCAAAACAACAAAACTAACAAACTTTTCAAAACTTCTTAAGTGATGCTCCATGTCCAGGCTGTCTGTGTGGAATTCCATATGAGACTAACCTAAATATCAGCATCTGCATGCAGCCAGTGTGTCTCATCTGCCAGGCCAGGGGAGACTTGATCAATGAGGCCATAGAGCCCTGGGGAGTGGCTGGCCCATCATGTTGCTTTGCAGATTCCTGTGTCTCCATGTGCTGGATCTCCAGTGGTGATGGATTTTAGGCATCTGGCCCACAGACAGGCTTATGAATTCCAACATGGAAATGTAATGTTCTTGTACTGCAGCTTTTTGCCATGACCTCAGCCAGCCATGCTATTTTGGAGCTTATAAACTTTTAACTCCATCTTAATGATGTTGAGCTAGTAGAAAGTCCCATATAAATAATTTAATAATATGTCTGGATGAAATGGCTGCTATCTAACTGGTAGAATAACAGAAGTGATTAAATTAAATTCAATATACACATTAGCCACTGAACTACACAGCCATAAAAGAATGAAGAGTGTGGTCTAAAGAGTTGTCTCTTTTCCTCCCACAGCTTTATAATTATATCTTCAGGGAAATGCCACAGCTCAGCATTTAACGATCTGCCATCAGAGACATTTACGAGGAGATTTTCAGGGAAGGAGAGAGTTGAAGGTGTCTTTTGTACCAAAAAAAGCAGTCATTGAATACTCTGGCAATCACCTGCTGAGAGGAGCATTGATCCATATATTTACATATCATCTGAAGTTAATAATTCTAAGTTTTTCCTCAAAGGAAATCCACAACAAGGTCATGATCTCCCAGGAATCATTTGGAAAATAGAGCATAAATCTTGGGCAATGCCAATCTGTCACTGCCCTACAGCAGATTTGTATGGTTTGAGAGAGCACAGCTGATCAGTTCAGGACACTGATTGTGTTCCATGAGGTGTGGCTCTGGCAAAACCCAGCCCCTTTTCAAGGCTGACACACAGGGTGCACTGGAAAAAGGGGGAGACGTTTGCAGTGTAGGAAGCAGTGGAATGAAGTACTCATGACAAATTAACAGATGGCCCAGAGTAAACAAATGGAAAAATTAGCAAAATACTTTTCCTAGTGCCAGACTATAAATCAAATTGAAATATCCTGAGTAGCTGTAGCTGGTGTGGATATGGAGATGTGACTGTTACTTTGAAGGTGGAAACTAAAAGTCTGGATGAAGACTAATGTATTAATGGCTCAGCATGAGAAACTTCCAACTTAAATACATATTTAATTTCCCAAATAGACAAGGAAAAGTCCAGGTTGTGGCTGTCAAGTGTTTCCTAGACATTTCAAAACATGGCTTTCATAACCACTCATCTCTTAAGGCAGATTAGATTGTCCAAATGGATTCTGAAATGCAGGAAAAGATCAAGTACCCTTAAGAAGAAAAAGACAAACTTAAACAGACCTGTGAGTGCATTTATTTGAGTCACTGAAAATGTTCAATAAGAGTTGAAGAAGTCTCTTTAATTAAATTGCATGCACACCTAATCTAGTGAGACAGGGATTTCCAAGGGGATATTGTCAGATTCCCAGTGAGGTGGTAACAACATCCACTGCTTTGTCATTTATAGTGGCTGTTTATCACTTGCATTTGTCCCAGCATAGGCGGTCAAAGACATAAATCACACTCTTCTGTACTTGCAGCAAAAATCAAAATACAGTGTGCTATTACATTTTATCCATTTTTAAGGTGTTAGCTCCTGCTGACCTCATTCATGGACTGGAACCTCACAGAGTAGTTCAGCTGTTTGTGTGAGAGATGCTCTTTTCTTCTGAGCATCCTCTGCTGCAGCCCGTGAGCAGGAGAGTCCCTCATCACTGCTGGGATTTTGCAAAGAGGGAATTACCAAAAAAAGGTGGTTTAATTTCAAGCTCCATTAGACACAGTGTTTGCCAAATGGAAGAAGACCAAATTGTTTGGAAATCTTGTCCTGAAACCTCTATGTTGGTATTAAAAATCAGAAAGAGTAGGTAGTAATAAACAGAAATCACTTAATGTATCATCTGAATCACTCCCTTTAAATCACTTTGGCTCTTTTAATTTTTATTTTTTTTCTTGTGGAAATGTAAAGTACTTACTCTGGGAGTATTGATTACAGAACTGTAGTACCAGCCTGGGATTTCCAGTACTAGATTGTTGAAATCAGTATTTGAATGGCTTGAAAGTAATTAGGCTATGTATAAATACATATATATGTGTGCATACATAAATTTTCCTTCATTTTTCTTTATCCTTCTTCTAAAATGTTTAAAATGCATGCATAGCACTTTATGATGTGAACATAGCAATTAGGGGAAGGAAATAATATAATTAACAAGGAGTAAAGCTGATTTTAATCCAATCTATTATTTTTACCATGAATTTTAAGTGGCAAGATTTTATTCCTCTGTCTACATACTGAAGTGCTTGTGCTCACACAGAGCTTTTCCCTCAGGAAGGTTTACATTCAAGCCTCATCAGATGAACTGCCTCTGTGATGCTGATGTGCTATTCCTCCTGCAAATGTTGATTCTGGGGGTGAGGGCTCCTGCCCAGGCACTGAGAGCTGGGTCCCGTTGAGTAGGTTGAGTGGTGTTTTACAATTCCGCATTTATATTCAAATTACAAAGTCATGCTCAAGTTCTTAGGGTTCAGTGAAAGTCATCTGCTTGTTCAATGTCCAGCTGAAGTATATGTAGGGGAAGTTGTTGTTGGCAGAGGCTGAACAGGAGCCAGCTGTGGCCAAAAGGGCTGATGGCACCTGGCTTATATCAGCAATAGTGTGGCCAGCAGGACCAGGGCAACAACTGTCCCCCTGTACTGGGCAATGGCGAGGCCACACTTTGAGTCTGGGTCAGTTTTGTCCCCTCACTACAAGAAAAACATTGAAGGGCTGGAGTGAATCCAGAGAAGGGAACAGAGCTGGGGAAGGGTCTGGAGAACCAGGAGCGGCTGAGGGAGCTGAGGGGGCTCAGCCAGGAGAAAAGGAGGCCCAGGGGGACCTTACCAGTCTCTATCAGTCTCTATCAGTCTCTGTAGCTCCCAAAAAGGAGATTGTAGTGAGGTGAGGTCGGTCTCTTCTCCCAGGTAACAAGCACTAGGACAGGAGGAAATGGCCTCAAGTTGTGCTGGGAGAGGTTCAGGTTGGATATTAGGGAAAAATTCTTCTCTGAAAGGTTTTCAGGCACTGGAATGGGGTTCCCAGGGAAGTGGCAGACTCACCATCCCTGGAGGTCTATAAAGATGTGTAGATGTGGCACTTGAGGACACGGTTCAGTGCTGGGCTTGGCAGTGCTGGAGGAATGGTTGGACTTGATCTTAGATGGCTTTTCCAGCCTAAATGATTCTATGATTCTGTGTTCAGTAATTAATGTAAGAAATATCTCTCTGACTGTACTAAGTGGGTTGGGTTTCTGCTCTGATGTATGGGTTCAATTGATCCAGCAGCCAGAGTGATGGATAAGGAGGTGTGTGAACTCATCCCTGCAGGCTGGACTGACGCCGTTGGCTGCGACGCGGGCCCCAGTGCCATTTGTAGGTCTGCCAAGGCCACGAGTAGCTGTCAGGCATCTGAACTTGCATGGCTTTAGTCTCCTTTTTAAAAAAATTTCCCCATAAGAGCTATTACCAGAATTGCCAATATTAAAAGTACCCTTAGTTTGGAAAATAGGGACATTGGGGAGGCAATAGTGATGCAGGATCTCAAGCCACAGCCCCATCATGGGGTGAGGGGGCCTCAGTCTGGATGTGCTGCCACACTTAAGGTAGACAAGAGAAGCAGGAGAGTTAAATTGGTTCAATGGATCAGATTTAAGCTGAATCTGATTTAAAATGGATATACATTTGTGTGCTTGTTTGTTAGGAAAGATGGGATCAGTTGCCAGAGCCACCCGTGGGGGCTGCGCTGGCCGCCCACGTGCGGTGTTGGTATGCAGTGCCAGCAGCAGGCTGAGCGTCCTGGAGTGCCAGAGAGTGAATGCCAGCTCATTTAATCTCTGTCAGCATGGTCCTCCCTCACTTCATCCGCCCAAAAGAAAGTTTTAAAGGACGCATTTAAAGAAATGTTTTTAGGATTAGCTGGAGGAAGTGTGTTCCTGGGTGTCTACTAGCTCTAGCTTAACCCATGGTGCTCTCCATGTGTGATTTTGGAATCAACTCCCAGCGCCAGGGATGAAGCATTTAGTTCTTATTGTGGCTGGTAATACAGTGATTGCTCTGTGACTCAGGAGGCAAATAGCTCTGTGAGTGCTGGGCACTGTTGAAAAAGTCAGTGTTTACCATGAGGTCAGAAATCTGTGTCTGGAGCCAGATCTGTCCTTGTCTGTCACTTAAATTTTGTATATATACATTTTGTGTTCAGGTATGTGTATATAGATACATGTGTTCCTCTCTCTCTCTGTCTTTCTGTGCATGTATATCAAGATTAGTTAGGAAAGAAATTGTCATAGTCTCATATAAAGAACTTTAAAATGAATATTTTTCCATCTGAGTCTAGCATGAAACAAGCAATTCTCACCACTTTAGTGCTTAATTTTTTTGAAGATCTGACGGGTCATTTTGAGAACGTGCTGCATACATTGGCATTTGCATTTGTCAAATCCTTTGGATGCTGCAGGGAGACAGGAGACTTTTACAGCCGGGAAAGAGCAGCTCCTATAGCCTTTCCTACAGAAGCCTCCTCTCCCATAGCAGTGATTTCTACTTCCCAGGGAGCGGAACTCGGCACACACTGCTCGGCTTTATTGCAAGGCACTGCACCAGCTGAAGAAATGGATCCACTCATTCAGGACAAGTAAGCAAATTCAGCTGGCTGATGAAAGGAAGCCTAGACAACGGTGTTCAAACACTCGCTCCCATTTCCTCCCCCTGTCCCCAGATGTCTGGTTTCAGTTTTAAAACATAATAACATTTCATTAAGGAGTCATAGCAACCCCTCACTAATTTGTGAAGAGTACATCGTGAGCTACATTCTGTACTTATCAACATTTGAGCACTTTAGATCTTGTTTCATCTCATTAGTGGATGTTTATGGGACCTGAGGGTTTCAGCACTCTCTGACAGCTGCACCACCACAGAGATGTCATTTCAAAGAGCTGGATATTTAAATTGCTGGTTCTGGAAAAATTTAGCCACAGGATGGCTTTTACAGGAAACAGCAAACCAGAAGAATGTGCCGTGTTGGAAATTGCTTGATGTTAACCTCAGAAAGAGTAGAAATTCTGCTCTCCCACTCTGCTCCCCCTCTTTACTGGACCAAAATCTTTTTCCCCTAAATGCTCCAGTTAGGTTCGTGCAGGATTTAATTTGTATGAAAATAAGTGTTCTTTTTCCTCCACTGAATCTATTAAGCAGTGCACCATTTAGTAAACTGTCAGTGGCATCTGTTGGAGAAAAGGCAAATAAAATACTGATGCACAAGGAGGTAGTTTTTCCAGATTATTGATATGCAGTTTCACAAATTTATGAAAAAATTCGCACGGCACATGATTTACTTGGAAATAATCCACCAGTCTGCTTTTGGTGGCTTTGTCTCTAATATTGCTTTTCTTCCCCATCACAATGTAAGGTTTTCTTTGAAATGCACTAACAAATAGGAAAAACAAATGCAAGTGTGAATGAACAGTGTGATGTAAACCATGGAGCAGGAAATGGCATCTTAAATTTGTTTACAGTATGCTGTAAGTCAAAGCATAGGAAACTGCTTTAATAACAAGCAGTTGATAATCATGTTAATTAGGAAATCACATTAAAAAACTCCACTTGTGTGATAATTGCCTTATTAACACTGCATAGACTGCATTCATTTTTCAAGGATTATTGTGGAATTCACATTCACATGTGCTTTAGCTAAAATGGTGGGGATTTGTTTCATTATAGGTGGAGCCTTGGTGGTGTCACTGGGAGAAGGTAGCTGGTAGGGTCCTTAAAAATCCCTGCCAGAATGGAAATGCAATGAAGATCAGTATCAGATCTTATCTGAATAAATATTTCTGAATTTTACAGTTGCTACTTGGCAAACTGTGCTTATGGAATAATAACTTTACAAACTGAAAATCTCTTGCCTCATTCATCAAGTGTAACTACGCTAACACTGCATGAGTTCCTCACCAATTTTTATGCATGAGTCGCTGGGCGCCTTGTGGTTTTGATGGGAAATGGAAAACTGAGGGCTCTCTCAGGGGATTTGGATTTGAAGGGAAAAAAGGCAATATTTGATTTCAAAAGGCTGAAGTACAGATAGAAGCAACAGCAATGCTTCTCTTCCCTGCTGAACAGCCAAACAAGCTGCTAAGTACCAGCACATCATCCTGCAAGAGCCTTCTGCTGCTGGAGCTGTCAGAGGACACAGCAGCGAGGCCCCAAAACCCTCTGTGAGACCAAGGCTGCCAGGGATGTGGCAGAGGATGTTCTGCAACTCTGGGACAACGTGGGGCAGCACCAGCATGTGCTGCATCTGTGCCTTTCCCCTCACTCACGTGAACACAAAGTACTGTGCAGGTGCTGGATGGTTTTGGAGAGGGTGAAATTGCTGCATTTAGGCCACCTCACACGTTTCCAGCAGTTAGTTCAAGCTGACAGTGGTAGTTTTGCTGCAAGGACTCTGCTAATTGGGACCAGCCCAGCTCAGTACCTGTGTGCCTGCTGGAGTGGCCGTGCTTGAGAACCAGGCAGCAGCTGAGAACATCTTCAGACTCTAATGCTTGTTCCATTTCGTCTGTGTTTCTTGAGTCACAAGGGTAAAAGCTGTGTTCCTAGAGCTGTCTGGCAGCACAGCTTTCCAAGCTTAGGTTTTTTTAATGTTACTTGTAGCAAAGTGCTTCCCTCTCTGCTGTGCAGAGCTGAATGTCATTCTGCCTCTGGAGCAGAATGGCAGCATCCTCACACACCCACACTTGTGCCATTCCTGTATCATCCTTGTGGAGACATCCAGGCTATGGGCATTGGAACAGTTTGAAAGATCCACAAGGAACCTTCTCAAATTGAAGCTGAAGGCTGTAGTTCTCTGGCAGGATTTGGGATAAAATGTAATTTTTTTTCTCTGATCAAGACATAAACTTGATAGGAACAGTTGTAGCTCTGTCTGCAAGCAAAGCATCCTGTTCCCATTGCAGGCTTTCAGCTTGATGAAGGATCATAAGAAAAGGGAGTCAAGGAAATAATAAGGGAAAGGACGAACATTTTAGGGAAGGTTTGTGCACCTCTTCATCTTTAGACTTTTGCCCTGGGTTGCCACAGATTGTCCAACAGCATTTACTTCCAGAACTGGATAATTCCATCACTCTGACTCCATGGACTGACATAAATCTTGCCTAGGTGATCAGCCCCTCAGAACCAAGGGAAGATGCTTTTCTCTGATCTTTTTAGAGGCAAGAGAATTTGCTGCAAGAGCATGGATAACCTAAAGGGACCCAACATTAGATTTTGTTTTGAGCTTGTATTGCTTGTTGTCAGGTATTTTCAGTAGTCCAGGGCAAGTTAACAGAGTTACTTCTGGAGAACAAGAGGACATCAAGGCCCTAGAATGGCTGCTTTTAAAGGATGTTTTGAGGACTTTGGCCAATATCCTGTGTGTCTGGAGTGTTTAGTCCTGGGCAGCAGCCACTGATTTTTGCTATTCATGTTGGCAGTTGTGTCACCAGATGACTCAAAAGGGATTTTCTACCTTCATCTGTGCTGGCTTCCTTCTGTTCTCAAAATCACACCTCTCTTTCTCACTGGCCTTACCCTGTGTTTTTCCTTGCTCTGTCCCTGTTGTGTGCCTCCTGGAATTCATAACGAGTCTGCAGTGCTGTCCAGGGGCTGAGAGGGTGTTTTCAACAGATTCCTGGAGAATCATAGCAGGAATGTGCAGGATGTGCTCCAGATCTATGGTGCTGGTGGCTGCTGGGAGGGCAGGGTCTATCCTGCACCTTGAGGTGTCCAGATGGGAGAAGCCAATGGGCCATGCTGGTAGCCAGCACTATCTCCCCTCCACAGAGAATCCCACTGCTGGACTTCTGCTAGGAAAGATTTATAACCCCTTCAAAAGAACTAATAAAAAAATATTTTTGTAGGTAAATTTGCTACACTTAAAGCATGACTTCTTATCTATAATCAGATCTTAATCTGCTTTTGCAAAGTCTGCCTTTGTCTGAAGCATTTGTCCTTGGCCATGGGCCATCCAGTGCAGCATCCTGGCTGCCTGGATTTGATTAAGTAGATGACTTACATCTTCTTTACTGTGTAGTGATAACTGATCTGGACACCAGCTCAGCAGACACTGAGGTGTTTTTTTGGAGTCAGGACATGCAGAAATGTATTGCTGGACTGCCTTAGACAAAGTCCTTTGGTGAGCTGAAAATGAGGAAGGAGCAGGAGTTGCCTCAGGGGTGTGATTGACTGCTCCATTATGAATCAGCTGGAGTGACTGGAGCCACAGAGATGTCACAGCGCTGAAGCTGCTCCCTCGCCTTGCCTTGCAAACACAGCCAAGCATAGGTTTTTCAGTTGTTTTATGATTTTACCATGCTGATGCTGAGCAAGGGGAACAGGCACAGATCTCATTTCCTGTTGTTATCAATAGCAGTGACAGTTCATAACTCTCCAGTGAGTTAGATAATACTTTTGTTCATTTTTTACTTTCATATAAATGAACCAAAAGAACTGGCAATAAGCACACAGTAGGCAAGAGCATCCTGATGCACATCACGTGCAAAATTTATACAGTAGTAAAAACAAGGGAATATTCCAGTTTAAATCCACTCTCTACTTTGATCTGGCTCACCTGTATGGCAAACAATATTTCTTTTAGCTATGAGATAGATGTCACCTTTTATAAAGATATGAGGAAAACCAGTAATTGTTCCAGTCAACGATGACATTTGTCATATCCCATTTAGTGAACTCAATCTCTTTACTCGTTCACAGTGGTGTTTGTGAAATCCTTGATGTCTGACACATTGATTTGTCTGTGTAAAAAGCAGAAATACCTGACACTTGGCACAGAACAAAGTTTCCCAGCAGGTGTACAAGCTGCAGGTCCTTCAGGGCCACGTGGTGAGAGTTTCTTTAGCTGCAAACAGGAGAATGCATGGAGGGGGATAGGGGAGGCCTCATCCTGCCATATCCATCTCAGGAACTGGGAACTGCCAGCAGATCCCATGTCTGAGCAAAGCCTTAGAGCTCCCATAGCCCCTTACTCATGGAGAAAAGTGTTTATCGAAGGCAGTGCCTCTTAGGTTAAAAAAA
>VXBC01012287.1:308307-338827 GCA_013399945.1 Ploceus nigricollis
GAAGGGAGTGCGTCTTATGGTAAAAAAAAAAAAAAAAAAAAAAAAAAAGAAGCAAAAGAAAAGTGATAATATATAAATGTTGGGATTTTGATTTAATAATATAACTGACTCAATTGATGTTTAATATCTCATTCCATGCTAAACAGAGTCCCCAAACTCATATTGTGCTGCTTATCTAAATAGCAAAATACATTTTTTTTCTGGTTTAAAGGTCTAGTAGGTAGATATTAGCTGATTTTAAGATACATGTACTTCTTGCTCTGGTGTAAAGAAATTGTATTCTTCCCAGTTCTGTTTGACTGCAGTTCTATAGAGCAATGTTTCTTCTGCTCAGATAATTTTTTTCCCTTTAAATGTTTAACCTGGGTATATTTTTTTTCACCTTTAAATGTTTAATCTGGGGATGTGGTTTGACTTCTTTCTCCGTTTAGGGCTCCAGTACAAGTCATGCTGTGCAATGCACATTTTACATGGTATTCTGCTTTCACAAAAAGCTAATGAACATGAGCATTTGGGATTCATTGGAAATGGTCTACTTAATGTGGTGCTTCTGTAGGAGATATAGTTCTTTCCAAAAGTTACTGCTTCTCCAGTCCTTGCAGCTATTCCTGTCAGATACACAGGGGAGCCTTGGCAAGGACATGGAGTACACTGGCTTTTTTTAGTGCCAAAATTACTCTAATCGATCTTATTTATTCTTTACACTAACATTCAACAGGAAGAAAAGCTCCAAATTCAGACTTGTGGCAGCAACTTCATTAGGGCGTAAGGAATACAGAGAACTTCAGTGCTTGGGACACTTCTTAAGAGACTTTTCAGAGTATTTCCATGTCAACAGGAGTCTAACTCTGATCTTACTCTTTCTGAAGCCCACAATGACTTTCCTGTTAAATGCACTGGCTCAGCATTGGCTGTTAATAAAGGAGGGTGATTGTCCTTCATACTAAACCTTTCAGCCCAGATCACTGTAAAAGTTGTATTAGTGTGATTAAGAAGATCCAGGCCAAGACTATTTAACTGCTTAATCTTAGAAATGAGATAGCACAGATTGCAGTGTGAATGCCTGGCCTGCAAGATCAGCACAAGAGGTGCTCAAAAAAAAAAAGTGTGAAATTGTCTTGCCAGTCCATGAAAAACATTGGATGAATGTATTTGTGCCTCTTTTACAGTAAAAACAAGGTGCCCCATCCCTGGCAGTGTCCAAGGTCAGGCTGCATGGGCTTGGAGTAACCTGGGACAGTGGAAGGTGTCTCTGCCCATGGCAGGGGATGGAACTGGATGGTGTTTAAGGTCTCTTCCACCCCAAACCACTGGGATTTTGCCATGCAGACAGACCACATCATCATCTGCTAGGAAGTTTTCTAGGCCCCTCTCAGAGGGCATTTGGGGGACAGAGGTGTAACTCAGCAGTTTTGTGGCTACTGTGCCCTAAAAAGGGAACAGATCATGGCTGTTCCTCTGCCCTCTTGAACCAATCATTGGTGGAACCAGTACAGTTTTAGGCTGTGGAGTTTGTTCACCCAGTTTGAATTTCCATCCACTTTAGATACCAAAGCTGTGTTCTGCAAGCTCCCTGATGAATCCCTTGTTCTTTAATGTATCAATCTTGATAATTCCTCTGTGAAGTTAGGAAAAGCACAGAAATTTTAATTGTGGCATTAAAAGCCACCTAGATCCTTGTACTGAAATCCAAAGGTACCTGTGAGATTTCTAAAAAAATCTCCTATCAGGAAATCTGACAGGGAACTGAATCTGCATCCTTTTCATTACAGACTGCTGCTGTAATGATTCAAGCATCTTCTCCTCATCAGGGACAGTGCATTTACCGTGCTATCCATTAGGGAGATGATTGCTCCTGGAAGAGGTGCCAAAATACCACTGTTTTTGATGTGTGAATGTTCACAGTCACCTGTATAAATAGCAGTAGGCTGCTGGAGAAAACTGTATTGATGCTTTTTGCTTTTGCTTCTGGGATTTGGTTTATTTGCCTTTCATGATCAGTGAGAATTGTTGTAGAAGTGCTTCCCCAGAACAATGCTGTGAGGAGCAGGGGGGCAGTGGGAGAGCACCGGGGTCCTGGGGGGCTGAGCTGTCAGATGGAGCTGATTTCTGTCTGCAGCTGTGAGCTTAATTTAAAAAATATTCGGTGTCTGCACGGGGTTTTATTTCTAGAGCCATAGTTTGAGGCGGAGGAGGGGCAGGGATGTGAGAAGTGTTATCAGTTATTGTTGCCCTGTATGCTGCTGCACCAGAGCAGCAATAGATGCCAATGGATTTCCGGTGGATAATTCAATGGCAACTTTCTTCTGAGCACTGCAGCGTGGGAGCCTTTGAAAGAAAGAGGTTAAGAGACAAGTAAGTAGGATTGGAGTGCTATTATTACAGCTATTTTTCTTTTCTTCTAATACATGTCATCCTCTTTTATTAGGAGCTGACTGTTGAACCAGGAAAACTGATGCTACAGTGTATAAATGATGCCTGGGCAAGGAAGGATCACTGATAAGTGATCTGTAGTATATTGACCTTTCAGAAAAATGGAATAAAAATACACATGCTTTGAAACTTTCGAAAGTAAAAGATCACCTACATTGTGATCTCATTGTGCACAGAGAGCATGAATACCTCTAGCAGTGACATGGAAAACAAAGCCACCACCATCCCCACTGTAACCCCCCAACCACAGGAGTGATGGCACCAGGCATTGTGTCTCACCAAAACCACAGCTCTTGCCATACCAGGGAGCTGCAGGGAGAACTGGGAATACCAGAGATGTCACATTTGAGTGAATACTTCTCATGTCCCAGTTGTACAACTCTTAATCTCTCCATATGCTATTCAAATATCAATTAATTAATGTTTGCTGTAGTGTGTGATTTAACCATATATTCAGGGTTTCTTTGTTCACTTAATAGCAATGAGATGTCACAGCAACGTCTGCTGAGAGACTGAAAAGTCAAATTTAAGTGCAGTTTTGAGAGCTTCNTGAGATATCACAGCAACGTCTACTGAGAGACTGAGAAGAAAAGTCAACTTTTAAGTGCAGTTTTGAGAGCTTCCAGTGTTTTCCTAAAAGTTTGTACTGCCCTCTCCAAAATCACAGTCTTGTGTTTCCTGCTTCTCCATACCCACAGTCACCCAACCTTCCTGTTGCACATGTGAGGTCACTGTGTATGTCTTAAACAGTAATTTTTCATAGGTTAGAGTTTATAAACACCTTTTTTTTCCCCTACCATGCTGTTTAGATGCATCTGATGTGAAACCCACCTGCTTTCTTCTTTGTCTTCATAAACAAGGTTTGTGCATCCTGCTCTGCAGAGTCTGTTGATCTCAGCATTCTGGGACTCTCGACAGGAAGGTTTTGGTTGAGCTTGTGCTTGGCTACAACAAGGAATCTGGGGGGAGGGGGGGGTGGAAATCAGCCAGCTGGTCACAGCTTGGTAACATGCCAGTTTTCTGGTACATTGTGAAAGAATTCTCTTAGAGCAGAAATTTACAGCAGTGGAGGTGTCCTAGACCAGCTGAATATAGCTTGGATAGAGGAAGTTTTGATCAGACTCATCCCTTTCTCTAATGGAACCCAAACATGTATCTACAGATAGAAAATATAGGTGATAAGGCTGGGGATGAGTATGAAAACTTGTGGAAGTTCTGCATGTGGACATCCTGTAAGCAGAGAATACACTCATATGTGTATACACATCTACATACACTTAGATCAGCTTTCCATTAAGGAATGTAGCTGAGGAGATTGGTCAAGTAAGGCCTTTAAACCCCACATTTGTAGATCAGTGACTGATTTCAGCCTGTGTGTCTTCACAGGGACACTGAGTGCCCATTCTTCTTCTAGTGATTATTGTCATCAGAGAAATTAGGACAGAGGTATAATAGGAACTTAGGAAGAGCTGATTTCCAGAGAGTGCTGTGTGCCACACTGCCAGGTAACTTGAAGTTCCCTAATTTCTCTTGATGATTTTTCAGTTATTTTTTACATACTTTATCCTTGTTTGGATATTGAGAAGGTGGGGACGAAGAGAGAAAGGAACATGCCCAATGTCACTTGTGAATTTAACTAAGATCTGAGCTTTGTGTTCTGCTGGAAGCATTAAAAGATGGATTTTCTTTTAAATTAATTAGGTTGGATTTCTGTGTGTTCCACATCACAGAGCTGTCAGTCTTCCTTCTGTGAACCTAGAAGCTGTTGGTCATATGGAAGTGAAGGCCATATGTGTGAGAGGGTGGTGGAATTTCTTCATTTTGACCTTCAACAGCTGTCCTTTGAGTAACACAGAATAAAACTGCTGAGGTCTTGTGGATGGCCAAAGTCTCTGGTGAGATCTTTAAAATAGGGTCAAGAGCCCTGTTTAAGGAAATTATCTTTCTCTAAGCAGGAGCAAAAAACTAACAAGGAGACTGGGAGGGTAAGGGGAGCAAATAAGACATTGGCAGTGAAAGGAGAGCCAGGAGGATTGTTATCAGGTGAGACTTTACTCAGCTTGGCACAAATGGTCTCTGAGTTTTGGCTGAGGAACAGCTGGAGATGGCACTGGAAATCTGACTGATTCTTTGTGTGCAGGTCATTCTGTCATTTTCTTGGGAAAAAAAAAGTTTTTTCTACATGAACACTCTGTATTAGGATGTTGAGTGGGTGAAAATTACCTGGCAGCAAAGGTCGGGGGTCATGACATTTTGTAAGGCATTGTGTCTTTAATAAAGTGGAATTAAGAGCTGATTAAGGGAATCATCACCTAAAGAAGCAGCAGCAGAAGGTATTGACACCTCCACTGTGATCCCTTCCCAAGCTCCTGCCGGGAAGGAGGTCTGAGAGCCCCTGAGCCATTGCCACACTCCAGGTGTGAATGCAGCTGTGCCAACAGCGAGGAAAAAGGAGAGAGAGGTGGCAAAGCCCAGCTGTGTTTCTGGACACTGCTGGAACTCTCAAGAGCAGGAAGGTTAATCAAATGCACCAATTCTGCAGGAACAGAGGAGACTGCAGGGCAGTGGTGACTGTTCCCCCAGGGCATTGCAGTCTGACCCTTGAGCTTCTCACTTTCCCTCCTGAGAGGGTCACAAAAAATGCAGCCTGTTAATTTACTTCAGAGATTGTAGTGTAAAACAAAGGGAGAAATCCAAGCCTTTAGGGTGAGATTTTTAATCTTCAGGTTCAATTTAGTCTGTTGCTTAAAGTATGCACTGAAATAGTGTTACATGTGTAATTAGCAAATTAATAGCTCACCATGTTGTGCAGAAATGTCAGCCCCTACAAATGTCATTGCTACTTCTTTACAAGCTCAACTTTTCATTTTTACACTAATAATTTTGTCTCCATTGAGAATGGGCTGATTTTCACTGCTGATTAATGGAACAATGTTTATAAGAAGGCTGCAATTTTAACATTTTGAAGACAGCTTAATTGACAGTAATTGACACTTAAACAGTCTGTGTACATAAATATATTTGTTTGTGAAGGTGATGTTCTCCAGGCTGCTGGAGACAGGGGTGAAGTTTGTTTTAGAAGAAGTAACAAGACATTTTATTCCTCTTTAGGCCATAGTAACACGTGCTCCATGCTGCTCTCTGGGATGAAAAACTCATGGTTTGCTGTGGGAACCCAGTTTCAGGCTGGGACAGACTGGTGAGGAGTCAAAGTGTGGATTGTGCTTCAGTTTCTGTAGAAATCTGCTTTACCACTGCCAAAGGCATCCCAGGATCTGGTAGCTCAGCAAGGAATTCATCTCTGTTACAGAGTGCACAGCATTACAAAAAAAAAAAAAGCAAATGAATAATGAAAATACTGTATTGCACTGCATTATACCTACCAGAAAAAAAATGCAAAATGAGGCATGATTTCCATTCTGGTACCTGCCATTTAAAATTAGTTACCCCCCCCAGTTAGTGCTCGTTTTTTGTTTGACTGGATAATTAGATGGTGATTTCGTTTTGTTAGAGTAAGTGCAACAAATTGATCACATTATTTTCAAAATGCTTTGCTTTCTTAAAAGTAATTGAAAGGCTGGGACCAGAAAACCACCATCAATACTCATATTTGTCTAATTTAAAGTTTTACAGAAACTTTTTTAGGAGGGAAAATATTTAATGTGATGACTTTTGATGCTTATAAAATAAAGTGGGAGTGGCTGTTTCATAGTTTTTTTTAAATAAGCTAAACCTCTTTACAATGAAAAAGTCTCCTGAAATAAGTGTTTGAAGGTTACTGTGAGATAACACAACAGGTTGGTAACTCCTTTTTCGGTTGTTTTATCCTAACTAAAATCCAGTATGTTGTTTACTGCATGATATTTATTTAATTGAGGTTTGCAAAGCCCCAGTAACAATTTACTTTTATTGTTTCAGCAGTTCAGCTTAGTTTCATTTTGATCACACAAGAGCTACCAAATAAACAGTTCATCTGCATACCAAAGATTATTTTATTTTTCCTGGTGGGAATTTGTCCTTGCAGATTAACTCTTTCTGCAGCGACTTTGACATTAGTGTAATTACACCTCATATATAACCTATCACATCAGTAAGAGGAAAAAAAATAAGAGAAGCAGCCATTAATTTTGCTCATTCAAATTGTGTTTGCTTGCAAGAAGACAGGCTATTATTCCTTCTTACAAAAGCCATAATGAGAAATTTTCTGAGCTGATTGTTCAGATCAAGCAAAGGGCAATGTGCAGTTGATTAAAGTCCACCCAAAGTCTTGAGCCTAGGAGTATTAAATGGGAAAGCAAACGTGGTTTTTAAATCCCAGAAGGCTTAGGTAAACCCTGGGCATGGGTCAGCTGGGCTTTTATTATAAGAAAAAAAAAAAATAGGGCTAGATTAACTGGAAAGATTAAAACTCAGAGAGAAAAAAACAAAAACAAAACAAAAACAAACAAACAAACCCAAAAAAACCCCAACCAAAAACAAAACAAAAAACCCAAAAAAACAATCATAGGAATATCTGTTGTAGGAATTCATACCTTGGAAAGCACTGATGATAAGATACAGATAAAATCTTTCCTTGCCTAGAGTAAATGCCACTTAGATTTGTAAGTTCATTTGATATTCCCTTTTTAGAGACTGTTTCCCTCCTACGTTGTTAGCACCTTTGTTTCCCCACAGGCAGCACCAGGAAAATAACAAGCAACATGAAATTTGTTAAAAATATCAGTCAGCCTGATGGCCCTTAGTTGATTCTACCCATAATCTCCGTGGGTAGACATGCCATTTCACAGGATCTGATCAATAAGGCGGCAGCAGCAGCAGCCTGGGAGCTCCAGCAGAGTGTTAATAAATCCCACTTTTCCAGGAAGCTGTATGTGAACTCGCGTTGGAGTCACTTGGAGTTTGGTGAGCTGATCAATGGCAGGGTTGGACTCAAAAGCCAAGTGGAAAGGGAGAGAAATGATTCCTCTCCCACAAGTAGCACTGCCACGAGGAATATGAGAAACTTTATTGTGTCATGGGACTTGCTGCACCAAGCAAAGCATTCAAGTGTCAACCTCCAAGTTTTGCTGGTGCTTGACAGTGTGAAAGTTACAGGAATAAGTTAATGTGCCATATGTCAATCCCAAATAATTACTGCCATTTACACAGGCAAAGGAGAGGGGGAAAATATTTCACGTCACAGTGTGCTCCGGGGAGCTGCTCATCCCTTTCTTCATCAGAAAAGAAGTTTCAACTGCACAATCCCTTAAAAAGGAGCAGGGAACAATTTTAGATGCTCCTAAGTGGATTTTTCCATGAAGAAGCTATGCACTGATGGGAAATGGTGAATAGAAAATGATGGCTCTTCACTTCTAGTCTCTGTCTCACAATTCTGCAGTTGTGCCCTGGCCTGGTGTTCCCAGGCCTGTTGTGTGAGACAGGGGACAAAATGTCAAGAGATAAATTGGTACAGCTCTGCCTGTGGGATCAGGAGCACCATTCCTCTTCCCACTGTACTTCTGCCTCATTTACTTTACTCTCTTTACTTTGTCTTATCTACCTCAATTAAATATACAAAGATTAACCAGTTCCAGTGTTGGAACTCACAATAAATGTCCTGTGTGTGTGTTCTAAGGTGAAGCAGAGAAAAACCTTTGCAAGCAAGCTGAAGTAAAAGATGGAGAACCACTAAGATTGCTCTTTCCTCAGTTAGAAACTTCCTTACCCATGAAAAGGCTCAAAGGACAGTGCAGAATTTAGACTTGGTTAAAAGGATGTGATATCACCATTTCAAACACTACTGCATTTGGAAAGGAGTGATGGAAATGTTTGCTCTGGGCAGAGAAGGGCTCAGCTGGGGTTGGTTTTCTGGGTGCTGACAGTTACACACTGGGATGCATCTTGTCTTCTGTATCCTGGTGGAAAAGTGCATCCTTCTCAACTTGACCTGCCTGCAACCGCGATATTTTCCTGCAACCACGATATTTTCCTTGTGGTTTAACAAAGAATGTTTTTTAGCTGATACTGTACGTGGTGAAAACCACAGTTTCATTTCTTGTGAAGCCAGCTGGATTCTTCTGGTACTTCTAGCTGTTTCAGCATAATTTTGCGTCCCTGAAAAGAAGATTTGGAAATATTCATTGAAAAACTGAAAATGTTTGGTTTCCTGAAAATGTCTCTGGTCTGATAACCAAAAGGAGGAAGGACACAAAGTGCTGTGCCTAGTTGTAATTTTAACAGAAAAGAAGGGGGTATGTACATGAAAGCAATTTCTGCCCTAGGCAATTTCTTGTTAGTATTCACCGCACTGAAGAGTTTTCTCAGGGATTTTTTTGCAGAGGATAAAATACAAGTGTTGAGTGGTTTTGTAGATTGAAATTTGAAACCCAAGCAGCTTTACTTGGATGCACTGGATCATGCAGAGTGTTTTATTTCTGGTTAGGAGTCTGTAAGGGCTCTTTCCTGTGCCCAGCAAAGTCAAAGAAAGAACTTCCATTGATCTGACAGAGTTATTATTAGGATGAGATAATTGTGAGGAGGTAGATGAGTGAAAAAATTAATAATTATTTATGCATAAACATGATTATAAATTTAAAATTAATGTTCTAATTATATTCTTTTCATATTCTGGGATATTAATTTTAAATTCACTCCTTTGGTGATTAATCTTGCCTTAAATAAATCTGCCAAAATATGAAACCCAGGGAATACAAAGGGACAAGAATGGAGTCAAAAGAAATTCTTTTAACTATATGGCTATTTATAAAATGGTCTCTGCTCTGGCACTTACCTAACTTTAGGGTTTTTTCTCTCTCAGTTTCTGTTGTGCCTTGTTTATACACTTGCTGGTTGATTCCTAAGTGGAGGCAATGGGAGTTTTTCCATTAACTGCACTGAACTATGAAACAGGCGCCGCATGTCACCGCATTCATCAACCCATCAGTTTAGGCACAGAGCCTTCTTTTTTTTTATGAAACAAAATAATAACTCTGCAGGGCAGCTGATCACCTTATTATTTTCCATAAATCTACATTACTGTCGCACACAAGAACTGCCTCTCTGCCAGAGAAGAGATTCAATTAAAAGGCTGCCAGAACAAAAGTACCTGCCCTGCATCCCAAAGTCAGACACATTTGGTTCCACAAAATACCAGAGCAGTTTTCTCAGATGGAGTCCCTCTCCTTGAAATGTCTCCCCACCATTTTTACAGCGTTTGCTTGAGGAATCAACAGCTGAAGTGTCTTTTACTGTCCTGATGAATCATAGCTCACTTATTCTTTATCTAGACAGAGGTCATGTCATCATAGGATAGAGTTTTTCACTACAGGTGGTACTAGAGCTCTCATTTTGCCAAATTTTTACAAATACTATTTAAAAATGTTGCCTCTTGTTTAGTGTAGGAGCTTTCTAGTCCTTCACAAGGTATCTCAGTGCTAGGTGGGATCATGGTGGAAGATTCCAATAATCAAAAGGTAGAAAAAGTGAGTTACTTTTGTCAGAAGCCACCCCTAAACTGGGAGGATTTGTTCAAGCGCCCTGTGCTTCCAACAAGGCTCCATTCCTCACGTGTTTCCATGGTCTTACTTGGAAATAAAAACAAACAGAATATCTAAAGCAGAAATTCTCCTTATGCCTTTCCCATAATACTGATGGGGGAATATGTTTAGAAGGTATTTCAATTATTTACTGCCAGTATAATAAAAGTGTATCGAGGTCATATCTTTTAAAGTTTGTATTTAAAAATAGTTTCACTCTTTGATTTAATTATGTATATGAGAGTAAAGTTTTTGCACCTTAAGCCAAAACTTAAAAGACTGATCTGGCATCTGATTTATTTTTTTAAGTATTATTTATCTTTTCTACTTGTTGCTAAGTTTTTTTTTTCAGGGTTACATACATCAGTCACCTATTTCAGTGGCCTTTTCTTTCTTATGTGCAATATCTAATAGCACATAAATGCTCCCTGGAATCTCACATTTAGTTATTCACTTTGATGTTTTTAGAAGGCTGTTCAATACTAACTTTGTTTTGCTCTTTTACAGCCACAAAAAAAGTCATGTTATCAACTTTTTCCACATTAATTTCATACTTCTCGATTCTTTAGCTCTTTAGCTATTATAGAATGGTTTGGGTTGGGAGTGACCTTATAGATCATTTCCTTTCAATCCCTTGCCATCAAATCAAATGAGCCTCTTTTTAGTAAGAAAATCTGCCTTTGAAGCTCCTGAGCAAATTCAGACCAGTACAGACCTCATTTGTTCTTGGTGCAAGTGTCCAAGAGCAAAAAAAGACAGGGGTTGGGAGAGGTTGTATAACAGAAAAGAGAAACTGCAGGTAGATTTAAAAAAAAAAAAAAGTAATAATGTTGGCATGAGTTGCATCTAGGATCAAGATATTTAAAGGGAAAAGTATAATGTTCTGCCTTAAAGAGAACTTGAGGAAATCTTTCCACAGCAATGTGCATCAGTATGAAACAGAGTTTAATGTCAAGGGATGCCAGTAATGGTACCATTACCTGTGCTAGTGACAGGCAATTTAAAGCTAAGCCCACATATTGATGGCCTTGGCATGTGAGTTCCCTGCCCTGGGTACCTTGGGGAGTGATGGGGATGTGAGAAACATCCCAGCCTCTTCCCGAAGGACTCTCCCTCTTCGGAGTAATTAGGCACAGGAAGGTGTAGGGAGGCATAATAACCTTTTTTTTTTCCATGCCCACGGTGCAGGAGTGATTCTGCCCTAAGCCAAGCACGATCCCTCAGGAAGCCTTTTCGAGGTGGGTTTCTAGCAGTGGAGTTGGCTCCCAGCCTCGGACACAGCAGGTATTTTCCTACTGTTTGCCAACTGTCTCATTTTCAAAGCCACGGCAGAACTGGAGACACGGTTTGAGGAAAATCAGTTTAGACCCAAGACAATTTAAAATAGTTTTAAGAGTAAAAAGCGGTGAAGAGCCTGTGTTGATCCTGTATGTCATACCTGCCAAGAGCTCCACTAAGTTTTCATTTCTCTGAACTTCTGGCAGTATTTTTTTTTACAGAAAGAGCAGAAAAAATCCCCTCTAGCAATATATAGATATTTTTATCCCAGCAAATGCCTAATGGTATGAGGATTTCTTTGATGACATGAAAGATTTTTTTTTAATACTGCTTTATGCTTTAGTAGCCCATCCAAGGAAAACAACACTGGTATTTATGAATTGCATTTGAAGTTGGGTGGTTTTGCCTCCTGAAGTGCCATTGCAGAGTGTGTGAGTGAAACCAACAATTTTTTTACACCTTCCTAAAATTATACAGAAAATAGGACAATATTATTTAAGAGTTACAGCACATGGAAAATCTGCAAGAGTGAGCGAACTGGGGTCTCCTTGGAGGATGATTCCCTTTACCCCTCTCTCTACAACATGGTGGAAAACAGGAATTCTGCACGAGCTTTGCCTCTGTCCAGAATCTCCTCTCCTGCTCTGGGGTTTCTCTGCCAGCGAGCTGTGACTCTACCAACTGTTAGAGAAACAAAAGCTCTTTCCAGTTCGTGTCACCCAGAAATAGCCTGCTGTCTAAAGTCCTCCCTAGCCCAGCTCTCCGCTCTCTATTTTAACATCCTGCCCCAGTTCTGTGGGGGAGATCCTAAATCTGCCAGGTGTTTTTTTCCTGCAGGCCTGGCCTGGAGCACCCTGCAGGCTGGGCTGCAGGATGCTGTGCCTCGGCCTCCTTTCAAGGCACAGGGCACAGAGGCTGCTGCAGAGACAGGTCAGAGCCCTTTGTGGCCAGAGATCCAGGGGAAATGCAGCTTCACACGCTCTCAAAGACAAAATCTCACAAAGGCTTTCAGGGCAACAGATATGTAATATCTCAATTCTATTCTGAAGCTGTCAGACAATAAAATAACAATGAGTCCCTGGCCTGATAATCACATTTCAAGCAGAAGGTAGCAGAGAACAAAATACTTTTATTTGTCAGGAAAAAAGTCTGACTATGCTGGTTATATGCTGCCATCCAGAAATCCTCAAGGAGCAGCCAGTAAAATGGCTAGAGGGTGATATGTGGGATTGCCCATTTAGTTTACAGATAGCTGAATTTGAAACAAATAGTGGTATAAAATTATATGTAGAATACACTGTACTGACAGGCCTCCCAAGGTGTATTCTGCAGAAAATATTTTGTGTGTATTATCTCTGTGTCATAGAGAGAACAAGTTGTGGGATCATGGATGCAGATCCACTCCTAGACCTGGCTCAGAAAAATAGGTGCAAGAATTTTGTTTGATCAGACCTGTCCAAATTACTGGTGTAACCACAGTTCTCTGCTTAAATGAGAGTTTCCATAGCAGCAGACATAATATTATTAATTGGTAGGAGAAGTAGGTGAAACACCAAAAATTACTTGAAAATTTCTAATATTATTTTATTTCAACTTCATCTGATCAGAAATGGCTTCTAGGAGAATTGTTAATGCATTTTCAAATACACCTTTAAAACTTTCCTATTTAGTTTTAGCAACTAAATGCATTAGTTCCACCAGAACAGAATATATCTACCAGACACTCTGAACCCTGGAGCTCCCCTCCCTCATACATTGCTGAGAAACTTTGTGTTGGGAACTTGGAGATCACGGATGACGCTATTCCAGCTACCTACATCAAAATTTCTTGATTGCTTTACAGACTTGGCTTACTTTGCAAATCCTGCAAGTACATTTCAATCAAGCTTGAATTTGACTTAAAAATAAAAATATTTCATCCAAGAAATTGGATTTTTCAATTTATTATGACTTTTAAAAAGATTCAAGCTAGTGTGGATGACCCAATATAGTATGACTATGATGTTTTAAAAATCATCAAAGCAATTCTTTCTTATCTGTGAATTTGCTTGCAAGTTTGACCTTACTTGCTACATTTTCTACATGTACTGCAGTGCTTTAACCACATCATTTCCAGTAATCTTTCATGACTGCAGCTCTACTTAGAAAGTTAGATGGATAATAGCATTTCATTGATGTCCCTTTCTTTATATCAAACTAATTTGAAAATTGAATGCATTGAAGTTACAGGAAAATTGAGGGTGAAGCAATGGCTCTTTTTTTCCTATGGAAATTATTTATGATTTTTCTATACAGCTCACAAGTTAAAAGGTGCAGTAGAGAGAATGATGTTCCTCTCTTCATCTGTAAAATTCAGGAAATGATAGCTCTTATTTGTGTAATCTTAGCACTGTTGTAGGGAATCGATTGCTGTATGTAGTGTACAGGTTACACTCTGGCATTTCCTACACAGACAAATTAAAATAAGGCTCTTCTGCACATTGGAGTGAGTCTTGGAAGAACAGATGACAGAACTTATTAAGGCTGTGAATTGAGTTAAAAGGGGCTGTGATTCCACCAACATACAGAGAAGTGGTTTCTGAGGTTTCTAGATAAGATTGTTTCTTGTTGATCAAAGTTTAAAAATCAATGTATAAAAAATAATCCCTTTTTTATGCAATAGTTGGGACTCTTCATTCTAAAATTATTCTTCCTGTATCACCCCAACACTGGTGGTTAAAGTCCTCCACTTACCAAGGATCCCAGAACCATGGGATACTTTGGGTTGGAAGGGACCTTGAAGCTAATTTCATTCCATGCCCTGCCATGGGCAGGGACACCTTCCACTATCCCAGGTTGCTCCAAGCCCATCCAACCTGGCCTTGGACACTGCCAAGGATCCAGGGGCAGCCACCTGTGCCAGGGCCTCCCCACCCTCACAGGGAAGAATTTTTCATAATACCTAATCCCCTGCTCTCTGTCAGTGTGAAGCCATTCCCCCTTGTCCTGTCCCTCCAGACCCTTGTCCAAAGCCCCTCTCCAGCTCTCTTGGAGCCCCTTTGGATCCTGGAAGGGTCTCTTAAGTTCTCCTCAGAGCCTTCATTTCTCAAAGCCATACTAATGAATAGTAAGGAATGTGTTATGAAAAATGTAGATCAATGCAGCCTTGATCATCTCCTCTTCTCTTTTTTCCTGTGTATTACTGGCCTCAAGATACAAACAGAGCTTTTTAATAAAAATATAATGTATGTAAAAATCAGATGTAAAGTGATAAGAGCTGGAGGTTTTGAATTGGGAAGCTTAAAACTATGAGCTTGTGCAAACAATACTCTCCATACAGTGTTTTATACTTACTGTTTTTGCTTAATGCGTGGGTTCAGCCTTTGGAAGAGCTTTAAGTGTTATAATTACAACTCTGCTGAGTGCATTGGGCTTGAGGCCACAGCTCTTGAGCCATGATACCTGTGAACCTGGTGTCTGCACACGGTGTGACCCCATTAGCTGGGCAGAGCTGAGTGCATTTGAGTCACAGCTGCACTTTGGGGAAATCTTCATCTTATTCCAATATAATTAAGGAAATCCAGGCCACAGTGGTTCAACACAGAGTGTTTTATGCTCACTCAAGTAGCATTACAGGGAATTGTTGAAGAGGAGTATTAAATTCTCAAGGATTGTATCTGGGACTTTGATTGCCAAGCAAAACATCGAGACGGATATTTGATGTCTTGAATGTCACATTTCTCCACTTGTAAAGATGGTATTGTCGAACAGGATAATTCACTCTTCTGCAAAAACAAGTTCTGTAAATGGAGTTTGTATATAACAACTGTACAATATATCAAATCTTCTTACACTGCATGTTCTTGGCAGCGCAGCTGGTGCTCCGGGGATGGGCCAGCTGTGACTCCGTGGTGGGAACAGGCAGCCCGTGCAGTGTGACCAGGAGCACACACTCTGTGCTGGCCACACAGGCTGGGGGAGACAGGCTACATCCCAAGCTGGGGTTTTACTCTTTGGAGCTTTGTGCAGCAAGAGAGGAGTGAAATTTTGCATCGTTAGCATGTCTCAAAAGGCAGAATGGAAATTCCCACTAGAACAAGGTCAGGATGATAAAAGCGACATGAAAGAGGGTCTTTTGAGAAGGATGGCATTGACAATCTTGGGCTTTAGAAGGAGACAAATGTCTCAGGGAGTTGGTAATGGGACAGAGATTATATTTCCTATAGGTCACTGTCTCTGTTCCTGCTCGGGTCTGTGGTGGTGGCTGAACATCACAAGGAGCCAGTGGCTGGGTTAGGCGGAGCTGTGAATGTGCCGACTGTTCCAGCCTGTTTTCTTGTGGGATTATTCACATCTCAGAAATGCCATCTTGACTCTGACTAACTGCTGTCCCCATTAGCACTGTAAACAAGGAGGTCAAGGACCCAGCTGGAACAAAGGCTGAGCTATTGCCTCCTTTCAGGCTACACTGAGCCTGGGAGCTCCTAGGGAGGATGCAGTCCCTCTGTAAAGAGATTTCCATCTGCAAGGCACTCTTCTTAAAGGGCTCAAATGTCCAGCCACACATAAGAACTCATTAGAAATTAAAATAATGTGATTAAGAGTTTAAAAATGAGTAGTTCAGGCTCTTACAGAGAGAACAAGCAGTGTATATCTAAGAGAAAAACTGCAGCATTATTTTGAAGATGGTGTTCTGCCTCAGCCTGAAAGCATTCTTTAAAAAATTGTAATAGTATTTACATTTCTAATTTCTAATCCCGTGCATTTGCATGGACATGAGGCACTGAAATACATTTAATCTCACTCTCTCCTCCTAAAACAGAATCTGTGCTTGGCAGCCCAGTGTTTCCCTGATGGAGAACTGACTGACACCTTTTAAAGGGAGAACCACCTTGAATCTTCCAGCCTCTGAACTCTGATTTGCTGAATGAGACAAATTGTGTGTTAAAATTTTGGAAAAAAAAACGTAAATAAAAAAATTGGAGGGAACACTATCCCTTTAATTTCCAGCCTAATGATGTTATCATCCCTTCGGGTTGCTCCAAGAGCACAAAGTGATTAATGAGTTAAGTAAGAAGTAATGAGTATTTATTTGTCCAGTTGCACCCTTTTACTGGAACACAGAACAAATGCTGCTTATCCACTCATCTCTGAAAAGTACATTAAATGCTTCTACCTCCAAACCCCAATGGTAATATTATTTATCTCACAGGGATAGCGATACAGACATCGAACACTGCAAAGGATTAACTGTTGGGTCTTTGGGAAGGACCTGCAGAGCCCAGCACATCCCCATCCTTTAGTATCCACAGCCCCAGGGAAGTGCCAAGGACAGATAAGAGCTGGAAATCGAGTCAGAGGGGCTGTGCTGCTCCAGGGCTGAGGATTAAATTGGGAGGCAAAGGGTCAGCAGGACCCTGCCACTTTTACAGAAAAAAACAGCTTGGGATGGAGCACAGGGATCCCTGTCTCACTCAGGAATGATCTCTGGGATCACAATCAGGATTTTGTCTTCATGGCAGAGAGCAGCGCTTCTCTCAGCTGTCTGCTCTGGGGGATCCAGCTGTGCAGGGGAAGTTGTGCCTCTGGACACAAGACTTGGATCCATGGAGCTATTCCTCATTGCTGAACCTGCACAGCTGTAGATATTTTGGGCAGTTTCATAGGAGAAATAAGGTGTAGGGTTAGGATATTTTTGGGCCCATTTTTGGATCTCATTCACATGGTAATGTTTGAAGCCAAAAGGGATGTAAATGTTCCTTGGTAGTGGCATGAGCACATAATCTCTTTAATTAATTAATTAATTAATTAAACATCATTGAAGCTGATTGGGTTTATGGTGTACTTTTATCTCTGCTGCCCTTCCTGGGACACTGTCCAAGATGATGGTGTCTCACAAGGAGCTGTCAAGCTAAGCTTTACTGTTCCTAGAGGAAATATATGGTAACTTACACCTTGGCTGTGTCATCCTTGAACCTGAAACCTTCCTCCTGATATCTACTCCTCCTTCTCCTGTCCCATCCAGCCTTACCTGGGTGTTTAAAGATACGTGACATAAACCTGATTTTCTTGGTTTCAGGGTAATTAGCAATATATTGGGCCTGTATATTTTTAGAAGGAAACCTCAGGTAAGGAGTGTAATATGAACATAAAGTCTAATTTTTCTGTCAGTGTTATTTTGAAGTGATTCAATGTGTGTGTCTGCAATGTGACTAGAAGGTTGATAAAGTAATTACCGTTTTTATGAATCTTGGAGTTATTATTCCCTTAGTACAAGCCCTTGTAACTTGTCAGCTTCAGGGGGAACATTCATCACAATTTTTTTTTTTTTTATAATGGCGACATGATATAAAAATGGCTTATGCAAGAAAATTCTCCTTACATGTTCTAATAACTGCTTTCAATTTGTTCTTCCCATCAGCACCATTAATATGCAAATAGAATACAAAATTATGATGTCAAATCTTAGACCTAATCAGTGTATTCTACTTTGTATATGATATTTACTATTATTCTAGAAAAAATGCAAAATATATTAAAAAAAATAATTATGAGCCTAATTGTTGTTCACCAAAAAATGGCAAAAGACAGGAGAAAAGGAAAAAACAATATTGGAAAAAAGAATTTGTCCTCTGGATAAGCCACTGGCAAGTGTCCTTTTCAGACAGCAAAACTGTATTAATAAGATCCCTGGAAAACAATAGTTTGTGATGTATTTGTTTTCTATTGATTCAGAAGATCATATTGACCCTCAGATTTGTGATTTTTTCTGATTTGCTCTGGACTATTTTGTAACATATTTAAATCAAATTGTTTTTAAAATAATACTCCTGTTTGACTAGGGCAGTAACACATAGTCTGCTATAATATTTGTATCTGTAAATTTTAACTTTTCGATACACATGAATTTTTTAAAGTATTCAGATAAATGCTAACTTAGTATCCATCTTTAATCACTGAAAAGACATTTCAAGGAAACTGGACAGGGTGTATGCACAGAATGAGTGCAGATGGTACAGAATTAACATGTGCAAAAAAAATATGAGAAGAAGAAAAACAATGTTTCCAACTGCTAATTTGAGTTGTCCATCCCTAGGCTCTATGAATCCACAGGCTGTGGTGTAAAGGTAATTTTTTGGAAATATCAATAGGCAGTTATAAAAAGTGATGTCAAAAACAAGAGTGGAAAACCAGCTATTAACCAGGGTTCTGGCAACCTGCTGCTTTCAAATGTGCAGACCCACTAAACCCCATCCTGGTGATGTGTGACTTAAAAGGGTTTTTTGGGGGGGGGAAGAAAAACAACAGAAGAAAGGCAGTGCATTAGGTAATATTACTGGAAAGCTGGGTGAAATTAGAACCAGTTTTATTTTAACACCATATATTAATATAATTTCCAGTCCAGTTTGTTTTGTTCTTTAACAGCCCCCCTGGCAGGTGAGCCTGCACATATCTATCATTTCCTTCTAAGCATCGTCTGATGGCAGCAATTATAACTTTATAAACTCCATCACTGGATCCTCCCTGAGAGACCCAGACACTAATGGGAGATTTATGAAGTATTTAAGTACTTGCTCTAGAACTGAGATCCAACAACCACCCTGCAGCTGCTGGTTTTTTGGCTACAGGTTACCCAGACATCCACATTCTGCAGAAACCCCTTGTTATTTTTGAAAGAGGTACCAGGCTCTGAGGAGATGTAAGCATTCCCCAGCTTTTTGAAGCATGCAAGTGCTGGCACCCCACACCATTATAAAACCTACTGGGATCATGCCAGGAACTGGTTTATTTGCCTCTTCTCCTGCCAGAAATCCCCAAGACCTGTCTGTGCTGCTGGAGAGAGAGGGGACCCTGCATATTCTGAGCAAAACACTACAAAGAGCAGTGATTTCCCCTAAGACCCCCATATCTACAAACACACCATTGCAGTAGAACAAGCTATAGATACACATTTTAAATTTGATTTATGTTCTTTATACATTTTTTTTCTAAGACCATACATAAAGCTACAGAGCATACAGCAGGATTTCAGATTTTTTTTAAAGATCATAAAATTCAGGTCAGGTGTGATTAAAGAGAATTCAGATCAGCTGTGATGAATCGGTTGCCTCCTCGTTGGACTTGATGGAAAACACCTGAACCCAGTAAAGATTTAGGAGGCAAGGGTGGACAAAGAAAAGCAGCAGCTTTATGGTGCTCTAAGAGAAAGCAGCTTCTGGGATTTAATCTGGGAAGAAGGAATACTCAGGAATATGTAGCAGTGCAGAATGAACAGGGTGAGTGTTAATTATATTTAGGTAAAATACACAGTTTGGGGGTGAAAAGGAAAAGCGATCTTAATTAAGGGGGGCTTTGAGTCTGGAAAACGTGTTGTTTTTTATGCTTCCTGAGGGTGAGGCTGGTAAGGAGCAGGGAAGGGGAATGGGAAAGTACACTACAGAAACTTTGAGGCAGTGATTACACTGAAAGAATAACCAATTGTGTGAGGATAAGGAAGGTGAGGCAGGGGATGTTGTCCCTGGGGTTGGTCTCCAGCTTTCCTGCCTTTGGGGGCTCGAGGGATCTCAGGTGTGAGAGCTGTTCTGCTCAGAATTTAAAGCACTGATTCTGCCTATATTATAAATTATTCTTGCTACTGCGTCTCAGGTTGAACTTGGGGGAAGAGCAAAGATTGTTTTCAGTGTTCAGAACCAGCAAAGTGTTGTTCAGGTCTGTTGGTAAGAGAAATTTGCTGTTTGTTTCCTAAAGGCTGTGGAAGAGAATATTTAGAGGGTGAAAGGAGTTGGTTTATTTTTATGGAAGACCTGTTCAAGCAGGTTCAAATAGAAAATAAAGAAACACCCAAATGTTGTATTATTAGCTGTGGTTGAACTGGGACTGCTAATTGCCCTACAGTAATGGGAGCACAGCAGTGCTGCAATGACTGAGAGACACAGGAGGGCAAAAGGAAAAAGGAAAACCTCCTCTGGTGCCATGGGGGAAACCTGGATGGGAGTAGGTGTCGACCCTGGCAGAGCTGATGAGATTTTACAACATCTGAAATGCTTTATAGTTTCTTTTTAGTTGGCTGTGAAAGCACGGTGGGTTTTCATGGCATGAACCAGCTCAGAGATTTTTTAGTGTATTGATAAAGCTCCTTGTGATAAGCAATGCTGTCTTTCTATCAGTTGGAATAAACCACATCCAAGGTACATAACTCTTAGAGCAACTTGGATTGAAAAATACCTGCATGTGTTATCCTGCCATGTCAAAGAGCTTTTGCCAAGCCAGATCCTGTCCCTGGTGAAAGAAGAAGAGACTCACAGAGGTTCTTGGATATAAATGGATGGAGAAATGGGTTTGACTGGTTATTTGGAAGTGATTTGTGTGTCTGGGTTTTATCAATTGTGTTTCCTGAAGCTTGATGCAGCCACTTTGGAAAGCAAAGACAGAGTGTTTCTTCTCTTCAGGCACAGTGTGCTGTATCCACGTGCCTGGATAATAACCGCAGCTTTGCCAGTTTGGGATATTCTTTGGTTCTGTGCAAAGTTCAGATCTCATTCATGTTTCCCTGTATTTTGGAGAAGAGACAAAGAGGCTGCTGAAATGGCATAATTTAGTGAATCTGGAACATAGATGGGGCCTGGCCCCAAATTTGGTTAGATAAGGTAAATCATGTTGACTCCCATAGCTGAATATCTTGATTTACCTGCTTTAGTTTTCTCCTACTTGTCTTTATATTATAGACTCAGCATTCTCTCTGTTGCATAATATCTTATTTCAAGGTCAAAATTAAACTTGCCTCAGCCACTTCCTCCATTGTATTAAAATGAATGTTCCTGACAGTGTCAGCAGAACGTGTCCAGGTAATCAGCGTCACACAGTGGATCCCTTCTTAATCTGAATTGAGAAGCACTAGCTGGAGCTGGAGGCTGAGTGGCAGCCCCAGAGCTGCTGTGCAATTTAAAATGCCAGGGTTACGTCTCAGGATGTTGTAGTGTTCCCTTAAGTCCCAGAACAATCTAAATTGCTCTTCTCTTTTCCTACCTGTGCTATTCAGGGCTGAGCTTTGTAGGCCAGGGCTAATGGAAATGTGTCTGCCCAAGGGAGAGGGTGAGTTTTGTATCAAGTACTTCCTTCCTTTTAAAGAAGCTTGACTGATTGCTTCTGTTTAAATTTTTATATAAATAGTGGTGATGGGAGCATTCCTTCACAGAAATATCTGAAATCTGTAAGAAGTTCCTGTTTTGTGCACTGTTGCAACATCCCTCAAATATAGTTGTATCTTTATTTATTTGAAAAATGGAAGCTTATCAAACATTCAAAACCCCTATTCCAGAAAATGGAAGCACAAATTTTATTTTTTAAAATAAAGAATGCAACAGCCTTTTCAATAGATTTTAATTTGAAGTAAATTGATTTTTTTTTTTCCTAGGCCATTTCTGGCCTTACCTGTTTGGCATTAATGCCACTGGTGTGCTCACAAAAACCAAGGTGGAACATTATATGTGACAAAGGATCTCTCCAATTTGCTCTAAACAATTGTAAAGGGTGTGATAACCACCACTGAGAGATCTAGAGATTACTGGGAACCTCCAAGATAAGGCTGTGTCTCTAATTAGCTACTAATTAAAATCTTGATATCTGGCCTGTATCCAGTGGCAATTCCAAACAAGCTGATAACACCATTCTGTAGTGTAGTTCAGTTATTCTAGAACACTTTACCTGCATTTTCTTACCAACAGTTGTCACATGGCTAAACTGCTAAAACTATTTCATTTTTTTTTCTACTTTTCTAGAAGATAGGTATGAAAAGGGCAGGGTAGGGCACAGAGTAACTCCATATAACCATGGGCTTGATGGTGTCTCATGACCAGCTGATATTATAACTTTAAGAAGAAAACCTCAACTTAGTTTTTTTTTAGAAGGAGATGCTATGATTGAAAGATTTGCAAACAGAACAATCAAAATCCCACCAAAAAACCCCAAGCCATGTATGCTATATTTGTTGAGTTTTACTTCAGCTCTTTACTATCAGCTATTGCTAGTGTTTCACTCATTTTAATTTCTGGAAGGATTATCAAGTGTCTTTTTATTGCAAGCAGTCCATTATGCCATGCCCAGGTGGTTTGTTCCCTTCCATCTTGAACAGAAGATGATTTTTGTTGGCAATTAATTCTGGATGGTCTCTCAAGATAGATTTCACAGGTTTATTAAACTTTTCCATTAACTTTTTTCAGGGAGGTTTGAGCATCCTCCTGGAGAGATGATGAAGAGGTGTAATTGGAAAAGAAGTTAGACTTTTCAAGGTGACTGTTGGGTTGTTTTTATTGTTGTTCAGTGCAAAACTGGCTGAGCCCTGCTAGAAACAGAGACTGGAGCCCATCCTGACCTGTCTGATGGGCTCCTTGGTGCAAAAGCTCTCTCATCTGGAGAAAGAGGTGTTCACAGCTGACTGGGGGTAAGGGTTCAGAGGAGGAGTGTGGAGTCCATAGGTTGGTCTCCTGGGAGATGGAAACCTTGGGTGAACTGTCTGCTTTAGCTGAGGAATTTAAGAAGTTGGCTAAATGCTTTGATATACCTGCTCTTATCTATTAGGCTCCTGTGGTTTGAAAGGGAAACAGTGAGATAGTTCTTGTTATTTGTCTAGTGGATGTTGATACCAGCCTTGAGGAGAGGGATCTGGCACACCAATGGATTCATTAGAAGTACCTGGAAGGAGCAGGATTTCAAACCCACACAGGCACACAAATCCATCAACTTTGATCCTAGGCCAGTCTTCCTCCAGTATGTGTACTTTGGAGGATGAGTGCTGGGCTTTTTTAGGTGTCCCTGAACAGAGACCTGCTCCATTTGCTGGGGGTTTCAGTCTCCTCTTCCTGGAGCCTTCCAGTGCCATCCCTGATACAGCAGGAATGACTGAGCAGGTGCAGCCTGTGCTGGCTCCAGGCACGCTGTTCTTACAGGTTCAGCAGGAGCAGGGCTGCCAGTGTGGCTCAGAACCTGCTGCACTTCACTGAATGTCAGTGTGTGTGCCCTGCTCACATCCTTGGCTTCACAAAGCTTGTGTATTTTTTTTTTTTTTGGAAGCAGGACAATGAAAGCTTGCAAAGGTTAATGTCATTTTGAGCAAAGATCTCTGCTTATTTTATGCTAATCCAATGGAAGTTGTATAAAAGTAACAACTCTCTTCTGAATGTAATTTTGCTAAGGGGAAGATCCCAACCCTTTTGAAGTCAGTGTCAAAATGCCATAGACTGGTTCAGCCTTTAACCCTCTGTGTATCAACCATACAAGAAAATAATCTTTTTCTGTGACTTTAACGAAATCTCAGTACACGCATGCAATTTTTGCAGAACACTAAAACCAGGCAAAATGCAGCACATGTACTATTTATACATTGAAGAACTCCAATTTTCTTCAAAGCCAGATCTTCTGCAGTATCATACAATTACTTTCAACTGCTTATATGCTTTTACTTCCAGGACTTGCCTTAAATGTGTTTAAAAGATAGGAAGGAATTTCTACCAGGAGATAGCATGAAAGATCAAATATTTTCCCTGTCTTCATTTTCTTTATCTCTTTAGAAGGCTTAGAGACAGCAGCAGGTAATTTGAGGTGTACATTTTTGAAGAACATCAGCCTCTAGCTGTTCCCATTACCAAACCAAGATCTCAGAAAAACGTGGTCACTTCATAAGGATATCTGACAAGAACTGCCTTCTTTTGAGGAAAAAAAAGCTGTTAGTCTTTATCTTCTATTTAAATAAAAAATGAAATAACTAAAAAGCCAAAAAGCAAAAAGGGAATACAATTCAGCCAACAGAGAATACATATGAAAAGGCATAACCCTACCAGAGAGGCTGCTTCAAGGGAGAAAAACACATTCTTGCCTGGCTTTACACTTGTCCAGCACAAAGTAATTAAAAAGAGCTGCAGACTTGGGTTTGAAAACAGGAGGAGTGTGTGCTTGCAGCACTCTGTGTGTGTGCTTAATCCTACTTTTAGAGTTCATGAAAGTCCTTTCCAGAGTCTAGTTTCAGAAAATATTATATGATCCTTTTGGTGGCTTGTAACAATTAGCTGCAGTTGCAAACAGGTCATCAGTTGTCCAGAAACCAGACATGAAGTTTGCGTGGGGCAAAAATAGCAGGGGTCTACAGGACTGTGAAAGTTGAATTTGGAGGAAAGTGAGATTTTTCACTCCAGTGTGTTCTCATAATAAATTCATCATGTACCACGTTCCTCCTCTTCATCCTGCCCTTCATCTTTTCTCTCAGTGATACTAAATAAGCAGAATCAACATTTCTTAAAATGAAAATACTTGCTTCCACTCCAGCATTTTACTTAAACAAAAAAATGGGTTTAGGTTCCATAGATGGGGGGCTTGTTTCCTTGCTTATGACTCCTTAAATATTCCTGTATTATCAAAAAAACCCATTAAAAATTAAGGCAGCATGGCTTCTCATTGCTCTCTGCCCCAAATTCATCCTGTTGTCTCAGCTTTGTGCTGATGGCACCCTTGGGTGCTGGGTGCTGCAAACCCTGGCTCCCCTCCAGCCAGGGCACTGGTTGGATGCATCTGCAAGTCCCAGGCTGTGTAAATTCAGAAAGGAGGGACTATAAACAGATTTAATTGCTTGTTTGAGTTTCATTTGTGTCCTTGCTATTTTCCCACATTGCTTTGTTTCTGCCTTGTAAAGTGTAGTCCAGAAGAGCCGTTAAACTCGCTTATATTCACCGTGGATATTAAACATGTGAGTTTGAAGCTGGTGAGAGGAGAAACAAGCAGGGTTGAACTTTCCTCCTCTCCTTTCTGAAATGGCACTGTTCAGGAGTGCCAGAAGGCTTAAGGAAGAAGGTAATATTTTAATTGCCTTGTATTTCTCCAGGAGATTAATAGCGCTGTCAGCGCAGGAGAGGGCATGAAGCTGAAATACACCCAGGAAGATGCACAACAAGAAATACAAACTTCACTGATGGCTCTGAAGGGCCAAATCCTGCTCCCCTGAGTCCTGTGCACTGTGGGGATTTAAGGCCAGCTGGTCATGGCTGTGTTGTGCTGTTCATGGACTAGATGAGGGCTGTAGATCCCTTCCAAGTGAACTGTTCTATGTCACTAGCCCCCAGCTGCAGCATAAAAGTGTGTGTGTACATAAATATAGGAATTTGATCAGTAATTCCTGCTGGAAAATCCTTAACTTTTGTGTCAGGAAAACTTTGTTAACTGAATCTCTGTGCCTGAGTCATTTACCCGGGTATGGGGAAAGGAGGGAGCTGCTGTTGGAGCTGACTAGCAGGTACATTACTGAGGGGGTGTCAGGGGCTTTGAAGCTCTCTCCTGGATTTACTTGTAGCCATACTTCTATATCTGATGCCTCAATTTCTTATGCTGAATGGTTCCCCCCTCTAATTATTGTTTTGCTAGCATGAATATGCATCACTGCTTATGGTATAAACCTGAAGGGCATCACAAATAAGTGGGAAGATGTGCTGCTCTTAGATTTTGGCACTTTTTTCCCTCCAATAGCGTCATGTTCACTCTCAATTGATGTTGAGTATTAAAATAAAAACCCAAACAAAAGCCTTATTGTAAGGGAAGACATATTAATGATAGAGAAAGAAAACTTCAAAATTTGCGATTTGGTGTTTGGTCCTTGGAGTGTTTTTCAGTTCAGGCTGTCAGCTGGCAGAGGTTTCTCAGCCCTAACAGATGTTCCTGTTCTCAACCAGAGTCCTACTGCAGAGGGACAAACTGGATTTTTCATTGCTCATATGTCTCGTGAGAGAGGGAGTGATGTGAAACTTAGTTTGTGCATTGCCAGGGAGAAAACAGCTGTTTCCATGAGCTCCAACTCCACATTTCCAGTAATCTCTCTGCTTAGCCCTGTGTTGAGACTCTTGCTGCCTGCAAATGCTGGGGGTTTGTACAGTGCATGATGTGGGGAGAGCTGGCCTTTGTGGGTAATTGATACCTTCAATGCAGGGTATTGGATTTATTTGTGTAGCTAATGGCTTTTGGAAATGGAAGTTGCACTGCAGGTAATGCTCATTTCAAAGTAAATTTAGTAAATATGTGCCTCGGGGTTGGGGGTATTCCTATTCAGAGGACTAAGCATGTGTGAGAAGTGGTACAAACATTTCCTATACATGGGAATTGCCAAACAACTCTTAGATCAAAGGAAGAAAAGATTAGCTACTTAAAAAAAATATATAGCAAAGCTCCTATTTTATTTGTCCTTTTAAGAGGTGGAAGGATGACTGCAGAATAATCTACACTATTATGAGGAAGTTCTAGTTAGTTTCATGTTTTTCCTCAGCAGGAGACATGGATGTGAGCTTAGTCTCCTGGTTTTATTCACCCTGGTGAATTCCAGTCATGATTCATTCTCACTAATGAGATCAAAGCACAGAGTTCCCCTTCCACTAATACACTCCCTCAAAGGTATTAATTGCTTCTCCAAAAAAAAAAAAATATATATATATATGTATGTTGGCAAAGCCACAGAGCTTCGTTGTGTTATTGCAGGTGCTTAACCAACCTTTGAGCTCAAAAAAAAAATGTTTTATTGCACTTTATGCCAAATGAATGCATGAGAGATTCCTCTACAGCTCAGCTGACACGAGGCAGAGCCTGTCAGGTAGCAGTTCTCTGTGAGTGGTGTATTGGCTGATGTAGGACATGCTGATAGAGATAAGGGTGATGAACTTCTATCTTCTAGCTTGAGAAATTGATAGGGGTAGCAGAGCTGATAGAAATGTAGTGTAATGCCTTTCTAAATTGGCCTAAATAGGATTGGCTCTGGAGAGGTGTTGGCAAATTATGGCGTGTTCACTTCTACCTTTGGGAAATGTTCATTGAATTCTTATTGTTACCTCAAATCAGAAAGGTTGGCCTATAGGGCAATTATTTTCTATAGCTTAAACAGTCAATTTTAACAATGAACAACAATTGTCAATTAACAACAATGTTGTGCTTAAAATATATTTTAAAAAAATTAAAATGAATAAAGTGGTGTTTTACAAACCAGTTGTTTCTTGATGCAAGTTAAATTCCAGCAGGTGTGTATTGCAGGTGGGGATGATCAACTCTTTATGACAACCCTGTTTGTAATTTTCCTCTAATTTCCCTGATTGCGTATGAGTTAATTGTGTGTGTAGTGAAAGAAAGACTTCAGAATGCTGCTTCATCAGTTAATTAAGAGTAAATCAACACATTTTAAAAGGTGGTAAAATAGTTTTTGACTTGTATTTATGGTTCTTGAGCTGTATCTGCTTTATGAAATTTCTTTTTCTTCTTCTGAACTCTGTGCTCTGCAAACCTGTTGTGTAATTGCAGCTGGCTACCAAATGAGAAGTTAAAAAACTGTTCACATACTAATCAAGAGCTCCTTTTGTATTTCTAAATCTCTTTGCACTGCTTGCAGAAGGAGTGCTGAGTCCAAAGGATGATTTGGTTCTGGTTTGCTAAGGAGTTTACATGAGTATATGTATAATTGCACCTCTTTTTGCCAATTGATTTTATTACAGTGCTTAATGGTTTGTTGAATAGTTTATAGGATAATGAATGTCATTTCCTTGTATTATACTATAAATAACTTGGCAAATTTTTAATTAGGATAATCATGGTAGCTTTCTCTACTGCTGTAATCAAGCTTTGTTTTTTGCATCCGAGAAATAATGTACATCTATATCAAGTTAGAACAATTATGTTTTTCTAGGGAGTACAAGATTTTGTTGATTGTATTTTTTTTAATAGACTTCCCTTTTTAAATCTTAGCTCTGCTTCTGTTGAAATGATAATTAGCTCAATTGGATGAGTTTTACTTACTTTAATATTCTGATTAGAAGAATGAATGAGACAGAACTTCTGTCCTATGTCAGATTTTGGAGTTTGGCTTTCTGTAGCATTGGAATACAATCAGGCACTTCCTAGCATAATGTATAAAGATATTTTACAACCACACTAAGTTAAATACTTATTTTGGTTTCAGTTGTAATCTCGAAGTCTATTAAATATGGAAAGTAAAAAATATAGAAAGAATAAAGCAATTCAAGCAAAAGTTTTCAAGTGTTCCAAGTACTGCATGGAGTGATCTCCTGCATGGGGGAACCCAATGTGCATGACCTGATGTCCAGCACAGCTTGGAGATGCTCAAGGGACCCCAGCAATGACGGGATGGCAGTGTTGGAAGGCACCTGAGAGATCATCCAGTTGCACTCCCTGCCATGGGCAGGGACACCTTCCACTAGACCAGGCTGCTCCAAGCTCCATCCTTGGACACTTCCAGGGATGGCACAGCCACAGCTGGTCTGGGCAACCTGTGCCAGGGCCTCACCACCTGCACAGGGTGGAATGAGGACATCAGGACAGATGGATGGAGCTGTGGTCAAATCCCTCTGCCCATCCTGTGCTGCTGTCCCTTGAGTCTCTTTTGGCTGTTTCAGAAGTTGCTGGTTGTAAAATTTTTCAATTAGTAGATTAATTGGAAAAAAACCCCAGACCTTTTATAAGGTGATTATTCTTGCCCCTATCTGGAAAGCCATACCCCTTCCACTGAAACTTTTTCCTGAAGGAGAGAGTCCTTAGGCTCATGAAAGAATTCTGGAGGAGAAAGTCTAACTCCAGTTTTTCTCTTTTGAGCAAGAACCTGTTTTCTAGCACCTACAACTTCGTAAAACATTCATAAATTTTCTGTCTTACCATAGTGCTGTTTTGTAAATGATGATGGATCTACAGAAAGGTCAACATCTCTTTTCCACAGAACCCAAAAACCTAGACAGATTCAAATTTACCATTTCCTCTGGTACTTTTGTAAATGTAGCCTAGTTTTTGTTAAGGGCTGCCTGGTCTCCTGCTTCTGCTATAACTGACAGTGTAAATATCCATTTCATTGCTGAGATTTGGAAGCTGTTAACGTGGCTTTCACCACATTGCAGAATGTTTTCTGCAGCTTTGCAGCTCCTTTGCAGGGCTCGAGCTGCTCTCTCGCTGCAGTTTTGCAATTATGTAATCAAATACAAATCTAAACATATGGCCATTTCTCTAAAAGACAGAGCCTGAGGAAACTGGAGACAGCAATGATGAGTTGGAAGAAAAATCCAGTGGAAACAGAGTTAAATGTCAATGTCTGCATTGTGCCTAGTTAATATTTCACAGGAATGCTGTCAACTTGCTATAGAGCCCAGAGGATTTATACATTTTCCTGACAGATGATCATGATTCCCATCAGTACACTTAATGCCAACATCTGTAGGGTTCTACCTAATTTGGGAAACAAATATATTCTGTCCTCGTCAGAAAAGAATACTTTGTATGTTCCAGGAAATGCTCATTACCTTGGGGTCATTGCAATTAAGTGGAGGACAGAGATTTTTCAAGGGGTACCATTACACTTCCTTTTTGGCTGCTGTCTTTAAATGCAAGTTGGCAGGTGCCAGCTCCTGGTCTTGGCATTGCAGTGAAAAAGTGCTTTTGATCATGGGTCTAAGTAAACACATAAAAATCAAGTATAAACATGGTCATTAGGAAAGTTTTGGTCATACTGTCTGAGCTTTATGGGAGAGGAATGTTGAGAATGTATTGTGCACTACAGCTTTATATCTTGATCATCATTTTCTTTAAGTTCCACTGTATTTTATTATTATTATTATTTGCCTTTGTTAGTCATTAGGGAAAAATTCTCAAAATTTAGGTTTTATAACTTCCTGTACATTAAATCATGGCTAGTCTAGATATTAAGGATAAGGACACCTGCACAAACATTCCTTTTTCTTGAATCTCTTCTACCTTCTTCAGAGCTGATGATCTTCCCATAAACCTCTGCTTCATTTTGCTAAATAAATAATTTTCACTTGATCTCTTCTCTTGGTGATCTTTATTCCCCAGATGATATTTCAGCTGGCTGGAATTCTAAATTATTTATGTGGGTGTGATAATACTCAGGGAAGAAGTTATGTTTCATGTTGGTGCATGGATGAGTTTTGTTTATAGAAATGCAGTTGTGTGATTCCAGTGTAGCATAACTGCAAACAGAAATAGAGGTGGAGTAGGAATAGAATTCCTTCTCTGGGAAGCACACCAGAAAACTCAGGGTAGACAGCCTGCCTGGATTAATGATGTATTTCCATGCCTAGAGCAGGAGCAGTCTGGCCAGGAATTATGAAAAATGATAACAAGATTTCTCATGAGCTATTCAAAAAAATAACAGAAAATGGAGAAGATGAGAAATGTTAGCTTGGGTTTGGTAAAGAAAAAAAAAAAGACAACTTTTCAAAGAGCTCATTACGTAACTTAAAAGTGACAAATAGAAGTCTGCAGAACTACAAAAACTAGAA
>VXBC01012287.1:338836-374440 GCA_013399945.1 Ploceus nigricollis
TGCTATTCGTCACTTTTAAGTTGTGTAAAGTAATTATCTATGTTAAATTTGGTGTCGTTGAATTTTAATTTTTGCAGTACTTAAGGCAGTTAGCTTCAGGGTTGGGGGAAAAAATCAGAATTCTTCATGAAGTAGTCTCTTTTATGTTGGTGTTGTTCAACCAGACCATGCCTAGAAAAACTTCGAAGGGGATTTTACCCTGCCACAGGATGCTGCTGGGACATTTCTAAAATAAAAAGTCTGCTTTGGAGTGATAAATGTCCTGTTACGTACTGAAATGTCAGCCTTGAGAATGTCTTGGTCCTGTGTTCCTTTGACAACTCGAGGAAGCACAATGGTGTCTATCAGTGAATCTGATCAGAATAAAAATGAACTTGTAAGCCAATAAAGTGAGTCTCCCCTGCTTTATTAGAAGCAGCATTGAGTTAAAGAGGAACAATCCTGCATTTGGTTTGAATGATGAATAAGGCTTTACTTTCAAAGGTTATTTTCTCTGTCTGCTTGATACAAACTCAGTGTACCACTGATAAAAGGTTCCCTTTGACTCACCTGGTCCCTCTATGGATTTGGATGTGCAGAGGTCAGTTTCTAAGTGCATGAAAGCAGTTTCACACAATGTAATAACTCCTTGATCTGATTTTTGTTTTGCTTTAATGCTGTATTTTTAAAATATTTTTAGTTGTCTCTATTTTCATCTCCTTCTTGTTTATCTTAACATAATTTCATCTAGTTTTTGCTTCCTTAACAGCAGCCCTGTTACTGCTGTCCTTTTCCCTTTTCAGATGAGGGAGAGCTCTTTCTTCCCATCAGTTTGTCTGGGGCATTCTTAAATCCTGAAGTAACATAATAGGTTGGAGAAGAGACCTTTAAAGGACGTGTAGTCCAACCTCACTGCCATAGGCAGGGCAGAGACATCTTCAACTCCATCAGGTTGCTCGGAGCCCTTTCCAACCTGACCTTGAAAATTTTGGGGGATGGGGCATCCACAGCATCTCTAGGCAACCTGTGCCAGGGCCTCACCTCCCTCACAGGGAAGAATTTCTTCCTAATATCTCATCTAACCCTGCCCTCTGGCAGTGGGAAGCCATTCCCCCTTGCTCTGGCACTCCAGACCCTTGTCAGAAGTCTCTCTACTTTAGCTCTTTTTCCAGCCTGGACAACTCCAACTCTCTCAAGCCCTTCTGTCTAGCGGAGGTGCTCCAGTGTCCAATCACACCTTTGTGGTCTCCTCTGGACCACACCTGAATGACAAATAATGTCACTTGGTAGAAATGAGAAGGGAGATGGTGTCCAGTGACATTTGGGCCAGCACAGAAAAGCATGAGGACCAAACAATGCCCTTGTTGAGGCCAGGCACAGTCAGGGAGTGGAACCATGAAAAGTGGTTTTCGTGCAGGTGTCCAATGAATACCTTAAATGCCTTCTTTTCATAGGTAAAATCGGTGGAGTTTAGAAGAGCTCTGGAAACACTGGTTTGTAACTCCTTCATCTTTGTAAATTGTGAGAGCTTGCACAGTTTCCCCTTAGTGCTCACAAATCCACAAATCTTTCTGCTGCAGAAGGTAGAGTTTGTTTGGCCTGGCAGATTAATCTCTGTGGGAGGTGAAACTGCTCACATGTCCACCTAAAGAGGGAAATTATGGATCCAATTCTACCTCCTCACTCTTCACACCGCATTGTGTCATGTCCCTTTTTAGCTAAAATCATTCCCAGTGGGATGTTTCTGATGGAACAAAAGCAAGGGAAAGTGCTGCCCCAGATGTGGGCTGGGGTAAAACACTCTTCTGATGTGGATCTCCATCAGCACAGCAGGAGATGGAAAGAGAAACAGTGAGCCAAGCCAGCTGAAAGACCCTTTGTTTTGTGGAGCACAGTGTGGGTAGTTTGCCTGTTGGTGCCTCAGTCCATGGGTGTGATGGGAATGGTGTGCAAAGATCTCAGCAGAGCCGTGGATCCTGCTGGGGCTCTGAGACACAGCTCTGCTGGAGTGTCCTCAGGAGGCCTCACTCTGCCCTTTCAGGGGCTGCTTAAAACACATCAGTGTTCCCAGCTAGAGATCTTGGGAAATTCGTGACTATCTAGATTTTATTTACCATCTTTTGTGTCAAATTCTAGTAATTATAATAAAAATATTCCTCACTCCATTTAGCAGAGGAGTTAAGAAAATGCTGTTTGACTAGAGCATCTTATCCTGGATTTATTCTGATTTTCATTGATTGAAAGTTTCACAATTTTGATTCCTGTTTACAATACTACAATGTCATCTTTCTGTTTCCTCAAAAGGCACATTTCCAAAATGCTTTCAAATATCCAGCCATTTTAATGAATACCTCAAGGGATCATTGAAATATCTTTAAACAGGTGGTGTAAGTTTAAAAAGTTTTCCCCTGTGTATCCATCTGCATTCATCACCTTAGGTCATCTTCAATATTCATGTCTTCTACCTGGAATGCTGGTTTGTCCTCAGTGATAACATGTGGTTTTCTTCAAAATGAAGCATATGGTTTATTTTTCTTGTCAAATTGCCCTTAAAATCTCTTGGACTTTTTTTTTCTGGTATTTGTATCTGCCAGGATTAGAAGACTTATTTTTGCTTAAACTATCTCAATATTTATGATAGTGTTCATTACTGAGAAGTAAATGACAGGAAAAAATATTTCTTATTTGTGCAGATAGACAAAGCAGCTTTCAAACAGCCTTGGTTTGTTGCTAAATCTTACCTAAAATTCTCTGCCAAGCTACCATAAATTTAGTTTCACAATGAAATCTTTAGAAATGTCTTCAAAGCCATTTCTGGTGGTTTTCTTGGGTGGTTTCTTTTTTGTTTGTTTTGGTCATTTTCCCCCTCCTTTAACACCACTGCAGAAAATGGAAAAAAAAAAAGCTGTATTTTTATCAGTCAGTTAAAGTAAATGGTGAGAATGATTAGTTTATTAACTCTGAGCTCAGTTTAGTTAGACTTGGTTCAATCAATGCCAGTTTTCTGCTACGTGAACAGGAGTTCTGCTGTGTGTTTTGTTTAACAAAACTTGTTGCAATGAGAGAATTGTTGTTTATACTCATCAGCCCTCAATGGCTTAATGAGGAATAGATTTAAATATCTTACAACTAGATGGATTCAGGGCAGGGCTGGGATGGCCAGGGAGGAGTTTCCTCCAGCCATGGTGGTCTCCAGGGGCACTCAGCAGTGAAGTCACTCAATTTCACAGAATCACTGGGTTGGGTTGGAAGAGACCTTCAAGATCATAGAGTCCAACCCAGCCCCAACACTTCAGCTAAACCATGGCACCCAGTGCCACATCCAGGCTTTGTTAAACACATCCAATCTCTTTTTAAACACATAAACACATCACCAGTGTGACATGGCTTTAGGGGCTGCTTTAGTGGCAGTCCCCAGGTGAAGGTGTAATAGTGTCTCTGATTCAATCCAGGAACTAAATTTTTGCCACACATTTTAAGTGAAAGTAAACACACAGGTCACTGGAGCCATCTTGTGAATTCGTGTGCCTCACTTACCAGTGCTCAAACACATTTCAGTGGGTCATAGCTATAATTCTTGATATATTTTTCATTTTTGAATTTTTTTTAGAAAGAAAAGAATAGGTGTCACAGTTCTGCCACAGGTGTGCTTTCTGTGAGACGGCACCTTAAATCTACTTGAGCGTCGTTATTGTAGAGACTCAAACAGTTTAGATCTTAATTCCTATTAATAGGAATAACCCTCAATGACGTGAACTTGGCAAGCCAGAAATTGCAGCTGTTCTCAGCAGTAGTGGCAGTAACAAAGATAATTAATTGTTTTTCCCTGGGAGATATATTTAGATTGTACAAACTAAATATTCCATTCCCTGAGCCCTAATTCAGGCTTGTATTTGTTCTGTAAATACAGGAAGTGAAACAAAATTTAATATTTTTTGACTGTCACACCATAATGTGAGCTATTGCAATTATTTTGGAGAAATAAAGTATTTAAAATATTTATTACCTGTCATCCAATAATAGCTTCAGCAGTTGATGTTATGTATGATTTTGTCAGCATAAAATGAGTAATAATTTGATATTTTAAATTTTTTTTTGTTGGTATATAAGAGCTGGTACTTAATCTGGCCCAGCAGTAGTGTGCAAAGGGGATCATATTGGATATTGTAGAGCACGTGTTCCTGGCAGAGTTTTAGACAAAAAGTATTCCTGAGTGAGCACAACTTCATTTGCTAAGAACTTGCAGTCAGCATTATAATCCTCCTGGATTATTAAAGAATACATCAAGGTTTAGTTTTGAAGTGCACAGGGATGTGTTAATGACACTGTAAAATGTTTATACCCATCGTGCAGGAGGCCTCTGTCTGGGTTATTGATTGCCAGGCTTTAAATTCTTTCAGTTTTGCTTAAATAAGAGTAGAAAGGAGTCTTCACAGATCCTTCCCCTGCCTCAGCTGCAAGTGGGCTGAGCCACCTGGGGAGTATTTACTTCTGGTCCCTGGTTCTTGAAGCTGTAATAGACACCCCCACAATGTATATTGAATGAATGTATATTCATATGCTCTAAGTGTGTGGTTTTTATTAACACTTACTTTAATAGTGGTTGTAAAACTCATGCATTTAAATGCAGGTCTTTAAAGCAATGGCATTTTGAGTGAGGGTTTCTTTCACTGGTTATCTCTACAATAGAAAGTCTCTAGTGTGAGTATAATTTTGTCTTCACTGATAACATCCACCCTGAAAATGTAACATGCATGGGATGCTCTGTTGCTTGCTACAAAAGTAATTTTCTATTACAGGTTTTAAATCTCTGATATCCTAAAAACGTGGAGCTGCCTCAGGTTGGGCTGGACACAGAGGCAACAGTGCTGAGCAATGCAGGTGCCCTTCAGCACCTCCACAACTGCTTCCCTTCACAGTCAAGAAATGAGGCTTTATTTCCCCAAACTAATATGGCACTAAACCACCAAACTAAACATTTACCTTTGTAATGTAAATATTTCCTAAGCTCAGCTTCTTCCAAATCCTGCAGTTATTTGTGCTGCTCAGCCAGAGGCACGGACTTTGCAGCAGGAAAATGTGTTCTTTATGAATGGGATGGAGCTCTTTTCTTCACTTGCATCTTAAATGCAATCTAAATGATCCATCATGCCCTGCACACAGCAAAAGCAATAGGTATGATGACAGTCTGATTACATGTAATCAGCAGCAGTTGTGATTTGAATGTTTTGTCCTGTATCTTCCCTCAGCTTACTGCTCAGAAAAGCTGCTGCTTTAGTGTATTGAAAGAAATCATTGGAGTTTAGAACCCCATTTCTCTGGTTCTTCCTTGGGTTTTTTGATCATTACATTGCTGGGATATCAGTTGCTTCAGATACTTATTAAAAATACTAATATGGCACAATCTAGGCTGGCATTCAGGTCCACAGCTTCTTAACAGCAGTGGATTTGAGAGGTAAAACTGCTTTTTTCCTGTGCCCTAAAGTACAGAGAACTGTTCTTAACAAACCACCAGCTGGGGGAAACTTAGAAATGGGATGCCACTAAAAAAAAACCACCTAAGAAGTATTGTTATTACTGTGGTCATAGATCAGGCCAAACCATCTCTTTCTGGAGTGTGTGTACAAACATTCTGCAGGAATTGTTAAGGAATAACCAGCGCAGCACCGACAGAGCAGTCCCCTCAGTAATTCTCTGACTCGAGCCCACTCACAAGTGAAATCATTCTGCTGCAGAGCTCTGAAGCTGTGTCTGTCTTCTGGGGAAAATTGCCTGCTTGTATGCTTCTGCATCTCTTTCTTTCCTGCTGCTAGAATATAATTAAATATGCTAGAATATAATTAAAGTTGCTAAAAATACATGCTTTCTAATATTGTTTTTTCTGTGTAGGCGGCTGCTGTTACTCTGTTCTCAGGGGAGGAGATGGTATAAAGATGAATGTCACTTAACTCTATTAAGTGGTCCATGTTGCACAGGGATATAAAAGCTCCTTATTTGTGGCCTGATCCAAAGTCCCATGGAGTTTTTAAATTTACATACATATATATATAATATATATATATATGTACAGTGGAGTCTGCTGGCTTTGTTATCTTTACAGAAGCATTTTTTCCGCATCAGAAGAAAGGAGACTTCTGAACTGAAAACTACCTCTTTCATGTTAGCTGTGAGAATTTACATTCTTAGTGCTAAGGAAATTAGTAGAACAAGCAGGGCCATAATTACAGTGCTTTTACAATACCGACATTGTACCTAATTAGGGTTTAGTCTGCAGAGCACTCTGTTTGTTTAATAATCCCAGCAGACAGAGTTTGAGTTTTTGCATCACCTGGATGTAGCAGGGGACAATGGCAGCACTGCTGTGGAAGTGACAGTTGACAAGATTTTACCTATTTTGCAGTATAAAGCATTGGCTCACCTATGATATGCATGAAATCACTTAAGGGTGAGCTGGAATCAGCATTTAGAGGCACAGCAGCTCAATGCAAAGAGAGTCTTTGTTCACTTTTTTATGTGGTAAAACCACAGCTCAATTTTCTCTTCACAATCTCAGCAGCTTGCAAAGCTGGTAATAAAATCCTCAGCACCCCTGCTGATGAAGTGAGATCTGCTATTGCTAACAAAGGTTAAACATCCATCATCTTTTGACCTGCTAAAATTATTCCATGTGCAGGTTTGATCCTTGAGTTTACCACCTGTCCCATGCCTTTTGGTTTCTATTTAAAGATGACCAATTTTTTCTGAATATAAAGTTCTTGATTTCCTCTCTTGCCTCCTCAGCCATCATTTAAATTGTAATTATATTTTCCTCACATATGGAAAGTCTCAAAAATAACTTAAAGAGTTTTGGATAGAGAGGGGACAAGGAGGACCCTGAGTCTGTATTTGTGATGGATTTCCTCCAGCCTGTTTGGATGAGACCTTCCCCTGTGAGACCTGGGTATGTCATATTTGTTCAGGTGTCCACCAGCTCCTTGTTCAGCACATCAGGGTTATGAGCCTCATTTCCATGACTGTGGTGGAATTTCTTAAAAGTTAGAGTTTTCTTGGCCACCCTTCAGTCCCTAGACTCCAGGATAGATTGAAGAAAGCAGTTGCATTAAAAATTAAATTATTTCTTCCTTGGTTTTCATGCAACTAAAACATTTACTTTGTGTGTGTAATCCTGCATACCATCCTATCGATTCTGTTCCTGATGCTGTCTTTAATTTTCTAATTGCCTGTTTCTCTTGATCATCCTGTGTGACACAAATAGCCTCAGGGATGGCAGGGATTTGAAATAGCAATAGCTGAGGAAAGCCTTCCCACAGAAATGCTGCCTTTGAATTAAATGTTTCCTCCATAAGGATACGTGGGGGTCTTTCAGTTTTTGTCAAGCGTCCAACATGGACAAGTTTCTTGGCAAGAAACTTTTAAAATTATTTTGACCAAGTTGCTTGATAACATTATATCCAAAGTTGTCTTTATTTCCCTTGTATCTGTTTTGATAGCTGTTTTTTTTAAATAGTAGTCAACACTTATGAATTATAATAGAATGTCACCTTAATAAATCAAAGGAATAATTATCTAAACTAATGGTTCTTTGGATTTTGTTTGCCTTTTAATAATTCAATATTTAATTTCTATATATTTGTTTTTAAAGAATGTTTATGTTTTAAAACGTTCAATAAATAAATGTTTTATTATATTTATTTAGTAACATTTAATAATTCTGAGCAATAGTACTTGGTTTTCCTTGCATGATGAACCAGTGGTGACTGTAGAATGCAACTTAGGACAAGAGCTTGTTCCTGCAGTAAAGTTCTTGACAGAGAGAGGTGACTCTTGGCTCCCTTTAAAAATAAAGGGTTTTATTATCAGTCCAAACTTGAAGTCTGTAATATTCTTCTCATAATTTTATCAGTCCAGCTCTTCCCCTTAGTGTTGAGGCTTTGTCTGTTTCCTCCTTGTTTCTGAGGAGCAAATGGGTGGAGGGGGCATTAATCCTGCCTGTGGTCACTCACAGCTCCTAGCAGAGAGGGTTTCATAACTTGTTTGTAGGTAGCTGGGTGACACTAGGCTGATGTCACATCTATCATTTACTTTGCTCCTTCTTTATAACATGGACTTTTTGGGTGAAATGCAAGCTTCCCTGCAAAATACCATTTTAAATATTTTAGCAGAAACATTTTGCTAAAATATTGCATTTTGCTGCCTGTGAATGATATGTTTGCCTGTTCAGAAAAATCACATTAAAGACCTACTGACAGCAGCAGCTAATATCACAATACATTGCTCTCTAGTGGTGTGAAAATTATTATTCAATGTATGCATTTCCAAATTAAATTATCAGTCTTGGATCATGCTATCAAGAAAGTCAGACCTGAATTGCAGAAGATCACAATTGTAACTGCTTTCCCAACTGTTATATTGCAATTAAACCTATATTAAGTGACCCTTTGGTGTGCCTTTTGCTTAATTCTTACAATTTAACTTAGACCTGTTGATTGTAGTTATTTAAAATAATGGATATGATTTCAGTAGGCCGCAGAATAAATGTGGAGACATTTGTAGGATTAGAGTCAATTTTTAAAGGTTTATATGAGAAACAGATTATTTTAGTTATAAGTTTCTAATATTACTACTATATTTTTAATATTTGGTGGCATCCAACTTGAATAAAATAGTTAACTCTGATAATGAGACTTTCCTTTTATGTAGACACTATTTAGAAAGGAATTTTAGCTTGGTTTCCCCCTAGTTCTTTCATTCTTTCAATATGAGTATAGTTTAAAGTTATCTTAGTATTTAACCCCATTTCCCTGTAGGTTAATTATCCTAATATAAAACAAATGTGTATTAAGCATATGCAGTTGCTTACAGAAGCAGATTTGGCTGTTCCATTTAATATAAGTCTCTTGTTGCACAAAACAAACCCGTCATATTTAAGATTTCTCTGGTCATTAAAACTGAATTATGTAATAGGCTTCCATCTGCTATTGAAACCTGTTCATCATTATTTTGTGTCATTTTAAGTGGGAGCATTCTGAGAAATGCTTAGTGACAGCAGGCTTGGCTCTCCTGGCTGTGAGAGCAGGGTAGGACACAGCTTCCTTCCTTTCTAGCTGCAGAAATGAATGCATTGCCTTCTGAGAAGGTTTTCTCCAAGAGTTTGGTTCTCACTTCTCCAGCCTTGCCATCTTCTGCAAAATTCTGTGTTTCGTTTGTGCTGTTAAACTGTGTGCAAGTTGCAATCTCCTCCCCGTGTCTCCCCCAGCCAGCTGTGTTGATTGCTGCGGGATAAATGCAGCACTGCCGTCCATCAGCCCCACCCTGTGTCGGGGACACTGATGGTGCTTAGCAGAGCAGGCAGCACTCAGTGATGGCAGTGCAGTGACACAGGAGTGGGCAGGGAAGATGGATGGCCCCGTGCTGCTGCGCTGGAGCAGGATCTGGGTAAATGGGATCGGAGCCCACTGGGGCAGATGTGGGATCTGCTGGAATAGGAGCCAGGCAGGGCAGGAATCCCACTGCTGCATCCAACAGCTGCATTGACTACCTGTGAGGGAGCTGGACTGGGGAACTTTGTGAGAACAAACCATTTAGTTGATAGAAGATGTTATGATTTCAGGATTAACCTTTTTGGTATCCTATCCAAGATGTAATTTTTAGATATGGCAAAAGGAAGAAAATTTGTGCTTGAGTCCTAAAATAAACAAGCAAATCAAGCACCAATGCTAGCATAGCCTCAACATCCTCCTCCAGGGAAATAGAAGAGAAAGTAAAGAAGATGGTTCAATTCAATCTAGATACTTTATAGTTCCTTCCATACTGCTTTTAATATTTTAATCCTTTATGGTAACTTATTTTCTCTGTTTTCTCAGTATAACTTTGTTTTCCCAATTATGCAGTCATCTGAGTTACCTAGGTCTTACCTATCTATATCTTTCCCTCATAAAGTTATCTATACTTTAAAAGAAAACTGAAGATTTACTTTTATTCAAAGTGAAGATAAGCAGAGCCTATTTTTTTCTTAGTATTCCCATAATGTTCCCAATATCTTAAAATATCTCAAAAGTTTATGTGCTTTTCCTTCCTTGTGTGGACAGATGTCATTCTATTAGAGTTTGAAATATTCAAGTGAAATGGCTTTGTTATGTTTTACATGGTAAGAAAACTATCAAATTAAAACAATGACATCATTGATTACCCTTTGATAGATGAAATTTATCTAAATTAATTATCTTTTGGTGTTTGCTAAAAACGTTCATATGTGAAAATTCACAACGATAGAACATCTGCTCAGCAGAGGGCTTATCAAAGGTATTGTAATAAGCTATGTAATGAATGTTTCAGCTTTCAAAAGAGAAAATATTTTGTGTGGCATTTATTTAAATAATTTGTCTTAAGTCAGGATCTCCATCCCACTTTAAGAAAAAGAAGCAATTTTGCTGTGAAAACATTATAATTGAATTTGGAAGCTTTATAACTCAGTGAAGGAAGAAGTGTAACTTGGAAATATCTAAATTCCAAGACCTAGCACAGATAGGAGATGAAAAAGATTCATTTGAAGTCCTGCTTGGAGGCACAGTGAGTGGCGCAGTGCGGCGAGCTGGGTTTGAAATCGGCGCCGGGTGACTTGTCCTCAGTCCCCACCCGTCTGCTCATTTCTTGTGCTCTTCAGGAGTTTGCCTGTCAGACCTTCTGGAGGTTTGATCCTGGGAGCAGCTGAAAACCTCAGTCTTTTCTGCATTGAGCTTCCTGATGAAGCAGGAAATATGTCTGTGTACAAGAAAGGTGTTATTCAAGTCATGGCTCCTAGAATTCCTTTTTCATGTGAAAGTTTGTGTTGCTTATCCAAGTGTATAGGAAGTGTCCTTATATAAGAGCTCCTGTGAAGAGTCTTTCCAAGATTCTTGCCATTCGTTATAAAAATCTATTTTTTATTCCTGTATATTTATTAACTTTTTCAAGTTCTGTTGCAACCATTTCTTCCCGTCAAATAAATGAAATTATAATATTATGAACACACTATGACAATACAGGCTAAGGTAGGGAAAGGCTCAGAGGTTTTCACATTCCATATAAATGCTTTTTTCAAAGTCATTTTGTTCTTTGACGTGGGGAAGCAAGAAGGGTTGTTTCAGTGGAAGCATTTGAAGGCTTTCCACAAGTGAGAACATTTTTGCTCATGTTCACCCTGGCACTGGCTGTCAGCAGCTGAAAGGGCACCTTGTTGACTCTGGTACAGGGCTTGTCACTCTTCACACACAGAGGGATAAGTGATGGTCACTCTGACCCTCCACCCTGACATTTACATTTAATCCACGTCAGGCTGTTTGGAAAGAAGGACCACTTCACCCTGGGGAATGTCTTTGCATGTTTGTACCAGCTTTCAAGGAGGTGAAGGATAATTGTGAAGAAATGGTTCAGAGGGAGCTTGTTTGGCCTTCGGCCTCCTTTCTTTGTAGGGCTGCTGGGAGTAGGGATTGGCAAATGGCAGGATTGCAGGTAATGTGTTTCTATTAGGGTCTCTCTATTGTGTTAGAGAAGGCACCTGGCTATTCTGTGGTATTTTTGAGCCATTAAAGAACATAACTATCATGTCATTTTGTAGTTTGCTGAGATAGGTATTATTCTGTGACCCTTTGCTGATTAGATAAAAATTGGCTCAGGAATATTTGGGTGTTTCTCATTATCTGAGTATTTCTTAAATTTCTCTCTCCATAGATTGTGCCAAGCTGAGTTTGAATAACCTTCTCTTGTTCAAATCCATGAGGGAACTTGGTGTCCCCCTGCCCTTAATGGAAATATGTTTTTGGCAAAGAAAGAGCCAAAAAGAACAAGGAACAAGACAGTCCCTAAACTTATCACCTGCCCACTTCCAAAAATACTTCAGGATTTTCATCAGTCAGTGGATGTTTCTCATCTTCCTGTTAGTACTGATCTCTCTCAATATTTGCTTAATCTGATCCATGAATTATAGCAGCACAGAGAAAATCCAAAAAATATGAGGAATTCTTGTAGCTGTGTGGTGTAAATAAGTAATTTGAGCATGAATATTATGGACTGAGAACTGGGATGTCCAGTGGCACTCCACAGACTCCAAACAAGATGTCTGTGACCTTGCTGGGTGGGAGATGTGCAGACTGAGGAAAGTTTACACATGGAATTTAAACATATGTGGCTTAAACTGAGCATATGGTGCTTTTACTGACAGGTACCTGTGTGTGTGCCTTGCTTATGGATAAAGCAATTAACTGATTAGTAAATGCTGAGTAAGTGATAACTATTATGCCTAGAGCTGAATAAATACACATAAAAGATCCATATTCCTGTTTAGAATGCTGCATGTGAACATACCAGCAGCTCTTTAAGCCCATTTGCATTGTGGAAGCACAAATCAGGGTTTGGTAGATCATGTGAGAGATTTTGGGGTTGTAGAAATAAAATTTCATTACTTTGAACACAGCATTACACTGAACCAGGTAGGACAGAAATAAATAGTATCATAATAAGGTTTTCAGAGCCTGAATGTAAAGCTCTGTTTACTGTTTTGCAAGACAAATCTCAAGGATTTTGCCTGTAGTTAAGTGTGGCCAAAACATAAATGTTCTACTCTGTGCTGGGCTCTAAAAATGTAGATTTAACTCCAAAGGTATGAATGATTTGAAAAGTATTATATAAAGTCTGAAATTCATAAGTAAGAAATGCTGTGCATGCTCTTTCTTCACATCTCCCTTTCAGTTACAGTAATTTAGGTTTTAGCAGATGATGAATTCTGTCATAAATTACTACCAGAATACACTTTTCAGCTTTGGAGTAAATTTTGCTGAAATTAATATGGAAACCCTCCCATGTTTCAGTGAGAGATCAAAGAAAATCCCAAATGGAAAACATGCTTTTGAGAGGGGGGAGAAAATAGTTCTGAGTTCTTAGACTCCTGCAATGAAGATAACTTAATTAAAATCAAAGCAAAACTAATTAGGAACTTAAAAGTGCAAGTTTTTGGTTGCATAACATCCCTGAAATATGGCAGGATGGATTTATTATCATTGCCAGAATTCCTGGTCGTGCAGACTGGTGATGCCAGTGGATCCCAATGTAAATGTACAGCTGGATTTGCAGTTTTCTGGCCACTCCTTTTGGCCTTTCTGCTCTTTCTTACTATTCCTGCTCTTTTGCTTCTGAAAAGAAAAAAAGCTATTTTGGCAGGAAATTCCTTTTCTCTCCTATGAGTTTTTCCTAGGTATGCAGCTAAGGGACAAGCCAGCTGAGGTCTATCAGTTTGTCATTTTTATTAATGGATTTAATGGTTCATTCCTTGATCTAACCATTCCCAAGTGGAAAAAGGAAGCATGTTCACACACATCCCCCTAGTCTATGTGCATCTTTTCTTGCCCTCTTCCTTGAAAATGGACAGGGAATTAAAAATTTCAGCTTTTTTTGTTTGTTTGTTTCACTTGAAACACTGTGAAAATATTTTTTTAAGTGCAAAATTAAGTGAAATCAATTAGTAAGGCATCCTTACTTCACCTTGATCTTAAGCTATTGCTATAAAAGCTTTTAAATTTTACATTGTGATGATCTCTTATCCTTCAACATTCATTCCCATTGTGCTTGTATCATATCCTTCAAAAGCTTCTCTAGAAATGTGCTTTTTGGGTTAGCGCGCACATGTGGTTTTTCTGAATATTTAGTGAAAGCCTAATGAGCAGGCTCCCTGCTCTAGTGGATCAAGACTTTATGAGGCTGAGTTTTGCTCTTTGAAGAGCATTGCCATATGGGAAGTTTGTTTTTTTCGGGCTTTCTCAGGTGCTCTTGGCAGATGGAGCTGGAAGTGCTCGGAAGACAGAGCACCAAGCAACTCCCATGCAAGCGGCTGGGGGGTCACCAGGACCACAGCAGGAGCCTGCCAGATCCACAGAGTGCCCAAGCAAGGGACTGCTGGAAGTGGGAAGCACAATTCTGGAATTCAGCAGCTTCTCTGGGCACCTGGTTCCTTGACCAAGGCAGTTCTTAATTAGATTCACAGCGAGTTGTTTCCAGTCTCGTGACAGAGCTGGAGAGCACTCAATTATATAAATGCTATCTCCCATTTAGTTCTGTGCAAGAGCCCTGTTGACCTGCTGTTCTTCATTGCATTCCCTCAAATAGGAAGGATCCAGATCCCTTTGACCCTAAACAGTCCGTGTGATCACAGAAAGTGATCTTCATCCCTACTTATTTAGGAGCTGAATGCAAGTTTACAGAGGCAAATGCCTTTTTAATCCAGGAGCATTCCTGGTCCAGGCAGACATCAATCACTGCCTTCTGTGCTGGTTGGTTGATTGGTTTGTTTCCCTTTTTTCTCTGTTCTTTTGTCATCGTAATGGAATTTTGGTTTTCCAAGTTCAATGTAATTTCATACAATGTAATTCTAGTTGCTTTCCTAATGAAGATTTTGAGCTTTGTCTTCTTTAAAAAGTGTTCATCTTAAAAAAAAAAAAAAATCAACACGTTTTTGGCTGTGGGAACATTGACTTTAAACAAAGGCACCAGGTTTTCTATTTCTTTTTTTTAAACTTTCCTTCTAAGAGGCACTGCCAGGTGTTTGCAGCATAGGATGGGAGCATAGGAGTAGTATCCTTAGGGAGGCAAGGCTTTCATTTACCCGTAGAGGGATGATTTCTCACCATCTGCTCTGTATCTCAGAGAACTGGGATGTTAAAAACGTGAATTTTCCCATCCGCTGGGAGCTTTCCTGCATTGCTCGCGTATTACAGAAAGAAAAAGATGTCACTGAAAAGAACTGTTTTACTTCTGGGCCATCGTAGATGACTATTTTTCAGCAAGAGGGTTGTTGTGATTTTTGTTTTATTTTTTTAAAGCCCGCTAATTAGTGCGTGTTCATAATTAACTGGTCAAATTCATTCTGTAAAGAAAACAGCTGAAAACAAAAATAATTCTCTAGTTATGCAAAATAAAAACATTTGAGAAAGCACTTTCAGAGCCAATAAAACCCTGAGGTAATATTAAACTGCTTTATTCTAAACAAAATCTATTTTTCAAAGTGTTTTATAAGTTAGTGTTTTTTTCACTCTGCTAAGTTTTTCTCAAGGTAGAGAATATAAAAAAGCTTAGATCTCCATAATTTCTGTATTGTTGCATAAAATGGAAAGCAAGAATTTAATAGTATGGAAATAGCTTAATTTTTTTCATTTTTAAAAAAAGGTAGCAAACAAGCCTTTTTTCAAGTACAAACATTCAACTCTGAGCTCAGCATGAAATTGCTTTTTAGAATTTCTTTATATCCAGTTACTTAGTCTATTTTCATAATCTTTGCCCAAAAGAGGAGCAAATGTAAGATTTTTTTTGTGTAGACATGTGTGACCATCTGCAGATTTGAAAGAAGCAGTTGCACTAAGGAAGGAATAATCACCCTGCCACGTTTTGTCTCAGGCAAGATTTCTATTTTATAGGTGTTGGACATGTAGTTATTTGGGGAGGTTCATGTAGAACCAGACTCTTGTGTGACCTTGACTATAGAAGTGTTTTCACAATTTTACATTTCTATATTTATTCAGTAATATTTTTCACTTAGCTGTCAGTTCAGAAACCTCTCTAAATAAATAAATAAATTTGTTACTCTTAATAATGAAAGAATTTTCAACTATTTTATTTGCTCTGAGGAATAATCATTCCAGAGCTGAATAAATAAGTGGACATGTTTGGCAATGCTAGTTTTAATATTTCCAGGTCTTTTAGAAGCAGATGTGCAATACACAGAAAATTACAGCTCATCCTGTAGTAAAAGCAGAAATGTATCATGGCTTTCAAGAATACTCTAAAACCAAATATTATAGAGTTCTTCTGTGTGTTTCTCACACTACTCTACACCTTTGAAATGCTAAAACTTGCCAAACTCTCTCCCTCTTTCTGACTTCCAGGATGGTTTTTCAAGATGTGCTATCAAAGCAGGGCCTTTAATCATCTCCCTGAAAGCTTTAAGCAAAACCACTCCATGTAAACTTAGACTCTTAATTATGCAGTTGCTCATTTTTTCTGTTGAGGGGAAGGAATAAAAATATAACAAAAATACTTTCATTCTTGCAGTTTTAAAAGAAGTTGTGCTATAGTTATTTTAAGAAATAGGAAATGTATCTACATAGTAGTTACAAATTTGGCTGGTTGTAAAATTGAATAGCATCAACCTGACAACCTGACCTCGGAAATGAGGCCTGCACACACGAAATTATTAAATTATTACTCTAAGAAAGGATTCTTGTTTTTTCCTTTAGTGATAATACATCCCATGGCTTTTGGAGGAACTAAGCCAATGGAGAGATCTATGAGTGGATTGGGTTTTGTCTCCTCCTTTGTACTTTGGTTTTTTCTGTGGCAGTATTGACTCCAGTGAAGTTATTTCTCTCTTGTGCCACCGTAAGAATAATGAGGAAACCTTTTCCCAGCAATCTGCAATGTAACCTTGTGGAAGACACTACTGTAATTTATATATTGATAAAATGAATATAATATATTGCACAGAGGTTTTGTGAGCTTTAATTAATATTAGAATAGTTTTACATTGAATAATGATGGAATAGTCTTGAATTAATTAACTCTAGATCTCAAGGACATCAGCCTGTGGTGGTTGAATGCAGCAGAGAGTGTGGGTGTGCCAGACTTCCAGAATTGCCCTCTTTTAAAAGCCATTGTTTTCAAGGTGCCCCAGTGTTGACTTTAAATTCTTTGTTTGCTAATTTGTCACGTGAACTATAAAATAATTTTAATATAAAATGGAGGGAGGATTTGGTCATTAAAATATGTCTAAGGAAATAGTTGAAAATAGATGTGTTTGCTTAAGTAGAACTTTGCTTATAAAAATACATCCTTGAAAATTTGATAACTTGAAATAATTTAAAAATATTTTCTGTGGCAGGAGAGGTGAGTCAGGAACCTCCCTGCTGGTAACACACCATTAAAGCTTGTTGGTTTCTATCTAGTGAGCAAATTTCCTTCATGCTGAACTATTTAGAAAAAAGCAGATTTTCTTAAAATTTTATTCCATAAAAGTGGTTCCATGGTGATGTTGTTCCTCTCAGGTTGGAAGGGTGATGGGCAATTCCCACTGAACCCTCAGCTGGATGTTAGAGTTCCCTATGTGAGGGTATCAGACACCACTAAATTATTGCTTCATATTGTTCCTATTGTTTCCTTTGATTTTGCTTTTTGAATCATTTCATTTTCACTTTTGATTTTCATTGTGCCATTTTTTTTTCCCTTCACCTTTAACCATTTCACTCTAACGCATTCTCATTTCCAGAAGAGCATCCCTTGTGTGACGTAGGGGAGTTCCTGTGCCACGATGGCATCACTTGTGTGTCCTGGCACTGGCTGTGTGACGGGGAGCCCGACTGTCCTGATGATTCTGATGAGTCCTTAGACACGTGTAAGTAAAGGAGGAGCCGCTCTTTTATTTTATCTCCCTTTAAACTGAAACGCTTTCAGTCACACTGACTATACAACTGAAAGGGCGGATTCCATTTTGTTTTCTAATTCTCTTCCTGTCGAGGGGAGCAGGTTACATTCTTAGTGTAGGTGAGAGACAGAAGCAATGGATGAGATGGAAGGTGTTTTGTTCTTGTGCCACTCTGTCATGAGCACTGGCACTGGAGCAGGTGTGCCCCCTGCTCTCCCCGAGCTGGCAATGGGCTGAGAGGGGGCAGGCAAAGGCAGGCACAGGAAAATGTGCTCCTCTCAATACATTTACAGGGAGCTGGGGGGGAATAGAAGAGTGCAAAATATTTTCAATACAAATATGAAAAGCATACAAACATCAAAGGGAAGAATGAAAGACGATGTGAGAGCTGTGAGGGGGGAAATAAACAAAGAAAGGAAGATGATGGAAAGCTTTAATAAAACATTTTTAATTATAGTGAAGACCTTTTTGGTTTTTTTGGGTTTTTAATGTGGCTAAGAGCTTTTGAACACCAGAGTAACAACCTTACAGACTTTTTTCTTATCAGCCTTGTAGACTACTGATGAGGTGTTATTAAATCTTAATGTTCCCTTGTTTCCTGTGTTCTGAGGAAAATGAGGGAATTTCCTGATTTTATCCCCAGGATAATCACTTAATGTAAGAGAAGAACCATGTATTTTGTATCAAAGCAATACTGACAATCAGGAAGGCTGGAAATAGAGTTTGCTGCTCAAAGAAAAGAAAATATCAAACATCAGACAGTATTTAGGAGTCTAATCTTTGAAATGAGGGACAGAAGCTCAAAATGTCTGGGAGCCATTTCTGTCTGGGCAAACACTGCAGTCCTGATTGCAGCCTTCCTGCTCCAGAGCTCTTCTCTGCAACTGATCAGAAAATTGCCTCGGGGGCTGTGGGGAGGGTGCTCTGATTAACCACCCTCCACACACTTTGGGATTCTCAGCAACAACATCCTGCAGTGGGAAGCGTTGGGTACAGCTGAGATTTTGTTACTGCACTGCTGACTAATTGCCCCCTTCTCTGATGTGTTTTCAAGCACAGTGTTAATATGTGCAGGTAAAAGTTTTTTTCTGACTAATGAATATCGAGGTAGGAGCCACACACAGAGTTTTTAACTTTCTTCCTGATATTCACCATGTAGTTCCAAATCCAACAGCTCGCTGGATGCCCAGGTATTTTCCTCTTGAGAACTTCATATGTTTTGTAAGACCTGTGTTCAGCAATTCCATTTAGAGTTGTGGCACATTAAAAACATGGCATTTGGAGTTTATTGATGGCTGGAAGAAATGGGGAAGTAATGGGAAACAGAGTCTACACTTTTCCTAACATCAACCAGCATGGTCCTCTTGGAAACACCTTTCCCTTGGCAAATGTGAACAGTTTATGTCAGATGCTTTCCTTAGGCTGTCCTAAGCCAAAGGTAGGAGTCAGCACCATGGCTTTTCTGGTTATAGAGAAGGAAAGTGTTTGAATCCTTACTCTTTTCCAGCTTCCATGGCCCTTTGCTGAGGAGCTGCTGGGTAATGAGGTGCCTGTTCCACAGCTGAGTGTGTGAGACAATAATTGCCTTAGGTCTGCTGCCCACTCTCACCCTCTCAGTGTAACTCAGCCCAGGACTGAGTGAGAGCCAAGTGACAGCACTGGGGCATTGGGTGAAACTCTGTTACATAATTGCTCACAATTTTGTTTTGCACTGGATGGTTCTGTATTTATTGGTCAGCACAATTTTCTGTCAAATTGTTGAAATTTGTGTGTGGTGCTCACATCTCTGCTCCCTGAAGAAAGTTTCATAGAGGAGCAGAGAGAGGAAGGAAAAGAAAACAATTTCTATTTTTGTCTCTTGTTTTTCTATGTGGAATGCATTAGAGAATTATTTACTTGAGGTGATTAGTTGATTGGACACTGGTGAGAATTGTTTGGCCCTGATGGCCAATTGTATGCACTTGGGTCTGGACTCCTAGCTGAGGGGGAGTCATGAGTTAAGTTACAGTGACAGTAGTTAGATATGATAGCTAGAAGTTAGGATGTAGTTTTAAGAGCTCCTCTCTAAATATATATTAATATATTGAAATATAGTTATAATAAAAACTATTCAGCCTTCTGAATCAGACTCAGCATCATCTCTTCCCATCTCGGGTTCACCAGCTCCTTTCCCCGCAACATTTGTGTGCCTACTCTGGCTTCATCAGGTAAGTTGTTTCTCATTAAAAATTAATATAATGCTCCTGAATTTTTTTGGTGCTGATACTTTGCACGCGGTGTCTGTAGAAACTTATAAATTACATTAAAAATATTCTTATGATATATTTGATCCCTGGTGCTAATGCCAGAGACACAGAACATTCAGGTTTTGTGCACAGAGTCATGTGTCTGTTTGTTTTAGATGAATTTGTCAGCTCTTTTTTGACTTGCATATGATGAATTATTTGTTGTAGCCTGACAGATATTGCTAGTTGTTCCTATAGCCATAAACAAATGGATTTTGATTGATTTTTTGTGGATTTGTGCCTAGCAATAGGGTTTTCTGGATTCTAATAATGTGCAAGCATTGATCAAAGCTTTTCCTGTGAGTGGAAGTTCTTAACTTCTCTCCTGTGGGAATTTCAAAGTGTAGAAAAGGAGAGAAATTCTCTAGCTGCAGCTTTTCCCATGGTGAGAATATGAGAAGTCTTATTAGTCTCATCACTCAAGCATCTATTTACAGAAAACATTCAGGAACTTTCTTTGTGAGCAATCTCCTGGTGGTGTTTTAAGCAAGTGTTGCAACAGAACCTGAAAGTTATTTGGCTGTACAAACACACGTGATATGCCTCTATCAGGAATCCACCTGAAATCCTACAATCTAGTTCCTTTATTAGTGTTTGTAAGGAGCTCTGGGATGGGGGAAAAGGTGAAAAGGGGGAAATGGTGGCATCCTTGGTTATTGTTGAATTCAGTGCCTGTTGGCAAAGGCTTGGGCAGGGCTCTGTGCAGGCACAACTTCCTTGAGCTGTCAGGGGTGTGGTGGAGGTGTCCTGGCTCTGCCTGTGTGTTCTTCTCAGGCAGCAGAAAGCTTCCAGCACCAGGCTGTTCCCCTTCTACTTCCCACCTTTCTCTAAATGGTCTCACAAACAGCTTGGTAAAATCATAAGTGAACCCCTACAGCAGCTACACTTGTGTTCTCTTCCATTTCTTAGCAGCTGTAGTTCTTTCTGCTCTCTGAAGATGCTGTTTTTCACAGTACTAAGGTACCTCAGTACTTATAATGAATAATTTAGTGAACAAATTCTGTTTCTTTTCTGTTCCAGAATTGTTCATGAGAAAATTGATTTTTAAAAAAAATAAAATGTATTAATAAAACTCTTGACCAAGTAATTTTCACGCTTTCTTGGGTGGTCTCTCGGTTGTTCATGGGTTTTTTGCAAATAGTCAGGATTCAAAAACCAATTTACTCAACCTAATCAGATGATGTTGGGTTCTTCAGTAGGCTAAATCAGCAAGCTCACTCAAAATCAATAGAACTTTATCAGACAGCCCAGAATCTGGCCAGACAGTTTGGCTTTTACAGATAGTGAGTCTGGAGGTTGATGCAAATGTTCAGAGGGCCTTTCCATTAAAAGGAAAAATAAAATATCTGCCTGAAGACTCACCTGACACGTGATTTTGGTGAGACAATTACAAAACTCAAATCCATTGTTGAAAAGCATAGAGTTTAAAAACATAACATTGACAACAATTTGTATATTTGTATCATCAACTGACTCCACTACTGTATGCAGTTACCACTAAGAAACATCAATGCAATACTCATTTTCTTGGGGATGGTTTTAGTGGTGGGTTTTGGAGCATTTTGGTTGTTTTATTTTTGGTGTTTTGATTGGACTTCTAAGTTTATTTTACTATTCTTGCCACTAGTGTTGGTCTTAAGCTGTAAGTATTTGCCTATTTCAGCAACTGTAAGTAAAGAACTTCACTAATTTTTTGGTATCTTAAAGATCCAGTTTATAACTTGTTTTTTACCTGTGTGTGTTGTATTCCACAATTGTACCTCTCAATAACATATTCATCCTAAATAAGCCATGCCCAAGGAATACTGTGGTTTCTGAAACCAGACAAATATTTGATGTGATGTGCTATTACCTGCTTTTCTCCCCAGCCTCCTACTAACAGAGCTGAGATCTAAAAGGTGCATTGGCAAATTACTCCTTCCATTTAGTACTTAAAGCTTTTTCTGTGTGTTTGCAGCTTCAGAGCTCATCTGGCTTGCATGTTGTTTTCAAATCTCAGCTCACCAACGCCTCTCTGTCAGAATGTATTCTGCCAGGGCAAGGTGAAACAAAGGAGCAGGGAGAGAAGTTGCTTATTTTCTACAGCTTCTTTTTGAAACTGTGCACACTGATTATGTTTGTGAATTGTAATGCTGGGTGCAGCAGCTCCAACAAAGGCTGTTTGTTGTCTCTTAGCCATGGAGAAGAGAAAGGTGCTATAACAGTACCTGACAGCTGCCCTGTGAGGAGACACTTGAGGTCTGGAACGAGATTGCCCTGAGCTCCTTTCATATCCATCTGTGGCAGAACAGGCAGCAGGGCTCTGCAGCAGCACAGCTTCCCATTAGAACCATCTATGACCCCAAATACTGCTTGAATGCCATGAATAACCCAGAGGGAATAAAACCCTACAATATCAGATCTCTAATTAACAGAGCAGCCCTCTAAAAGGAACTGCCAAGTCCAAAAGTGCTTGATGCTCATTTATTTTAGCAGCAACAAAATCCTGAAAACATCTCACTCCTCACAGCCAGACTGCAACTCTTGTCTCTCCTATTGTCCTCAACTGCCCTTTGTTTGTGATCCTGACACTGTTGCTCTGGTATTTAAGCTTTCCTAAATGTTATCCAAATACTGTTTGCATAACTTCCACCCACACAATTTATTTGTGGCTGACTGGCCCTGCATTGAAGCGACTCTGGTTGCCATTAATAAATCATCAGATTTGAATGGTCCCTGTCTCTGGTAGTTTGAGTAGATGTACTCTTATTGTAATATGTTGAAAGTATTTCTGATAATTATCTTCCTCTGGGATTTTAGGGAATGTCAGTGTCTATAATCATGATTAAACTGAAGTTGGAGGAGCAAAACAAATGCAGCAACCAGAAGTGTCTTGTTTAAAAGCTTGAGTCTCACTTTGGTTGCTAAAAGTGTGTCTTTCATTCTCTGGATGCTAATTATGGGAGAATAGTTTCAGAAGCTTAAAAATTGTTAATTGGGTACCTATGTTGTAGATCTTTTACCAGCAAAGGATAAGATAATTGGATGCAATGTTGCTCTTGTGGTATGAAACAATAAAGATAAAATTTCCTAAAGCTCCTAATTCTTTTATGAGTAGATTCATTGAAATTCAATAGAAGCTGGGATCCCAAACCACTCTTTAGTAGCTTTGGAAAATCCCAGCTCAATAAATAATGTGCATACATTGAAGGTGCACTGCCATGAAGCTGCTAAAGGTAAATGAAGAAAATGCTGGACATGAGGGGAAAACGTGGTCTTGTGTTTTCACTCTTTATAGTTTTGGTGTGTGTAGTTACTGTTGAACAAGGAATCTGCTATATAAAATACCTTTTTACACCTATTTTTTCAGCAAGATATTTGAAGTTGTTACTGGCCAGATATTAATTTAATCTGATTTGAGATGATGAATAGGTATTCCCATTCTTTCTCTGCATCAGGATTTTTCCTATCAGTAGTGTCAAACTTCTGAAACTGTTGTAGGAAATGAACCACAGCAATGGTTCATTCAAAATGACAAATGTCAACAAATTTTATCCAACTGCTGCTAGTTTACATAAAATTAAGTTAAATGCTTAATGCAGCAATACAATATTGCCAGCTTTTATGCTGGCTGGTGAGAAGTGTTTCTGACAGAACAAGATGAGTGTTTTGAAGGAGTATTAACTTTCCTGATAGAATTTTTACAGACCTAAACCAAAACTCACTTCCCACTGAGGCTCTTCTTGCAGTTTACCCTGGCAAAGCTTCTGTGGTTGGTGAACACTGGTAAAGAAAAGGCATTTTTATTCTGGCTGGAACCTCTGCCATCCTGTTTACTGGCATGTAGCCTATCAGGGCTGCTGGCTTCATCCCATCCAGGTAGTTTGCTGTTGGCTGCTGGAAAACATCTCGGTGACTGTGACCCGGGCTTCAGCTTTTGATGTCTTTTTTCTCCTTACTCCACCATTTGGAAAGCCAGAGATCTCAGCCCTTCCAGGAAAGGTGGTTTTGCTGGGGTGATGGGATTGCTGATGTTCTGATGGTTAATGGGCTATTAGAGCAAACAGTCTGGAAAGGATGGGTGTCCATGGTGCTCGTACCCTCTAAGCCCTTTGGGAAGGTTACAGAGAAGCACCCCAGTGAGACAAATCCTGCACTGCCATCAGTGTGGAGGAGCTCAGCCTGTTCCACTGGGATGTTTGGGGCTGCTCTTGATGATGCCCAGTTGTCATCCTAAGGGGGATCATTCTTGGAGGATGTTCCTGCCTTTCTCTCCACTGATTCTGCTCCTTTTCCCTCTGGGCTCCACATCTTTGGCTGCTGGGGAGCACTTGCCTGGGGCCAGGGGATAACTTTGATGCTTTTACATTTACTTCCTGCCACAGCCAGCATATAGGCAGTACTGTTGAGGCTCCAGAGAACATTTAGAGGCAATTCCTTTTTATAATTTCCCAATGGGCTCTAATGCTACTTCTGAGGCATTGTCCCATCACTGGGATACAAGCATTTGCCTTCTCTGCATAAATTAGTTTATTCACTTTTTTTCAGGAGGAGTGACTTTAAATACTTGGTGGGATTAGACAGTGTCAGGTAACACCATGGGAACTAAAATTTACACCAGACTGAACATAAGGATCTTGGAAGAGCAAGGTGTGAGTCTGTGCAACTTGAATCAGAAATGCAGAGATTCTCATTCCTGGTGAGTCAGGCACTGCTGCCTGAGCTCTAAAGGGCTGGCAACAGCAGCTTGGCCCCCAGCAGTTTCATTAAGTAAGGGGCTCCAATTTCAGCTTTCTGAATAAAAAGCATTTTGTCTTAAATAATTGTTTTGCAGATGTCCTGCTACACTCAGGCATACATTGGGATTTGGCAGGGAATAGAATTACTTGCTTCTGCTAATTTTCTTTAAAGCATTTTAAAGACTAAAAATGCTCAGTTAAATTTTGTGCTTTGTTGTTTTTTTTTCTTCCTACTTTATTTTCTATTCTGTGTATTCATTTCACTTTGATTTCCAGTCTGAAAGTTTTTAACATTGTCCTTTACATAGTCCAAACACCCAAACCTGTTCCAGTCAAATATAATTACCTTAAAAAATAGTTGATGACTTTGAATTTTATTATCATTCTGAAGTTGGTGTGTTACATATGCAGATATTTAAACAGTTATTTATACCTTGCAAATATAAACTGTTATATTAACTCTTACTGTAGTGAAATTATTTTGGTAAGGTGAGCTCATTTCTGGCGTGCTAGGAATGATTTTTGCCTTGCAAATATATAGCAGAAGATTTGTGTGGTGCACAAAAAGTTTAAGGAAGAAGAGTTCCTTTGTTTTTTAAATGCTTTCAGTGCATAGTAAGAGAATAACCTTATACAAGATTTTCACTTCTATTCAATAAAGTGCTAGAGTTTGTCACCATCTGAGTACACAAAATGCAGCGTAATGCATAAAATTAGATTTCATTTTGCCTTTGCACATGGTGCAAAATAATCAAAATCTTTAATTATGAATTTGGGGAGTTGATGATGTCAAAAGCACAACTTTTCTACTCTGTGTCAAAGATGAGAACTACATGGGGAGGAATCATGGACCTGTTATTGCACAGAAACTCAGCAGCCCTGGCAAGAGGTCCAGGATCAAATAAGTGTAATTTCTGTGGCTGTGTATTTTCCTTCGGATAAAGTAAGCAACAAGAAGTTCAGTGTTGAAGGATGTAAAGGTCATTGTATCTCTCAGAGACACAGTTATTAGAAATACTACCTCCTCTTTTTTGCCTGTGCCTGATTATCCTGAGCATGATTTTCCAAAGTGATTTATGGGGAATTCAATTAAATGACTGCCGGCAAAATGAGCTTCTTTTGAGGTCTGTGGAAACATGGAGATGTAATCCAAGGCCAGCACAGAGCCTTTGAAGGGTAATACCCAATACCTAAAACTCTGAAACAGGTCATTTATGGATTAATTGCTTGCTAAAATTGCAATTCCTACACAGAAGCAGACCTAATGTGATATATACTCATAAGACGAAAAAATTAAAAGATCAATCTTTTGGAAAACCTATAAAAGTAATTCATGCTTTGAGGAAGACTTTGTTTTTAAGTTTTTTAACCCAAAACAATTTTATTTTCATACCTAAGCTATAAATTATACCCCTAAAAAAACCCCTAAAAAAAGAATTGCCCACGGGGAGAGAAGAGATGGAAAGACATGGCACAGTTTGTCTTTCCTGGGGTTGTGCTGGCTGTTAAGCTGAGCCTAATTGCTTTAGTTTTTCTTTCTGAGAATTGACCTTCTTGACAGCATTTGGCCACAAGTAAGACACTTGTTTCAGTGTGAGGCATGGTTTGAGTGTGGGCTGCCTGTCAGGTACAGAGGCTGTGCTCTCTGCTTTCACAGGAGGGATGTGTCTGCTGCACTGGCAATGCAGGAGACCCCAGTGAGGAGTTAACAGGGGCCCTGTGGATCAAAGAACTGCACTTCTGAGATACACTGGGGCAGAAAATGCCCCCAAAAGGGCCAGGAACTGGCCATTAGGCAAGTGAGGGAGCAGAGATGTGAGGTTACAGTGTGAGGGTTTTGTTTGGGCTTCTTTTAGAAACCCCTTATGATATTTTGGTCCCCATTTCTGTGCACATTTATTTACAATCCACTTAATTTGTGTTCTATTTAACAACAGTTTTTTTTTTTTTTCTCCTCTTTCATATTTATGTCCTTGCACATCTCTCAAGGCCTTCTGTACATCACTTGAGCCCTTTCACTGTAGCACTGCATTTTCACACAGTATTTTGTTTCTCCCTAATGCTCGCTGTTGCTTTATTCATTACTTTCACACTTTCCTTGCTTTTTTTCTTAGTTCTGCTGACAAACTATTAAAACTGCTATGAAAACTATTTTTCATTTTCCGTGTTCCTTTATTTTTCCTCTCTCATCATCATCAACAGGTTCCCTTTCCCCTCTCACAGGTCTCATCAGCTTCACTGATAGCCAAACCTACTTGTTCATTTTCTGTCTCAGTTTTTATCTTCCCATTAACAGTCCTTTGTGCCTTGCTGTCCTGTGATGCTGCTGTTGTTCAAGAGTCAGCATCATGAAAAGAGAATATTTTAGGATATTATCCTGCACCTTTTGCAGGATAATTCAGCCAAATCCCAGAGCTGATTGTGAGGGTGTTGATTTTTGGGCTGTCATTTAGGCTTTCTCTGCCAGGAATAGCTCTGGTATAAGGGAAGTGGAGAAATTGCTGTATCCCAGCAATGTCTAATCAATAGACATTGACAAAATGTAGAAACATATTTAGGAGAAAACATAAGAATATAGCATCATCAAACCCCTTCTTGGCTCTGCTGACATCAAAAGGTAATTTTTGATAGCACAGGGGTTTAGAAATTACAGCAATCTTGGGTACGAAATGGCTTGTTGAAAGGTTTTTATCTGAGGTGATATTACTTCACCCAATTGCACTGAGGCTCATTACAAATGTTTATAATTATAGTGATGCATCTGGCCTGTAGATCCTACACTGGGAGAAATGTCATGGACTTAAATAAAAGGCTGGATGGAATTCTTATTTGTCACTTGAAATTGCCAGGCTAATAATAATTTTTCTTCTCCTTCAAAATTACCGATGAACGCAACTCTCATTAGCAAGCAGATGAATTTCTGGAAAAAAAATTTTTACTATTTTTGAAAATAGGGCTGTGATCTAAAGTAAGAATTTGTATATGTTTGTATTGATGACAAGCACAGTGTCATCAATAAGCACAGTAATTTTAGTCAGCAAAGAGGGCACTTTGCCATAAATGAAGAAACAGTGCAAGACCAAAACCTCTGCTCACAAAGAGTAGTGCATAACTTTGACAGAGTTGTGGAACTTAATAAAGCAGAAAAGGAAAAGATAAAAAATAATTTCAAACAAATTGAGATTTAATAAGTATTTAAGTCCTAATGTGAACTTACAAATGTACAGATCTAATCCAGAGAGTCCATGTTTTAGCAGCTCTTACTCATGCCCTTGCTCTGGGGGAAATTTACTGTGCCAGAGGAAACATTTTCAAGCTTGTATTGCTAAACACCTTCATGTCACATGATTCAAAGATGCATCAGCATGCATGTGCAACCACTGTGGAGGACTGTGAGCTGTGCCCTCAGAAGTGGGTCTTAAACTGTGTGTAAAACTTGGAATATGCCCACTATGAGGTAATTGCAAGTTAGTTTCACTCATGAGAGCAGCCATTTATAGGACTGGACCCAAGTTCGTGTTTATACTTCCTCACAGAGAATGCTAAATTAATTTTTACCATCTGCCATTTATAACCTCGTTGAAGACACAGGTATAACTGTTAATGGTAGCTATGCAATAACATGAGTTAGTTTAGATGAGTTACTAAAGATGTGGCAAACTTATTTTTCATTATTTAACTATTGTAACAAAATCTAGAAGTGGGGGGAGAAACCTATTTTTTCATAGTACAATAAAATTACCTCTGAAGTATTTCTTCTTCTTCCTTCACTTGTTAAGCATTCATAAATAGGCCAGGGCTGCGAGGAGTGTCTCTTGCTGCTCTTGTGCTCAGCAATGGACAATATTGGGATGGCATTTTCTAACTAATTTTTTTTTTCTCTGCTTCTTACACTAGGCTATTGATCTTTGAGGCAATTTTTAAAAACTATTTAGACTAAAGTTGTCTAAGGTGGTTCTCTTCTTTTTGCAAGATGTAGCTTCATTTACAAGTGTGCTGTGTGATCTGAAGCCAGTGAGCTCAGGTACAAATAATGAATAGCATAAATAATGGATACCTGCTCTACCGTGAAGAGAGCAGTTATATGGTATAGCACCTGTTTGGTTCAATAACAAAGTAAAACTCACATTATTCTCTACTGAAATCTGACTGTATTTTCATAGAAAAAAATAGCAGCTATTGTCATTTTGCCTTTCAATGGATTTGTCTCCACCTTCCCAACCCTTTTCAGTCCCAACTGCTGCTGGCATCCCTGGCTCTGCTGTCAGTCCCTGGGAAGTCACATGCAGGAGGACATGAGCTGGGGCCACAGTGTCAGCATGTGCTTTGTCCAGCATATAAAATTAATAAGGGATTCAGACACTGTATTTTCTATAACAGCAAAGGCTTTGTTCCATTGATTTGTAATTCCAAGTTTGAAATGAGACAATTAAGTTTAGTAGCAGTCTTATTTTCACAGTTGGGTTTTTATTCAGTAACCTGTAGTAAGTTCTCTGTCCAAGACAGTGAATAATCTTCTCTCTCTTTCCTCTTCACCCAAAGTTGGGGTTTTGGATTTTTTTTTTTTTTTAATTTCTGCTTGCAGATGTAAGTGTACTGAAGGCTGTGGTTTGACTCATTAGGCTCCTCTAACACTAAGTATCATTTCTTTTTGGCTGCACTGGAGATGTCTCCGAGGTCAGCCAGGTCAAAGCTGCAGATTCTGCATGTAACCATAAAACCTCTTTCCTGCTAACAATCCCAGGGATTTGAATGTGCCTGATGGATAAGGTCAGTTGAACTACCTTTGTATTTACAAAATTATTAATTTGCCTTGTTCTCATCTTCCTTCATGGTGGCTTTGGCCTGGCCTTCCAGCCGAGTCACTCCTCGATCTGCAGTGGATGTCATGCCTACCCTGACTGTGTGACTTCGTGGCAGGAAGAGGAAATTACAAAAAGATCATTAAAGTGTGAAATTAAATTCTTAAAGATGACACATCTAAAATAGCTGAAACATTACCCCTAAAACAAACAGTACCATTGAGCCTACTTAATTACATGCTTAATAATTTTATACCAATGTAAAGCACACTGACGATGCACTAATCCATTTCATATTCACTGCCACCACAGATTTTCTCCTCCTTATTTGCTTTGAATCTCATCATTATCATGCACATAAAACTAGTATTCTTAGAATTTTTATAGTGGTATTTCCATATAAAATGAGGAAAAGTCTAATATGTGAATACTAAACAGCTCATTAACATGGTTTGTAATATATTTATTCATGATAAAAGCAGCTGAGAAATGCTGATATAAAATAGTACTTCAGTCCCAGAGTATGTCTAAGATTAGAAAAATCATGCCTCGGATAATAAATACTTCAGGGAAAACAGGAAATTTTAAATACAAATAACATCAAATAAAGAGCTTTGTATGCTTAATTAAACACATTAACAGATGCATTTATTTCAGTTAAATAATTAATATATTACTAATACTAGCAGCAAGAAACTTTTTGTGCTTTAAAAAATTACCTGAAAAGGTTTTTATTTCAGGAGAAAAAATGCTGCCTTTAAAAGACATTAAAGACATTCTTATCTGAAAATGGCACGAAGATTGTTAATCATCAAATTACACAGCAAGCAAAATGCGTGGAAGGAGAGCCTAACCTACCATGTCAAGAACCCTGATCTTTAAATTTGCTCTATATGAGCAAGCCACTGTCTCCAGCCTAAGGAGCAGGATGGGCTTTGGAGCAATTTAAGTGATGAACAGTTCCTCCTCTGTCCATGTGCATTCAATGCTGGTCCTTGAAGTTATTTTCTCTGGCCTGTTAGCTGTGCTTGCTGTGCCCAGGCCAGAGGAACAGGCTGTTGTGAATAACCTGTCCAGAACTGGCCCAAGGCTGTGTGACAGAGAAAAATCCTGCATTCGCTGGAAGCATTTTATAGAGTTTGGAGCAGGAGTTTAGGAATATATTCTGCAGGAATAGTTGATGCATTGAGGGTTTAAGTTGTTGTAAATTGATCATTTGGTATAGATTTAGCTGTGTGCTTATTTCCTTTCTGCAAGTGTTTTATACTGACCCAAACCAGAAGCTTTTGCTACTGTTTAGCTGTAGTTGGGCCATATTAATTCAGCTGAAGTTTCATACTCCACATATCCATATTCCATAATCACATTCAGGATTCCAACCTATCAATAAACACTGCTGATACCTCTAAAAAGGGGTCAGGGAAGGTCCTTGATCTTCACTCAGCAAATTGTACAAATGACGATTAAGATCAAAAGGTAACAATATTCAGTAATCTGAAATGTCCATAAATAAATTTCCAGCCAATTGTTTCTACTAGAAACACATCTGGTGTTGTTGACAGGAAGTATTATGTGGTACCCTTTCCACACTGCTGAATATCCCCAAATTGGACAAATCCTACTGGTACTTTTTTGGGGTTTTTTAGCTAAAAGGGAATTTCTCCTCCAGTTTTCAGATTGGGTTGTTGGGGTTGAGTCACCAAAGCAGGAAAAATGGGAGCTAGCTACCTTGTATATGCAAGGTAGGATGCAGAGCTGTGGGGAAGATGGGGCCATTTTTGATTTCCATTCTGCTTGTGAAGAAGAGAGCACAGTCCTGTGCTGGGCTTGGGCACAGGGCTGTCTTTGGACTGTTCCTTTCCTTGTTTACCAGCACAGCTCACAGTGATGGTGCAGATGAGCAAGAATATTAAAAGAAGCCATTTCACAGCACTGTTCTTTAGTCTGCCACAGAAAGGGATGCTGCAAGAAGGACTTGGCTAATTTAATGTTTCTGTGAAGTGTGGTGCTAATTGGTTCAAGCATGCATATGGATTTAAACTTTTTTTTTTAACATTTTGTATTTTCCTACAAGAACTGGAAACGTGAAATAGATAGTTCCTTAATAAGCCAGAAGAAGGTCAACTTTGTCTAATCCAAGCTTAAAGAAAAAGAGGCTTGGTGGTTGGTGGTTTTTATTTTTTTTTGAGCTGATGATAGTCTGAAATGATGCATATTATATTCCTTGACCTTTAAGGCCTGGTCTCTGTTTTTTGGCACGCTGCTGTCAGGAGCAGCACCCAGAAAGATGAGAGCACACCGTGGTTACACCTTCAGCATCCATAATGCAGCCACAGGCAGGAGGGGGGAGCACAGCTGCTGCTGCTGCAGGGATCTGCTGCTGCTGCCCCTTGGAAAACCCTCCTGAGGCTGTGCAGGACAAATGGCTCAGCAAGAGCCCTTGGCCTGGCAGGGGAAAGCTGCAGATGGAGGAGCTGCAGGATCTGATGGGTTTTCAAGTCTTCTCACAGCCTACACAGGTCAATGTGAATGGAGCAGCCTTCACACCTGAGCCTGGATTATGAAGTGCTGCTGCCAGGCAGGGACAGCTCACAGAGCCTGGCACTCCTGAGTCACTGCCCTATCACTGAGCACTTTTCAGCTCCTTTTCTTACAAACAGCTTTATCTTGTCCTGTCTGCATCCTACAGTTGTGGTTTTTTTATTTTTTTTTTTTTTTTAAGAATTAGTTTGCAAAGGGCTTAAAATAGTTTGCTCTAATTGGGAGCAATCCAAGTTGAGAAAGGAAGAGAAAATTGCAGTCATCCAGACAGCCCTGTGTTTTTTCTGGGGTAAATCATAAAGCCATAAATCACGGTGTGTTTATTCTGTTTTTCGGTGACTCAGCTGCATTTGTGGCTACATTTTAGCTGCCAGCAGGCTTATAATTTTGAGTGGATAAAAATTACTGTGAGATTCTTTAGGGAGATTTTACTTTTTTCAGCTTGATTTTTGTATGACAGTAAAGAGCTGACAAACTTCATGCACAGTCAAGGGAAATGTTTCTTTTCCATTGTGGAGAAGAAAGCTAAGAGACATGGAAAATTGCACCTGAGGAATCTAGTGTGAGGAAAAGACAGTGATGCAGCACCTATAATTACCTCAAACTTCCATTTTTAAAAGAAATCCATGTTTCATAGGGGCATAGAATGGTTTGTGTTGGAAGGGACCTTAAAAGTCATGTAATTACAGCCTCCTGCCATGGGCAGGGGCACCTTCCACTAGACCAGGTTGCTCCAAGCCCTGTCCAAGCTGGTCTTGAACATCAGCAGATTTTGACCCCTTTTGTGTATGACTCTCACTGAAACGTTTTTTTTCTTACTTAAAAACTCTTAACACTTGGAAGATCAATGTGAAAAGTTACTGAGGGCAGAAGGAGGTGTTGGATTTAAGGTGGATTTAATATGGTGTCTGTTGGGATCTCTCTTTTGGTTTTGATTTCTGTTTATGTTTTTTGGCTGTGCAGAGCAGCACTTCATTGGATGTACTTGGATGTTTGAATTGAAAGATTTCTTTCTCTTCTCAGAACAGTGTGGAAGAACTTGTCATTAATGTGTGTTTGCATGTTCCTATAACAATTCTACCTGTGTAAGGAGCCCCACTCCTGCAGCTGCAGAGTGCAGGGTTCAGTTAAACCTGACAGCAAATCTTGTGCTGCTCTGCTGCAGTGCTTGGCTGGGACTGAGCCCCATCTCTCAGGGAGAGCATCTTGCTGTCTTGATCAAAGATATGTGTGTGGTCCACCTGTAGCCCTGCAGGTCAGCAGAGCAGGGCTCACCTGGCATCCCTCTGGCATGATCACTGTGTGAGATCAGAGGGTGTGCCCAGGGTGCTGGTGTTCCAGTGCACAGGGGTGGGCAGGACTCTTCTCGGGCACAGCCTTATTAGTGGTACCATCTAATGAACCTGGGGTGCTGAAGGGATTTTGCCTTATAAAGCATCAGGCTGACAGTAACTGAAATTACCAGAATAAAAGAGTGTATGCAAAACCCTCTGTGCCAAGTACCAAAGGTGATCCCCATCGCCTGGACACACGCACTGCCCGTGTGCCCACTTTATTGTTACTTATTTGTAATGACAGATTGGTTTTAGCAGGATGTTTTTTGCTTGTTAGAGCTGCATTAGTTAGTCTGCAGCCAGGTTTGGAAAGTGATCCATGTCCTCCCCAGCAAACTGCTCACGAGGCAGTGATCTTTGGTGTGGCCTCCGTGCATGGTTGTGCTGAGCTCATTAAGATGTCTCAGCCTCAAAGAAGGTATCAGCTATATTAAGTAAGGAGTCCTGGCTATAAAAACAAATGCAGCATGGCATGGAAATACATTAACATCCCCTGGTTCACTGTAGCATCGTGTTTTCAGGGAAACAAACAAAGACGATATAATCAACTGAGCTGGCACCAGCCCAGTTACTCTGAGCAAACAGTAATAGCTTTCACAGGGTTCAGGGTTGGGTCTTCTGCTCATTAATATTCTTCCAAAGGCATGCAGGATCTTTGCTGCTGAAATAAGGAGTGAATAAAATAAAAACTAGAAATCTCTCAGAGCTGCGCCAGGTGTATTGCTGGGAGATGTTTAATAAAAAGCTTGGCACTGGTGTGAATGGTTTCCCTGCTGGGTGTCAGGGCCTCCTCCAGCCCCCCACAGCACAGCCAGTCACTGATGGCACTGCAGTGCTCACCGTGTTGCTGCTGCTTATTGTAGTTGAGGACTCAGATTAGTTAAAACCAGTCTTTTCTGCAGGTCTGTGTGCTGTCTGACAGCAACACTGGCCAAAACATCTTCAGCTAAAAGTCCTCTGCCTTGTATTTTGCCAGAGAACTGGGAGGGTGCACAGACAAATCAGGATGAATGTGGCTTGTACAAACCAGCTTTTTCTCCCTAATCCTCGTGGCATCTTCAGTGGTCCCTGGATAGCAGGATTCATCCTCCCCAGCAGCTCTGGCAATCACAGGCTTTTAGCTGGCCTTGGGAAAGGTTTGACATAAATGCAAAGCCTGCTCTTAGTCTGGGCTTCGTGAATCCTTTGTCTGCAGAGCTCAAGTGCTCAGTTTGGTCTTTTAAAAGTCTGGTTTGTAAATCCTCTACTGGTAACTGTTTTTTCTTGCTTTTTCTCTTCTCTCCTCCTCCAGAGAGACTTTTGGAAGGCTGTCTTAGCACGGATGCCATGAGGCTGATTATGAACTGCAGCTAATTCTGGCATCTTGTAAATATCAAAACAGCACATTTTGTTTTTACACTAATGCACTAAGGTCAAAATTGCCTTTCTATTTGAACAGATAAGCATTTCATCTTTGTTAATATCCACAACCTAAAAGCTGTAGGAGGATAACAGGAATTTTTAATAGTGATATGTTGATGTTTCGGCTTGCTCTCTGAGGAGAACTTCCAAAGACAGAAATATAACATGATGGTATAGCATTCTGGTGTGTGCCAGCTCACTCTGAGTGCTCTGCAAGGAGCTTTATGTGCTGCTTTCTAGACATTGTACTGTAAGAACTAGTCAGTGCTTTTCCTGGAGGTGTTCTTAGCTCTTGTTTCAGCATTGCTCCCTCTTTTGACAACATCTTTCCAGTTCTCAAGCTGTTTTTCAGACTGGAGTCTGATGTCCACAGGACATTTCTGTGCAGTAGGGTTTTCATATTGCTGACTCAGTTGGCATCATTTCCCCAGTATCATTGCATCTTATTTACTTTATGTGTGCATCTGTTTAGGTCTTGTGCTCCCTCAGGGCATACAAGATCACTAATCTAAGTCCTCAGTTTTAGCTCACCACTTCCCTACTCTTGTGGTTTGATGTGCAGTATAAATATCATTGTTGCTTGAGCACTAATGCATGATTTAAAAATAATAAATACCCCATTTGCTGAAGGCTAATAGTCAATTCATTATGTGCTGCAATATCACCAGTTACTCCTCTGAAGGATTTGTTCTCTCAGGAGGTGGTTTTGTGAGCTTTGCCATGCCATCCAAACTCCTGCAAAAAGTGATGCAATTCTGGTTCTTACGTTGCTTTTTTGACAAATTCCAGAGGCAGCCTCTGCTGCCTTTTTATGGGTTTGGCCTGGTGGCCAGAGTGCCTCTGATGTCAGGGCAACCACTCAGCCCAGGGCTTTGAGTGCTGGAAACGTGGTACCACCTCCAGTTCTGGAAGAGTGCTGCCTGCACCCCTCTCTTTGGAGGTGAAGGGCAGAGCCTCAGGGTATGCCTGGGGTGCACAGCCTTTGCTTTGCACATTGATTCAATGTCATGTTACCCCCAGCATTTTTATCAACATTGTCTATCCATGTGAATTCTGGTCCTTAAATTTGACTCTTTTTTTTTTTTTTTTTTTTTTTTTTTTTTT